>CM074446.1:26369683-26559683 GCA_037101425.1 Elopichthys bambusa
TTTAAATATGTTTTTTTAATTTAGAAATATGTATAAAAAAAAAAAAATCTTTAAAAGTTTAATATTTTAAGTAAAAACAGTCTATGTAATGTGTAAATATGGAAATAAATGTAAATATGAAAAAATAACAGCCAGTAGGTGGCGGTAAATCTTAATGTGCGAGTCATTCATACAGTCGTTCAAAACACAGATTAATTCAGGAATCACCGCTGCTTGTAGATGCGCAACAGCTCTGATGTGGCTTTGTTTGATACTATTTTCACGAAATCGAGCAAAAACAGACAGTACTGCCCCCACTGTCGTTTTGATTTTTTTAAATAGTAATAATAATAATTTAGTTTAGTTGGAAAATAGACACTACAGTTAAAAATGGAACGCGTCTGCTCAATTCAGTGAGCCGAATGAGAGTCGCAGCACAGATCAGCAGCAGGTGTCAGATTTCCCCTCACTTCGCCCATTTCGCCTCACTTTTCTGAATGACAAGACGAGGGATGAAGATTTGGTTGAAAAGCAAAATGTAAAAGCGCATATTTAAGCGAGTTTGTCATTGTCATTGTTGTGTTTTTCATTAAGAATAATAATGAACCCACCATTCAAGCAACTGCCGCCTCCGAATTGCCTCTACTTCAAAAGTGAAAGTAATATACGCACGGGCATTCAAATCGCGTGTGTTTTTATTAATCAATTTTGGAGGCATTTTTGCCCCAAGCCGCCATTAATTTCCAACATTGATTATGATAATCCAAATGTAATATTTACAATTAATTTGGCTGCAAAGAAACAGCAGCATGAGATGGTCTGGTAAGTGCGCGTGGCTGCGTCACATCGGCTGCACCTTGTGAACAATCTTTGGACCTCTGCTGACTGAAGCAAAGTCTTTGAATTAAGGCATGAAAAGCAGCCGATTGCAGTATGGAACATAACGTTGTTAAGTTTAGATGCATTTTGGGAGTTGAAGATCTATTGTAGATCTATTCATGAGAATCGATCGGGTCACTCGCACCAGTGCGCTTAAATATTTTTTCACAGTCGCACGCAGTTATTTTCAGGATCAAATGCGAGTGAAATAGGCGTATATGTGCAATGATCATGTAAGCAGGATGATGTATTGCTTCAGAGTGTTAATACGCAGCTCCTGACATTTGCACGATTAGCTCAAATATTATGAGTAATATGGTGCTATTTCCTACATTTACATAATGCATGGGAAGACCAAGATTTAGGTTGTCATTAACACTAATGTGAATCTGATATCTAAACCTGTCCACTATTGTCTCCAGAAGATCATAATTCACCCACTTTCCAAGAGCAACATATATGTAATAGCACCGAATTGATACGCCACACAGTGTTGTAACATAGTTAATGTATACAGCCTGCAACTACAAAAAGTTAGTGAAACAGTATGCAACAATAAACATGACAAGTATGAGTTTAGGGCGTAACCCCCATGTCACTATATATAGAGTGCAATGACCACCAACTTTTATTTAGCAGCCTTGGTTTCCAGTAGGAATTTTACCATTTACTTTCTTCATATGGGGATTTCATTCTTTAATAAAGAATAAAAATTCATGAGCCAAACCTATGACATGACTTCTAATATTACAAACATTACAAACTTTGATTTGAAGTCAAAAAGCATTTGAAATTTGCAAAGAACAGCAAATGACAATCAAATCATTTGTATTGCTCTTGATCATTTGAATACTGACTTACAGTCATTGTTATAACTGTAAAACAATACATTTTGGGTTTATTGCAATATATGTATATGTTATATGGGTCAAAACACAATACTGGTCTACCAAGACCAGCATTGTGTTTTGACCCATATATATATATATATATATATATATATATATATATATATATATATACACACATATACATACATATATATATACACACACACAGACAGACAGAGACAGAGAGTTTTATTTTATTATTTATAGGTATCATAGTTCTTCATCAATTAAAAAAAAAAACTGACTGATGGGATACGATAGAAGCATTTTACATCAGTGTATAACTGCAGAACTCATGGAAAGTTTGTCTTGAAAGGTTTATATGTATACGTATATAATCATCAAAAACTATTTCTATATGGTGAAAATGAATGGGAATTTCACTTCAAGAACCTGAAAGACCATTGTACTCTATCCTAGTACCTCAGTGGCTCAACCAATGGCATTAGTGTATAGGTAAACCTGTTTGAAAACCAATAAAATAAGTAGATTTTGCTGCCACTGCCAGTTAATTCTTAACACTGGAAATGGAAGGTCAAGAAATGCACATTGCATTGTGGGATATAGTATCTCAGAAACTGTGCTATGGTTATATACTGGGTTTTTTGCTAAATGCAGTAGCTCATTCAGGTGTTTCATGCAGAAAACTGTGCAGTAAACTTAGTACATACTGAAAAAAATAGTAGTATGTTATGATAGTATGATATTCCGAACACAACCTACATGTGCTATAGTGCTGAATGATTCTCATTGCATCTGTGTGGGTGTTTTCTACCCAACAACAACATGGAAAAAAGAAACCATATTGAGGAATTTTGCAAAACAGCCAAATGTTCCAGGAAAAAAGTTGAAGAAATACACACACATACACACAAAATTACTACGCTTCATCTATCCTCCTCATCCTCTCCTCTCAAATGCAGTGACACAGCGTTTCACTCTTCATCTATCACTCTGAGGGATTAAACTGCATCAATGAACAAGAGAAAACTGGACTCTGTCATTTCTACTTCCCTAAAGCCTGACAGCAAACCAATGGCCAGAGACATGGCTGAAGACTATAGTGCAGAAACAGTACATAACTCATTCACAGCTTAGTATATGAGTAAATGACTCACTACAGAGAAGGTTTCAAGGCATAACGGAGGGAATCAAAGGTACATATTCTGTTTTTTCACTAACCTTACAAATGTGCATTTTTTAACATATAGGCAAGTTTCTTACTTAAAAAGCTGCTGAAAAACCAAACTTGTACGCTGGTGAAATGAAAATCACTCTTTCATTTAAATTGAAATGTCTAGCTATACAAACTTTGTTCATGCAAACTTAGGGTGGCCCTACATGTGAAGGCCAAATCAATGTTAAATCATCAACTTAACTTAAATTCAAAAGAATTGTTTACACAATAGCTATAACTTAAGAAATAACACTTCAGTATGGGGAACACATATTCACTATTATTAACTACGACTTTTGCCTCAATAAACTCTTAAATTACTGCTTATTAATAGTTAGTAAGGTAGTCGTTGTAGCTTAGTCGTTTAAGTTTAGATATGGGGTAGGGTTAAGGGATGTAGAGTATGGTCATGCAGAATAAGGCATTAATATGTGCTTTATAAGTCCTAATAAACAGCCAATACGCAAGCTAATAAGCAACTAGTTAAAAGTGAGAATTGTTCCCCATACTAAAGTGTTACCAAAAACCCTTTGTCCATATTCAAACTCATTCTTCGCCGCAAATGACTTGGTGGAACTTCTATATAAGAATACTGTCAGCATCATAAATGAGCAATTAAGCAGTAAGTGGCTTGAACCACATGGGACTTTTCCAGAAAGTTCTTAATGGATCTCATCTACTCCTTCCTTAGCTTTTTAAATACTACCACTGGAACACGTTTCACTGCAGCCAAAGCAAACACTCGTAGTCGTAGAAAAGCTCTGTGCGTATAGAAGATCAATCTGTCGCATATTCAAAACATCTGCAGGTAAGACGGGAATTAACTTACCCAAGTGTTGTCATGGTGACTATGGTGTACCAGAAGGAGGCTGGGATGCTGGTGAAGTTGGTTCCCTTGGTGCCTTTCTCGGCGTAGAACATGACGGTTGCAAATATGATGATGGCCATGGTAAGGGAAAACAGGAGGAAGCCCAGCTCAGAAGCACAGCTCTTCAGAGTATAACCCAGGATCCGCAGGCCCTGAGAGTGACGTGAGAACTTGAAGATCCGGAAGACGCGGAACACCCTCAATGTGACAAACGCGCCACTCACGTCCTCGTTCTCAGGCATGACCAGGCCGATGTAGTAGGGCATGATGGCGACGACGTCGATTACGCTCATGACCGAGCGCATGAACTTGCAGCGGCTGGGCGCGGCGAAAAGCCTCATGAGGTACTCAAACGTGAAGATGAGCACGCAGGCCGTGTCCATGCAGAAAAATGCCAGCGAGTACTTCTCACCACACGGCAAGTCTTTCTTGCTGCCTTTGAGGGGTCGGCAGGGGACAGTTTCCACTACGTTCGCTATAACTGAGACAGCGATGAAGAAACCCGTGACGTAGTAGAAAACGAGCGCCATGGTGCTTGTGTGGGGGTTCTCGAAGGCGCGCCACAAGCGCTCCCGAGATGTGCTGTGAGGCGGCAGAGGGGTGTCTGTCGCCATCTCAGCCTCCGTGTCCTCAGCTAGACGCTCCTGGTTCTCCTTCTTGCGGTCCCTGTACTCTTCCATGCAGCAGTCTCCGATAATGTCCGGCACAATGCCGTAAAACGCCAGCTCCTCATCGAAGGCCTGAATGCACTCCTGCCGGGGGTAGTGAAGCTTACCCGTACGGTAGAAGTTCAAAATGTGGCGAAACATCTCTGGGTCCCTGTCGAAGAAATACTCCTGAGTGTCCTCGTTGAAGAAAAACTCCTTTTCTGAGCTGCCCAGCAGAGTGTCGGGATAGCGGTCCAGCGTGTTTTTCCATGTCTGGAAACGGAGCCCGCTCACGTTTACGAAGAGGATCTCGTCGTTGCGGCTCTTTTTGTCCACGGGCGGTTTGGGCATGGTCTTCTTGGCCAGAGGAAGCCAGCCAACAGCCGCTGCCCTGGCAAACGGTAGCCATGTTGCCACTCCGGCAGCCATCTTTAATTTGGTGGCTATACGTTGTTACTGAAACAAATATGCAAAGTCAGCCCTGAGAAGATTTTCTGAACCTTTCTGGACCAGAAAAAGTCTTTCCAAACTAATCATCCGAGCTGAGGATCTCAGACTAGTTAAGTCTCTCGGTTGGTCTGTACATCTAAAACACTAGGAAGGAATCCTCTGAGGTAAATGGAAGTAGGCGAATGTTTTCATTATCTGCTACAAAAATCTGGGGCCGTCAAAGTGTCAAAGTCATTTGTATCTCAGCATCTCCATTTATCAAAAATGATCCTGAAATAACCCATTAAAATTCATCAATTCAAGTCATTTGTTTGCAGATTGTGGCTGTTCAAAGAATCAGTTCAGCCATGTAAAGGGTTAACCCTCTTGGCCATATCTTGCAGGCTCTGCCGGAGAATACTGATTTGTTGCTGCGCTGTGCCGTTTCAAATTTTTATTAGTCAGTGATGAGGCTTTCTGAAGTTAGCAAGAGACTATTTCCCCTCAACTGCGTCCATTCTTTCATTTGTAGGTGGTTCTCCCTCCTTTTTATGCAATTTTTTAAGACTCTTGCCTTTATTTTTCTTTCCGTTCTTCGAGTTTCAAGTGGCTACTCAATCTCACAAGAGGCTGAGAAGGTTTTCAGAGGGAGATCTCAGAACTACAGACACCTGGACTCCATGTATGGCCGTTCCTTCATGCACCTGTCATGAAACAACACAACAAGACCTTAGGTGACGTCTGAAAGCAACATGGGACACAGTAGCTACTTTCATTAGCTTGTTTTACGTCAGAGACTGTTTAAATAAACAAGCTTCACAGTCTGTTTACGAAATCTCTCTCACGCTACATTCATTCACGCTTTACACAGAAAAAGGTGTGGCATTACAGCTACACAGTTATATTTATAACTATATATTATGTACATAAATTATATATGTAATCATAAGTAGATGCATTTGATTTACTCTTATATATACAGTAAATAAAAACCATTTATACTTCCCAACAAATCATTTTTAAAAATGCTTTGTTTGCATAGAGAACTGTTGTTTATGAATGCAATCAGAAAAAGGCTAACAAAACTATTTGATACAAGTCCATATTTTTGCATTCAGGTTCACAACAATCAATAAGTAATCAATACTGTGTTTCCCCACTTCTAAGCTAATGCAACTTCCTGTTGCATCTAAAGGTCTCTGTATGAATGAATAACCTCCCTAAAGCAAAATCAGATGTAAAACCTACTCAAACTTTTTAGGGCAGCATCACATAACCACACGGCTGCTCTTATGGGTCTTGGCGGAGGACAGGTGACCCAGCCCAGTCCCAACATAATGCATACAACATGCTCCCACAATCAAAAATCAATAACACATTACTCTACACCTCCTGCACCGTATACAAGAACATGCACGTAAAAGATGAACAGTAAATTCAGGGGGTTCCTTTAGCACTAATGCAGCTCTACAGCAAACCACTTCATGCAACTTATTCTTTTATTTTTTGACTCAAACGCAAATGTAGGTGCTCCTAAATTTCCTACAATGCAAACGCTAAAGTGAGCGATGACAGCTGTAAATAACATGACACAAAAAAGTCAAGCAAGTTGCCAGCACTAACGATAAGTAATGATTTATCTTTATAGACTTGTTACCTCTGAGACAGACGAGAGGAAGAAGCGTTCAGTGTGACAGAAAGCTGATGAAAGAAAGAAAAAAGGAAAGAAACAGCAATCTCTCTGCAGCAGTCCTGGCATCTCGCATGCTGCTTGTGAAGGAGCGACCGTAACGCCTAGTCCTCCTTGCCTCTCTCTCCTCTCCTCCGCTGCTCTGTTGCATTCGTGCGCTGCCTCTCTCTCTCTTTCACTCTCTCTCTCATTTGCTTGCTCAACCTCCCCACCCTCTTTCTCTCTCTCTCTTTCTCTCTACACTTATACACATCCATTTAAAGCTTAATATCTCTTGCAAATGCATCCTGCCCTACAATGGGTCATAGAGAACGAGGCAAAAGCTCAGGTTTCACACAACCTGACAATACTAGATCACACAGTCTACTTGTGCCTTTTGTTGCAGCTTACTGCATTCAGATAACATTGCATCCTCTGCTCTTTCAACAGATCGTTTCATGTTGCTCCACCTCTCTCGGCACTGGGAGTAGCATGAGAATTTCATTCTTATTTCAATTTCCTTAACACTTATTCAAGCACAATGGGGTGCCATCACACTTCTGAGAGCAGTCTGTAAGGAATTTGCTGGGGAACTCATCAAAATCATTGAAAAAGATGAGAAAGCTCTGGGAGATGCTATGTGATTACTGATATATATTGTACCACAATATTGTCCAATTTCATTTCAGCAATTTTGTGTCTTATTTGCCATATAAAATTATATTATATACATTATCAGTTGAATGTTTGGAATGTTTGGACTTCTTACGAATCTTTTTATTTAAAACAGTGGTTTTCAACCAGGGGGCCAGGGCTCATTAGGGGGCCTTCAAGTAAGAGCTTTGTAAGCTGTTTAAGTTAATTATTATTGCAATGTTATGTAGGTAATTTAACGGCATGTCTCGTAATGCTTTGCAGACTAGCTGTGCGCGTTTATGTGTTTTGGGGGAGGCGTGGCTTTGGAGAAGCTCTGAAGGGAGGGTGGGATCTCAAGCTTTCAAAGCTAGCTTGCTATTGCTAGCCTCTCCGAAACTGCCTACCCTACCTTTAAAGAGTTAGTTCACCCAAAAATGAAAATGTTATTTATTACTCACCCTCATGTCGTTCCACACCCGTAAGACCTTCATTCATCTTCAGAACACAAATTAAGATATTTTTGATCAAATCCGATGGCTCAGTGAGGCTTCCATTACCAGCGAGTTAATTTACACTTTCAGTGCCCAGAAAGGTACTAAAGAAACAGTTAATGTGAGTACAGTGGTTCAACCTTAATATTATAAAGCAACGAGAATAATTTGTGTGCCAAAAAAAAAAAAAAAAAAAATAACGACTTTTTAACAATATCTAGTGATGGCCCCCACACTGCTTCGGGGCCTCACTGAGCCATCAGATTTTATCAAAAATATTTTAATTTGCGTCCCTGTCACAGACACGCCAGGTTCCATCATCCAATCACAGCGCACTCCTTCACCAGAATACTGATCACTAACACCTGCACCTCATCAGTATTACAATCACCAGCACCATAAAAGACACTCACCCTCATTGTCCGGTCTCGTTTTGACAAAGGTACCTACCTCTGGCTTATCGAAAGGACTCCCTGAACTACTTACCTTGCTCCTGTGTCTTCGATCTTCCTCCTGTGTCTCCTAATCCATGTGTGAGTGTCGTCTGCCTTCCTCGTTGTCGTCTCGCTCCAGCCATACCAACCTGCAAACCAGAAACAACTTCACAACCTGTTCACCATTTCTTCGGCACTTCTATTTCTTCACCGAACTCACCTGTATCCACCTACAGCTCTACTTGTGTAAATAAAGTCATCACAACATCTTTGGTTTCCGACCTGTTCATATTGTAACAGTTCCGAGGATGAACAAAGGTCTTACGGGTGTGGAACGACATGAGGGTGAGTAATAAATGACAGAATTTTCATTTTTGGGTGAACTAACCCTTTAAAATAAGCTAAAAACAAAATCAAGATTTAAATCACCCCTCAACAAAGGTTTTTCCCCACAGTCTTGGAAAACCTGTATATATGAATTTAAAAAGTGTTATTTCTAGACCTGGAAAAGTCAAGCAAATTAAAACAAACTTAAAATTCTAGGGGCATTTTTATAATGAATATACATTTTTATTTTATTTTTTTTATTTTTTTATTTTTTTTGGCCAAGACAGAAGTTGTGAATAAAAATGTTTTTATAAAAATGTTTTATAAAATATATATACGTTGACAATTTGAGGGCCTCGTCAAAAGTCAAAAAGGTTGAGAACCATTGATCTAAAAACTTCTTAAATGCTTGAAATTTGTTTCTGTTAACATAAATCTTTCTTACACATACATTTCTTTGCAAAACTAATAATATAATAGGCTTTATGCTAAACGTCACATGAACAAACAGAAAAACAGGTCTCACTGCATCTGCAAAAAGTGTTAATGGCAGTATGAATTGGCGGCGATATCTACGGATTTTTAAGACAATCAGCTAGTTCTTTTTATTGTTGGCATTTTATTCGATTTAAATATCTAAATGAGTGTGAAGAAAAAAAAAATTAAAAAAACTTTTAGATATCAATCTGCATATGCGATGGACATCGATTTCAACCACATGAATAATACAGTATGTAGACTAAAGAACAGTTTGTGAATGTAAACTAGTGGTTGACTGATATGGGTTTTTAATAGATTAGGCCATTATCTTCTTTGCATGCTCATTTAAAGGTATCTTCAGTAAAACAGCTCTATATTTAACAAACCACATACAAAAGTTCTGAACTGGTTTGTGACCAGAACACGGAAGTTTGTTGTGCATAACCCTTATTGTTAAGGATAGCAGAGCAAAAGCAGTCAACAAGTGTGCAGCATACATACCATTTAAAAAGCATCCCAGCATGCACTATATGTAGCTGGCTGATGAATGCCCAGACTGTGTAGAGCTGGAATCTAGACAAAAAAAATAAAAAATAAAGAATTTATTGGTTTAATATTCTTTGGTCAATTCTCATACTTCCATTTGTGTAATTTCATAGTTGTAAAAACTTATTATTATAAAATATAGAAAAAATATTAATAATAAAGAATGAGTAGGTGTCCAAACCTTTAATCGGCATATACAGCAATCACCCATCTTGATCTCTAGATATCAGTTATGGCGTAATCAATTGGAAACCCATATCAGTCAACCACTAGTTTACATTCACAAACTGTTCTTTAGTCTACATACTGTATTATTTATGAGGACAAAGGTTGAATTCAGCAGACTGACACTCATCCATTTAGCATTTATAACAACTGCGCTTTCCACTGGTGTTTTGCGGATGCAACACATGCATGTGACTGTGGTCCTGAATGGCTTGCTGTGCTCCACCTAAAATAGCCAGATTTGCTTGCATTGGTATTTATATCTGGCTTGTTTACCCTGTGGAATTAACCATTTAATGTAATAGCATACTGTACACACATGCGCGTAAACATTGTCTGGTTTCAATTATAGAGCAGGCATTAAATTTCTCACTGAAGTGTCACGTTAGGGACAGATTGACGGCATTTGCAATTCCATTTGGAGCCACTAGTGGCACAAAAACCACACTTCAACTCCATAGCAAATTTATAGTCTCTTTTGGCACGTCAATCCTTTCGATCAAGCCTTACTTTAAAATGAAGCACTCTCTTGGCCTCCTCCAAAGCCTACTTGAAGGAAGAAATAGTTGCTTCTGTAATTCCCAGTGATAGCATCTGTTATGAGGATTGAACTAAAGGTGTTTTCAGGGCGTAACAATTGATTCTGTGGAAGTATTACAGTTTCGATATAGAGAATAGAAAAAGCACATACTCTCACATAAGAGGAACTCACTGGAATAGAGTGAAGTAAGCCAAAATGATGGCAGAATTGATTCCTGGATCCTTAAATCAATGGATGTTACAGTTGGAGTCTTCAAAGGTATCCTGGGAACAAAACAGGTCAACATTGGAAGAAGTTAGATTAAAAAAAGGGGGAACAAATCTATGTAAGTGTTATTGTGCATGCAGTTTCATTCTTTTCAAGAGTAGCAAATAAGGCAACATTTTAAATTGGATATTTTCAGATGATGAGTTACATATTTTGCCTCATCAGAATGAGATTAATTTAGACTACAATGTGAAATTTTGCTTCATGTAGGGACACACAGTGAACAGACGAGTGGTAGTGCATGGAGTACAAGAGCAGATCTGTACAAAAACATTAATAATTCACTGATTTCACAAAGATCGAGAAAAAAGGTTAAAAAAAAAAAAAAAAAAAAAAGGCTACAGTACATGAACGAGACCTCAGGATTGAATGTCAATTTCCACTTCCTGAGACTCCCATGGGCCATCTCAGAACTGGTCGAAAGTTCACATTAACTAAAGCAAATGAACTGACCATGCATTAACTGCACTGTATTACTGTGTTCACCATATTAATAAATAACGTTACACTAATTGGACTTGTTTTGTATATTTTTCTAACTCTAATTAACCATTTTTTTCCTGCTTCTACGGTGACAGTGTGACAGATTCTCAAAGTCTGTTAAAAAATAGTTCATCCAAAAATCTGTCGTACATGATAAATAGTTTGAAATGGTTATCCAGGGATGTTAAGCTTGAAAAAGGACACCATAAGCACACCAAAAAGTCATCAGAACTCATTAGATTGCTTTGTGGAAAGTAAAGAACCAAATTTAACTCTTTATTTACTGAAAATATAATCTCTTTCATACTTCAAACTACATGCAAGAATACGAATTTTAGTCCTTTTTTGGAGTTTGAAAGCTTGGGCTTATTGTAACATTCTTTAAAATTTCTGTAACACTATATTTTACAGTGCCGTAATTACACATTACTACATGTCCTTACTATAGTAGTAACAGTAAATTATGCATAGTTACAAGTAACTAACCCTAAATCTGTAACTCTACAGTAAGCACATGTAGTTAATTAATAGTACTCAGTACTTATTTGAGTAATTACAATGTAACTACGGCACTAAAATAAAGTGTAACCAACATTTCTTTTTATATGTTCCACAGAAGACCATCAAAAATATCAATTCAATCCACAACAAGGCTTTTATGCAATGAGGGTATTTCCTTCATAACAGAAACAATAAAAAAAAAAAAAACTTTAGTTACTTCACATATGGAGAAATGAATTATTGTTGGAGAGGCTGAAATTACAGTGAGAGCCGTTGCGTCACACTTACTGGAGTCTTTCTATGAATGATTGAAGAAAAGCTTTCCTGCATGTCTCTGCACTATACTGCATGTTCCTGCACAATACTTATCTCCACAACAGAGGCCAAAATACTGTAACATGCTAAAAAAAAAAAAAAAGTATGCTAAATGTACCTGAATGCAACTGAAATCAATATGTCAATATCAATATGACTGAGTAAATTATACTGTTATATCCCTCTGATACACACTGCATAGCAGAACACTTGCTTAAAATATATAAATACTAATTTTCACTAAATATGGCTTTTAACTACATTTAACAGCAGCTCACATTTAGAAATGTATCATTGTGAAGCGATAAAAGCATCTAAGCTTTTACTGTGAAATCTACTGTGTTGTAAATAACTATTTTCATACCTTACAGGAGGTCAGGGAATAGTCCAGGACCATCAAAATTTAGAGAGTAGAAGTTGAATACACTGAATACATCCACTGTAGCATACTGGGAAAGTCAAAAACCTAGAAAGTCAAAGCATATGTAATATTATACCTAATTATAACAATGACATTTCACAACCTTCTAAAATTCACCTCCAAAAAACATGCATAAACATCATGATTTTACAACCAGTGACGTCCTAAAATGTTTCAGTGCATTATCACGGTAAAAAATTGTTGCAAAATGCTAAATCATAATACAGTTATATAAATAGGCCTATTATAATATATATCATTTATATTTATATATATATATATATATATATATATATATATATATATATATATATATATATATATATATATATATATATATATATATATATATATATATATATATATATATATATATATATATATTCCAAAATGTATTCAGACACCTTGAACATTTCATTCATTAAAACAGTTAATTCACTATAGTTTAAAAAAAAAAAATGGTAATAAAATATGACAAGATCTCAGGGTTAAACTGTGTCAGAAAAAAATAAATCATAATTATGTCAGATAATACTTAAGCAAAACATGGTCATTTTTGGTTCCAAATTTTTATCAATTTTACTGGTAGTCCACTGTATGAAGAATTTTTGGGTATAATATGTCACAGTTTACTTTATTTTGCTCTCCTCACTTACATAAATGAACTATAGTGTCCTGCACCTACTAGTAAAATATATAAAAAATATCAAAATTGTCTGAATAATTTTTGGTTTGACTGTATATACTCTAACTACTGTATACTAATGTAAATGTTTGTCATACAGACCCATTAAAATATCTGTAATATATTTAAAGCCTATAAAAATATATTTTTTAATAGTGATACAATGTGTATACTGTGTTATTATTAAACTTATTTATATTAAATACTTGAGAGCAGGGCTTGACATTAACTTTTTTACTCACATTAACTTTTTTACTCACCAGCCACTGTGGCTAGTGGTTTTTCCAAATTTACTAGCCACTCAGTATTTTCACTGGCCACAATTTTGCTGTTGGGAAATGACATGATTAAAGTTGTCTTTGGCATGCTAAAATTACTTGATTTTGAGTCATTTTACTTGATTTAGTTACATTTAAAATACTTTAAATCTTTCAGATGCAGATTGACCACCCAAATCAAAACTATATGGTATATCAGCTGGTATGTACGGGTGGGCAAGGGGTGGGTAGAATGACCATAATATGAGAAATGTTATAATTTTATATTATTTTTGTTAGGCTATATAAAAAGAATAAGCAAATTACAAATAGGCCTACAATAGCAAATTAAATGAACTTTTTTTCAGATACAGTAGGTTTATTTAACATATTTTGTTGTTTTATTAACATTAATGACAGACAGGTATTTAATTGGGCTGCTGAATGCATTTTTACCCACCAGTTTAGGTCCACTTAAGCCATAACCAACGTATTCACGCAAGATACTCCACACGATGGACATTTTGACATCTTACAAACGTTATTAACGTGGCTATAATTCTAGATGCTTGAACATGTTGAAACATGCAGCTTTTCTTTTCGAGAAACGACTTAATCGTGCAGCATAGTTGTGTATCACGGCTACTTGCACAAGTTATCAAGGCTGAGACCAAATCGAGCTGTTCAATTATATAGGTTTTACTGACACCAATAATGATTTTATGACAACTAATCTTTTGTCTAAATTACAATCTTTGTGGATGTGGTTGTAGTTATTAGCTGGCTAATAACAAGAAGCTTTGAGTGAGACCTAATAGTTACAGTTTAGCTGCTACCCAGCAATTTTACATCAGTGGGAGAGGCAAAATTGCCCTTTCTTTTCAATATAACTTAAGTTGCACATGATTTCCAATCAGTTTGGTTTGTTAAAAACATCTTACATTACGATACAGGAAATTGCTGGCTTTATAGTAGAAGATGCCAGACTTTTGTGCAGCCTACGGATGCTCCAATTGCCGTAGTCTCAAAACGAGAGCCCGTGAGATCACCTTTCACCTGTAAGATATGACAATATTATGATTATATTTGGGATAATCGTTAGTTACTTAGTGGATGTATGTACAATACAGGTCCTGTTACACAGGAACAGTGGGGCTATGGAAGGGATGGAAATGTTGACAATAATTTATATATCTGGGTACATTTCTCACGTTTTTAAGGTTTCCCAAAAACGGAAAGATGAGGAGGCAGTGGGAACTTGCCCTAAGAAGGGACGGTTTTGTTGCCTCTGACAGGACACTGCTTCAGGAGTGAGGACTTTCACAGAACGGGGCAGAATGTCCGGCTTAAAGATGGTGTTGTGCCAAACATTTTCAACTTTCCAGCTCATCTTCACACGGTATGTGTATCACTGACCAACAATAATTCAAGGTGTATATATTGATTTAACATATATACCTTGTGCGTGTGTATATTCATTGCACCCATATGTTCTGTTCAATGTTATTTTCATATGGAAGTCCATGGTTATAATTATTCATAAGTATGCAGTGTCATAAGTACATATCTGACGTTTATAACAAACCAAACAGTTTGAAAATCGGTTGAAAAATGAGCAAGTTACGGTTATTTAAAAAGTACATGCACCATTAAAACACAATGTTACGAGTGAGCGAGCTGACTGTCACAAGATGGCCGCCAGGTGCGGACGTCGACCTCCATTGGCCAGCAGCACGGACGAGACATCTAGCTTTTATTATGTATATCTATGGGTGTTAAAGTCCCCGTGAACCGGAAGTTGCAAACGACTTTTCTCTAGTGTTGTGACGTATTTCCAAGTGAAACAGAATATTGAATAGAGGGCAGAGTTTTACTTTAGCGCTCCTCCTCTCTATCTCTCGCTCATAGCAGACAAACGGTTGGAGGGGAGTGGTTTACGCGTTTTCAACCCAAGCCGCCAAACTGACGTCATCAGAGAAGAAACGCCATTTCAGACTGGAAGTAACTTTTCAGATTTTGATTAAAGATTACCGCGACAAACACATTTTTTTCTTGCACGGATTAATTGTTTACCACAAGACTAGTAATATGCACAAACAAAGTAAATAGGGTCAAATTTGATTTCATGACGACTTTAAAGGGGACCTGTTATGCCCCCATTTACAAGATGTCTCTGATGTCCCCAGAGTGTGTATGTGAAGTTTTACCCCACAGATAATTTTTTATAGCATGTTAAAACTGACACTTTTTGGGGGTTGAGCAAAAACGCGCCGTTTCAGTGTGTGCCCTTTAAATGCAAATGAACTGCTGCTTTCAGCCTAAGAGGACGGAGCTTCAAGAGCTCGTTCTCTGGTGTCAGGATTCAGTCAGGCCACACTATAATGTCAGAAACTGCGAATACATGCTGCATGGAGATAGAACAGGTATACATTAATTCAATTACAGTTATAACTTATATTGTCTTCTTGTTTTTATCCACTATATTAGTACAAGCCAGTTTACTGATGAGATTTATAACTTTTATTGTACTTCACACAAAATATGAAGCATCTATTTTCACTCTAGAAAATCACTGTAAGAGCTTAATAAAACAGTGCAAGTGTGCATTAAAATATTATCCATAAACTCCCTCTCCCTTGCATTATCATCAAGATACACAGCAAAGTACACAGAAACACTCCTTACAACTAACAGTAAACAAATATATAAAGACATTATGCCTTTTCGGGTGGTGCTTAATAAACTGGTAAACTTTATATCCGTGTGAAATGATTTGCGCAGACATAAACAAATTTTGGTAGAGCTGAGGGAGTATTTTCTTCAAAAACAAAATGAATCCACCTCGTCTTCAGCGGCTCAGATTCAGGGAGTAAATGGAGAGAGCTATGTGGATTAATCCATCCAGCTACAGAACACCTAAAACGCTTGGGAGACATTCTCGTCAGTGCAGCAATGGCGGACTGTACAACTGGCTGTGAACTCGCTCAGGGCGGATCTATGTTAAAACGGCAGTGTCTGTCAACATTCGTGGGCGGGGCCTGTGGCTTTTGTGACGTCACACTGCCAGGGATCTGGAAACGGCTTGTTCTGAGACACTGCTTTTGAATTATGGGGATTAAAAACAATTTTTTTTTTTTTATCATTATAGCGTGGTTGTGTACACACACTGCCAACACACATTTATGTCCAAACACCATGCAAAAGTGAATTTTGCATAATAGGTCCCCCTTTAATGTCAAGCCCTGCTTGAGGCGTACTGAAGCAATGTATTTTATATGGTTGCAACATCTTTTTTATTCATATTCCGAATTAATATCATTATTAATATATTCAGATTTTATATAATTATTATCTATATTTAAAGCGGCCTTTTGCACACACCACACTACTATTAGTGATATCTACTACACCATCATCCATATCACTAATGGATGTGCACCAGTACGACATACTAGATGGGTAAGGTTATAAGGTTGAGCAAAATTGCTCTTTAGGAAGCAAGTACTCATTCTCAAATCCAGTTTACTGTCCATAATATATTTGTGTGGCAGTCAGAGCATCAGTGCAGACACTATTGAGAAATGAAATGTGAAAGCTCGCAACTCAAAAATGGGTAAAAATTCTGCCAAACTTACCAGTTAAAAGCCTTGAATATGAGATCAGGAATGTAGTCGAGATAGCATTTGACAGCATGCTTAAAATTCAGAGCACAGCCTTCTAAATCTACTAGTCCTCTGGGAAGACAACCAGCACAACACACTGGATCCATTTATGCGACAACTGCAGAACTCTACCACTAAAACACATTCAACCCTCACCCTATAAAAGTCAGACAGTCTTCACCATCGCCAAGATAAACAGACGGGAAGAGGCACCAGTAGAAAACACAGCTTAAATAAAAATAAATGCCAGTGAAGTGTGTTGGCCTTTACTGAAACATCTTTAAAAACAAGGTACAGTTGTATTTGACTATTTTTCATTATGAGCTGGTGCTGCATAGCAAGTAGATTACCCAGGAGCCCACAGCAAAAATCATTTTCCACAGCTAGTGAATCATTATTGAAAACATTGTGTCCACTTTGCTAAATAGTCAGTATTCTCACATTAACTGATATTTTTATTCCTTCAGCACATAGAAAATTCAAACAAAACCGACAAAAATGCTGTTGCTGCCTTTACATCTGAATCTAATGTTTGGGACACATCCTGTCCACTAAGACGCCTGAAATTGGTCCAATTTGAATGGCATCAGATGCATTTGCATGGAAAATTAATACAATTGTGACACAATAAAATGGCATGGGACGAAGTAGCTAAAAGCAGTAAATATATATATAAATGTCAGTTAGTTTAAACTTGAGGAACGCTTGGTTATTGCTAAACTCACTTGAATATCTTCTATGTGTGATATTAGGAAGCTGTTGCATTATATTTCAAAGCAAATATAATGCACAGCTAGTAGTATTTTACTATATACAATACTATGTATATAGAATTAGTAATGATGATCCGTGCACTAAAACAGAGATACAAGTCTGAGTTTGACCGGCTGTATATATTTAGGCACAAAAACAAGGAATATGCATCTTTAATAAAAGTTTCATCTCCGCTGCAATGCCGCTGGAGTTTCTCTCTGCCCTCCAAAACAATCTAATTGATGGATGTGTGTAGTCCACACTTTTATGCAGATAAAAAGCGCCAGGCCTGCTGCTGATGTTATTACAGGGACTGTTATCGTGTGCTGTGAATGAGCGATGGGCGGCACTGAGGACTCTGGGAGCAGGGGAACACATAAACTTTCGCTTGCATGTCACATTTTTACCTCCCTGGAGGGACTCTTCATTTGAGGGTCAGCTCTCTACTGAAGCAGTGTTTGCTTGTCACAGGGAGCTTTGCTAAAGCACATACCATCATCATATATTAACCCCTATTTACCAAACTAACCACCGTTTCCAGTATGAATTACTGTATATTATAATTGTTTAAAATTAAAATTTTAAGTATATTTTGTGTGTCTGTGTGTATATATATATATATATATATATATATATATATATATATATACACACACACACACACACACACACACAGTCAAAAATTATTCAGACATTTTTGATATTTTTGATATATTTTTACTAGTAGGTGTAGGACACTATAGTTCATTTCTGTAAGTGAGGAGAGCAAAATAAAGTAAACTGAGACATATTATACGCAAAAATTCTTCATACAGTGGACTACCAGTAAAACTGATAAACATTTGGAACCAAAAAATTATTCAGACACTTTGACCTGGCCATGTTTTGCTTAAGTGTTATCTGACATAAGATTATAGATATATAATTAAGATATACACACACATAAATGATACATACACACAATACTGTTCAAAGGTTTAGAATCCGTTTTTTTTTTAATCTTTTAGAAATAAGTCTCTTATGATCACCAAAGCTGCATTTATTTGATCAACAATACAGTAAAAAGAGCAATATTGTGAAATATTATTATAATATAAAATTACTGTGTTCTATTTAAATACATTTAGAAGTGTAATTTATTCCTGTGATGCAAATCTTTTCAGAATTTTCAGCATCATTACTCCAGTCTTCAGTGTCACATGATCCTTCAGAAATCATTCTAATATGCTGATTTGCTGCCCACAAAATATTTATTATTATTATTATTATTATTATCAAAGTTGAAAACAGCTGCTTAACGTTTGTGGAAATGGTGATACTTTTTCAGTATTCTCTGATGAATAGAAAGTTGAACAGCATTTATTTGTTTTTATTACATTTATTAATTTAATTTTTTAAAGCATTTATTAAATATAAATCTTTTGTAACATTATAAATGTCTTCGCTGTCTCTTTTAAACAATTTAATGCATCCTTGATAAACAAAAATATATTAATTAACACTAATAATTAGAAATGTTTCTTGAGCAGCAAAAAATTAGAATCATGTGACACTGAAGACTGGAGTAATGATGCTGAAAATTCAGCTTTGCATCACAGGAATAAATTACACTTTTAAATGTATTAAAATAGAAAACAATTATTTTAAATTATAATAATATTTCAGAATATTACTGTATTTTTTATTAAATAAATGTAGCCTTGGTGAGCATAAGAGACTTCTTTCTAAAACACAAAAAAATTTTAATGTTTCCAAACAATTTGTAAAATTATATTTTATTTACTTATATATAATTATACATTTTTTAATATAATTTTATAATTTAGATAATTTCTAAATCATTATAAAATATAATTATACAAATGTTAATTATTATAATGATACATTTTATTATTAAATTATGGTAATTATAATTTCAAGCAAAATACCGTTCTTTTAAAAAAATTATTGTTACTTCTTGACAGCATAATGAATAATAATGGACATCTTTCAAACAGTGCAAAATGCTTTCACGATCTTTCTGCCATTTCAATTTCATATTTCGGTCAAAATTAGCAGTAAATACTTTTTAAGTAGATTTTAGATTTTAAGTGGAAAATATATGCCTGTGCAAAGCTCTCCACCACAATGTTAGAGTGTTCTTTGTGGTTGCCATGTGGTTGCTAAGGTGTTCTCAGTGGTTTTTTAGCAGGTTGCCATGTGGTTGCGAGAAGGTTACTTACTGGTCCACAACGAGACTCCAGCCCAAAATCTTTGATATTCTGGTCTCCAGATATGGCTCAGGTCCCTGTAAATCTGTGGGTTTTATCATCTGTAATGCAAACATTATAATTAATATTACATAAAATATATTTACAAGACATACAGTATAATTTGATGTATCTTTCATGTACATAGCACAGTGTGAAATGTGATACATGCAAAATGTAATACTTATGGTTAGGGCTTCTGAACAAACTTCTGAAATAACTTGTATGTTGGCAAAAACAAGTAATTTGTGTAAGCTACCTTGTTATATGAACAAAGCATGGGATATGATGTACATTCTGGGATGTCGGGATATTTTACTAAATGTTGTGCAGATAAGTTCCCTGCCTAATAACATTTGACAGCATGTTTCCGTTGTTAATGGCAAAGCAATGGAAAGTGCTTTGAGTGCAACTCAACAAGATCATTTAGAGAGAGAGAGAAAAGAGAGAAAAAAAAAAAAACAACAACTGGGGAGAATTAAAACAAAACTTAGGAAAGTAAACCTCCTTAAACTGTATCTCTGTTTGCCTTAATGTGCACATTCTTTTCAGAGATAATGTAGAAAAGCATGACATTATTGTCCTTAACATTTATTCTTAGTACACAGACGAAGTTGCTAAAGATGTCGGTTTTAGTTTCCATGGTTCAGATCTTTCTAACAGAACAAGGGTTATTTCTTCTCCGGTGATTCAGATGTTTTTATAATGATGTACATTAGCAGGCTAAAAAAAAATCCATGCAGACACTCCACCATACTGACTCCAGTGAAAAATCACTTTGTTTTCCCATCAGCCCTTATCTTATTCTCATTCGAAAGAGTGTTTTCCTCATGCAAGTTCTCCTCTCTTGACTCATCAACTTGATTAGATTTCAATTACGCCACCCTCACCCCCCCCTTTCCAGGACAGACCAAAAGCTAGCTTGAGGAAACCCTGCTGAGTGGAGCATTGACATAGAGATAGAAAGGGGGAGAGAGCTGAATATAAAGGAAAAAAACATTATTTATTCATGATGACTCTATAATGATTCCTATTACCCCATAGATTGCCTTCTTTTAATGGCCACTCTAGTCTGCCCCCTCTATATTTCTCCTCCATCATTTTTATTCACTACAGCAAAACGTCAATGAAGCCTAGCTTCATATCAGCACGAGATTCTGGTCTGAAACGGCCACTTCGACAGAAAGTGGGATGTAAAGTGACCAAGCAATGTTCACTTATTGTTTCACAGCATTTTGGGTCAGGTAAATCTGACATTGGATGTGGCTCTGATAGCAAAACAGAACATATACAGAAGGTGGTCAAACATATCCTACCTTGCCCCAAACGCCACCCTCAGCCCTCACCATCCTGTGAAGTCCTTCTATTTTTCCTGTTCCTTCTTTTTTCAGTTTGGTGAGGAATATTCTACATCTGATTGTAGAGGGGGGAGAAACAATTTAGACATCCTACTTCTAAAGGTCTACACTGAGGTCAGGGTTGTTACAAGACTTACAAATCGTGACAGATGTTTTCTTTAGATGTACTTTACGTCTTTGATTTTATATAGGTATTGCTCAGCATGGATGGAAAGTTATACTGGCCAATCAGAGGCCAGGATCGAAATGATCCATTTTATAAACATTTTAGAGCTGCATTCAAAGTAAAACCATAAAACCCAATTATTTCAATCAATCAATCCATCTATTCCTCCATCCCTCCATCAATTCCTTCATCAATCCATATATTCTTTTATCAATCCATCAATCCATCCATCCAACTGTTTTATCGACTGATGTTTAAAACTCCTTTGGAACTCCTACAAAATTGAGTGAATCATTATCAGTTATCTTTAATTAATGTTCTTAAAAGCCTGACTCATCCATATGGTTAGAATCAGTAGTGCACTCTTCTTCTGGCCTTTTCTAAATACATAAAACATAAATCAGAATTGTGACATTTATGCGTAAGTTCAATAATATTAATATAAACACTTCCAAATAAACAACTGCAGTAATATAATCAATGCCACTATCTATTAAAATTACAAACAAGAAATGCATCACTGCAGTTTCAAAACTGCAACATTTATATTTGTCATTATTATTTAAAACTTTAAAGTGTTACTCTGCGAAAAACTTTAACCTATCTACCTATCTATATCATCTATATCTATAACATGTATGTATACACACACACACACACACACATAAGGATTTGAGCGAAGGGCCAAATTGTGATGGGTCAGAGCATCTCCAAAACTGCAGCTCTTATGGGGTGTTCCCGGTCTGCAGTGGTCAGCATCTCCAAGAAAGGAACAGTGGTGAACTGATGACAGGGTCATTGGCGGCCAAGGCTCATTGATGCACGTGGGGAGCGAAGGCTGGCCCGTGTGGTCAGAATCCAACAGATGAGCTACTGTAGTTCAGATTGCTCAAGAAGTTAATGTTGGTTCTGATAGAAAGGTGTCAGAATACACAGTGCATCGCAGTTTGTTGCGTATGGGGCTGCATAGCCGCAGACCAGTCAGGGTGCCCATGCTGACCCCTGTCCACCACTGAAAGTGCCAACAGTGGGCACGTGAGCATCAGAACTGGACCACGGAGCAATGGAAGAAGGTGGCCTGGTCTGATGAATCATGTGTGTGTCTGGGGTGCCTGGGGAACACATGGCACCAGGATGCACTATGGGAAGAAGGCAAGCCGGCGGAGGCAGTGTGATGCTTTGGGCAATGTTCTGCTGGGAAACCTTGGGTTCTGCCATCCATGTGGATGTTACTTTGACACGTACCACCTACCTAAGCATTGTTGCAGACCATGTACACCCTTTGATGGAATTCCCTGGTGGCTGTGGCCTCTTTCAGCAGGATAATGCGCCCTGCCACAAAGCAAAAACGGTTCAGGAATGGTTTGAGGAGCACAACAATGAGTTTGAGGTGTTGACTTGGCCTCCAAATTCCCCAGATCTCAATCCAGTCGAGCATCAGTGGGATGTGCTGAACAAACAAGTCTGATCCATGGAAGCCCCACCTGTAAAAAGCACATTACACAATTTTATTCTTAACAGTGAGTGAGAATGAGAACAAACACATACGGCAACATCAAACCATAAAGAGTTACACAAGACCTTGCCAATCCAAGCAAGCTTCTCCTTCCATTATGAACTCATTAACTGAAAAATAATCATTTTGAAATCTACAGAAAAACGTAGTTTGAGAAAGCCAGCTCTTCAGGCCGTTAGTGGACAATAGATAAAAACAACCACTTATGTCTGTGAGATGAACCACTCTAAGAGCCTGCACAGATGATAAAGCTAATTTAACTCCATGACATCAGCCAGTAAGGAAGCTTCAGGCCCAATTACTTGATTGTTTCTGACAACTGTTTACCAAAATGCTCCGGTTATTATGAAGCGTTCTTCTTTAAACACGCCAAAAGAATGACTTAAACAGGTCACAGACCTTTTGGATTGTCCACAACCTTCAACTGACGCAATTAGACACAACAATGTAGGAAGGAAAATCTGTGCACATTTTCATACCGCCATTGGAAACTGGGTCAAGTATTGTAGTGGCTCACATATCAGCTACTTTGATAGTATAAACGGCTTAGTAATCTGAGAGCGGTTTCTGGTCAAGCCATGATTTGTTTTGGAATAATGTCTTGGACGTGCCTATTATATGAATGTCAGTGGGGTTGAAGCATCCAATTGCGCATCAGTAGCATGACCTAAACCATCCATCTTACCTTCTGCCTGAAATAGGAATCATGAGCTTTATTTTGTTTGCAGTGGACATTTTGTATAAGTGCAACATCAACTTTTTCAGGACAGCACGATGTAGCATGAAAAGGCAGATCATGTAATCAATATGAACCCATTCAGGGCCGTTCACTGACCCCTCGTCAGCACCGATCCCGTATCTCTTTCATTATCATGTCTGGCTGTGGCATGTCAACCTTTCTTAAGCCTCGAGTAGACGATTGATAATGGATGAAGCCACGAACTGACTGTGCCGCCACTGCCACAATGCAATTTAATCTTCCACTGCTGCTGCCTGACGCAAAAAAAGGTTTAGTGTTTGTCGAATCTTGTCACAGAAATCTTCACTGTACCACTGCAATGGGACATGCAGTGTGAGCCTAAAAAAAAAGAGAGAATTTTAAGCAAAGGCAGTTAAAGTTATATTTCTTAGCATCACTCAATTGAATGGCAAAAATAATGACTGTTTTCAAAAGATCAACACTCTCCTCTGCTTTTGGTTGCATAAAGAGATTCCTTTCCCAAATTCATCACTTTTAAAAGAAAAAGCATGTTACATGAATGCATTACTCCTAATAAAAGCCACTGTTTGACTATAAAAGACTGCATGGCAAGAGCAACGCATATGTATATGACATACTAATTTAGAACAATACAAGGTAAATAACTATTTTGGCGCGAACTATCTAGGGTAATTGACAAATAAGGTTTTTAAAAATGTAAAAAAACCACACAAAAAAACCCATAATGGAAATATAATTAATTTTGAAGTTTTATTAAGTGTTAATGAGATTATGTGGTCTTTATAATCAATTATAATCAACACTGCTTTTGTCATTTTTTATAAGATGGACAAAATTTGTCACCAAAAAAGTAATTTCGGTGTTACTGAATGACACTTTTGGTTATACCGAATGATGATATTCTTAAACAATGCTAACAGGTTGATATATAGCTAGCTAGTTAGCTTGCTTGCTAGTTAGCTAGCTAGCTAGCAAAAGAACAATCAAACATTTTATATTTAGTACAAGTTTTTAAAATATTACAAAATTTACCACGTATTATAGTGGTTGTACTGAATGACCTGATGTTTCAAGTGAAAACATTAATTTCACTACAGATTTATTTATTTATTTTTTTACTTTGCTTCACAACCATGTGGTCCTTTGCAGGTGTCTGAATGATGTCACATCCTGTCACATTATATTGACCACATGACGATCCAAAATGGTTGCTTTATATTGGTTACTCCGAATGACATCAATAAAATTCATTTTTCTGGACATTCTTTCTCATAACAAAGCAACGACTTCTACACATCATTTTAAAACCATTTTGCACTATGTTAATATATGATGTTATAAAATCATATCAGAATAAAAAATATATATACATTTATTATATTCTAAGATATTTTAATTATGAATTAAATGGCTGTATTGGCCTTTGGACGGTTAAACCGAATGACCTTTTGACACTTCATAATCTTTAAAATACCTTTATATGTAGCAAAATATAATTAAAACCTTTTGGATTCAATAAAACTGATCTAGTTGTACTACCTTACATACTTTGGATGTCATATCTTTGTTTTTTATTATTATTAAAGCCTTTGGACAAAAAAATGACCCGTCACGTCACTGACCCATAAATAGAATAGTAACATGCAACTTATTTGAAAAAGTAACTCGGGTATGGCTGAAACTAATAAACTGGAACACTGGAAAAATACCATTCTTAATGAGCATGTTTATCTTGTTTTTCCATTTAAAAAATGTCTAAAAATTATTTTATATTAATTCTTTTGAGAAAGTGTTTGTATTGTTCACTAAAACTACAACTAAAGCTGTTATAAAATCATTTTTGTTAATTACAATAATGATAAAATATAAATATTACATGAAAAACTTAAGCTTAAAACAACTTAAAAATTAGGGGAAAATATTAAAGTGTTACCTTGGAAATTAACTGAAAAAATAAAAATAAGTTGAAGTACTAAAACAACTAAGAAAAACTGTATTAAAAATAAATTAAAACTAAATATAAACATTAAAAAACTGAGTATAGAATAATAAAAATGAGTTACAAAATTACTAAAACAAACTAAAAATACAATCAAAACTGAAAATATAAAAATAAAGGGAAATTGAAAATATTAATAAATGCCGTAAAAATAATACTAAAATATCATTGTTGAGAAGTAACTTTGCTTAAAACATTAAGCATTTTCATAGACTGCATCTTGAATATAAGAGTATTGTCTTATTGTCTTATTAAGTTTTTCCACTTGTTTTTAACTTCTTTATATGCAGTGCAGTATTAAAGATACATTCTTTGAAAACAAGTCTTAACATCTTGTGCATCTTGCTACACTGATTTTTTCTGTTTTTTAAACTGGAAAACAAGTCAAAAATAAAACCTAATTTAACCAAAAACTTATTAAAAAGCTATTTTTGCAGCGTAAGTGGTATTTTTAAAATAGTCATAGTCACCACGCAGTATTGCTCTGCACCCTGAACAATAACAAAATGCTGTTTGGTTTAGAGGTAAATAGAGGTTGGTTGCTCTGGCCAGGCAGTACTATGTTTAAACGAGGAGTTCTGGGCATCGAACGGCCTCTTGATGAAGAATTTAATGGACTGTCACCATCAATAGAAGCTCTGCACCAGTGCATCACGGGACACGGTTTTACAAGAGCCCAGGGTGGCTAATGAATTGGACAGGGTGAACAGCCCATATGAAGAGGAGAATTGAAGAGGGCACTTCTGTGTGGTAAAATTGACCATCGAGTTGAATTAGTCATCCCGTGCGGACTCCAAAACAGTTGTCATTAAGTTATAAATGTCGTTCACGGTTAAGCCGCGGGGCCTCCGAGGTCCGAATTTAACCCCAGTGAAAGTCCCATCTGAACGTGTATACAGTTCCAACGAGCAGGCTCAAGTGTCGGATCGATACCCCAAACAAACAGATAATCTGTGGCCACTTCAGAGATGACGAGCCAAGAGCTGAAATTCCATCCAGGGATGAGGCCCTCCTTCCTGCAGAGAGAAAGAAATACATTCAACAACATCCTTACAGTCAACAAGCAAGCTAACCGCTGGCGCACAAAACAGAGGATTAGGAGATGCTGCAAAGACTGACACCTCCAGAGCTGCTGACGGAGCGTGTGGGTTTGGGCTTCGGAGATTAAGCCGAATCAGATTGTCGGTATTCATTTTGGACGGTGAGTGTGCGGGCAGCCGTTTGTTTCAGCAGCCCGTTTCAAACCAACAGGCTGCAGTTTTAAAATCCACACACAAAACGCCATCTGGATCATGGAGGAATCTGAAAAAACTTTTGCTTTTCCCAACAAACATATTCACAAATGTGATCTGCTGAATTTGAACTGTGCAATATATCTTTTATTATGTTTTATAAACATTGTTTTAAAGCTGTATTCAAAGCAGTGTTTTAAGACAGTTCCTACCACTTGGATCTTTCCAATTTTTTATATATGAGAATAATTGGTAACATTATACAACAAGGTCTCATTAGTTAACGGGAGTTTCAACACACTACTAACGCAATTTAACGAGGCCTCATCCCTTTTTTTTTTTTTTTTTTGCGTATGCCTTAAGCGGGAATTATTTAAATGAGGAATATTGTAACATGTACGTTTCCAGTAGAAAACTCAAGACTACAATCAAGGCGTTTCAGGGAGTTCAGAAACAGTGCTTAATGATATAGAGAATAACTCCCTTCGGAGTGACTTTGTGCTTTGTAACTTTTTCATGCTCAAACAGCAACATTACATAATAAAGAAAGCTAAAAATGTAAAAATGCATAATAGGTCCTCTTTAATCTTTGTTAAAGGGTTAGTTCACCCAAAAATGAAAATTCTGTCATTAATTACTCACACTCATGTCGTTCCACGCCTGTAATACCTTCGTTCATCTTCGGAAAACAAATTAAGATATTTTTGATGAAATCCAATGGATCAGTGAGGCCTCCATTGCCAGCAAGACAGTTAACACTTTCAGATGTCCAGAAAGCTACTAAAGACGTATTTAAAACAGTTCACGTGACTACAGTGGATCAACCTTAATGTTATGAAGTGACGAGAATACTTTTTGTGCGCCAAAAAAAAACCAAAATATCGACTTTATTCAACAATATCTAGTGATGGGTGATTTCAAAACACTGCTTCATGACAATTTGAAGCTTTACGAATCTTTTGTTTCGAATCAGTGGTTCGGAGCGCGTATCAAACTGCCAAAGTCACGTGTCAAAGTTTATTAGATTTACCCCTACGGTTGAAATTAAAGTAGGAGAATCCTACTTCAAATGGCTGAATGGAAAGTAGCATAAGATAAGATGCTTGTGATTTACATAAAATGAACTTTTGCCTTATTGGTTTTTAAGCACAATAAAAGGTTTCAGTCATTATCCCTATCTGTGACTATAAAGAGTGTCTTCATATCAAAACTCAAAGACATGGCTCCTCACTATCTCTCCTGGACTGACGTCAGGATCAGTTGGCACAAAAATGGATCCTTTTCAAGATAGATTTCTTGTCCTTTCTTGATTTTGACCTACGGTACCTCGATTCATCCAGCCTCGATTAAGAGGATTTTCCTTTTCCTGTGTCCTATCACACTGCTGCAATGACATGGTATGATTTCCACCTGACAGATTTTCTTACACACTGACGTTCAGATGAGAAGAGTCAATGCATCCTTTTCCAGTGTTTTACACCACACCTGCTTTTGGTAAAATGTTACCAAAAAGACAGCATGAATAAAGTCTGTAGGACTCAGACATTATATTTTAAGGTTTCTAAAATCATACAGTACAAAAAACTGAAATTCAAAACATAATTTAATTTAATTAAAAAGCCTAAAATTCAAATAATAAAACGTAAATTAAATTACGTTTAATAGCATATTCATTTTTGCTGTGTTGAGAATTTTTAAACCACTGCGGTATGGCAATACCTGAATTTTTGGTATTGTGACAAACTTAAAAGGTGCAGTAAGCAATTTCTGAGAAACACTGTTGACATTTGAGATCAACCCACACAAACACGCCCCTCCCTTCATTGCTCCGCCCCCAAAATGCACAAACACGCAATGCAAGAGTGGATGTTTCTTTATGAAAGCTGAAGCGAAGCAAAATAACGTTTCACAAAAAAATAAAGAAAAGATGACAAATGATTGACAAGGAAAAAAAAAATACATAGAGTACACAAGAGTATACACAAGCAAGAGTTTGTTGTTAGTCGCTAGAAACAAAAATCTTTACTACAGCATATCTTGGTCCTGTGAAACATATCAAAACTAATGTTACTGACATATGGAGCAGTACACAACTTGACCCCATTCTCAGGACTTCCCGCTGGAAAGCTTTTCTAATACTAGAATCTGTAGTGGCGCATTTCCTCAACAACCGCCCATACTGGTGTGATGAAACGATCCTCAGCTAGATGGAACTGAATTAAATACTTTGAATGTTGCGATCCTATCGGACTTATGATAGCAACCTGAGTCATAACAAAGCACTTTTTGCCAGAGGAGAACTGGCCCCCCGACTAAGCCTGGTTTCTCCCAAGGTTTTTTCTCCATTTTAACACCTGTTTGCCACCTGATGTCACCTGTTGGAGTTTGGGTTACTTGCCGCTGTCGCCTTTGGCTTGCTTAGTTGGGGACACTTGACAATTGACATTTGATATTCCACAGTGCTTTGATCTGCCTGCATTGACACTATTCCTTAAGAGCTGCTGTGCAGCCAAAATAATGTACCAGTTATCACTGTAAAGCTGCTTTGACACAATCTACATTGTAAAAAGCGCTATATAAATAAAGGTGACTTGACTTGACTAATACTAACGCAGGTCCAAAAGCTCTTGTCTGATCATAACCCTTCTATTCCCTTGTAATGTCACTCAGCCATCTCTCTTTCTACAGTCTTTCTTCAGATCTCTCTCTCTCTCCTCCCCCATCATGAGTGGACATGCCCCCTACTGCTGATTGGCTACAAGTGTGTTGTGGTGCTCGGTTCAATCCACTTTCAACAGCATTTCTCAGAAATCGCTTACTGCACCTTTAAAGGCAAGACATGCAAGAACTAATGGCATTAGGCTATATATAACATTTTTTATTCTAGCATCATGTCCATGTGGTTTTTGTTATTCTGTTCAGTCATTTTCATTTGCTTTGCATATAGTAGGTTAAATAACTAAATTAAAAATCTGTTCTAACTGGTATATTATTATTAGTAGTAGTAGTAGTAATAATATTTAAAAGTTTTTATTTTATTTTTTATTTTTTTTTATTTTTTTTATTGTATTTTACTTTATTTTATTTTTATTATTTTTTATTATTATTATTTAAATTTCTAGATCTTTTGTCACTTTGGAGCTTGACGAACTCTGTGCTCCTTTTGTGTTGCAGAGGTAAAAGAAAGTTAGATTTAGAAAGCAAATTTAGAAAAACATGAGAGTGAGTAAATCTTCCTTTTTTGGATGAACTATTCCTTCAACTTCTCCAAGACATCACAGGAGGATTTTTTCAGTACTCACTGTCTCATTAAAAAATGATGCTGGCGTAATTACGAACCTCTGGAAAAACATGTTTAGCACGACCCAGAGAGGGAAATGAACTACAGCTGATAATGAACGTCTGGAAGGGAGCTTATCTCAGATCATCCGGGAAAAGAGTAACATGTGCTGTGCAGTTTAATACTTTAATAGGAGAGCAGAGATGAGATGCAGACATGGTCCTCCTGTACAGATGTCCCATGTTTCTTTGTAAAGCTGAGAGAAGCAGCTATTTATAGATGGCAGCAAAAAGGAATCCAAAAACTAGTAAATTTTTTAAACTAGTGACTCAAGACTCCAATCTCTCAGGCCTCTCTCACCTTTTCCTTGCATCTGCTCTTCCTCTCTCATCTCTGTTATGTCTATCCAAAGGAGACTGGAGACACTTTGAATCAGTCATGTTTTAAAATAGCATTAAGGTTATGTCACATCCACAATGGTGGAGATAGTTCAGGGAAGTGTACAAACATGTAAACACACTATATTGCCAAAAGTTTTGAGACGCCTGCCTTTACGTGCACATGAACTTTAATGACATCCCATTCTTAATCCGCAGGGTTTCATATGGAGTTGGCCCACCCTTTGCAGCTATAACAGCTTCAACTCTTCTGGGAAGGCTTTCCACAAGGTTTAGGAGTGTGTTTATGGGAATTTTTGACCATTCTTTTAGAAGTGCATTTGTAAGGTCAGGCACTGATGTTGGATGAGAAGGCCTGGCTCAGAGTCTCCGCTCTAATTCATCCCAAAGGTGTTCTATCAGGTTGAGGTCAGGACTCAAGGCCAGTCAAGTTCCTCCACACCAAACTCGCTCATCCATGTCTTTATGGACTTTGCTTTGTGCACTGGTGCGCATTCATGTTGGAACAGGAAGAGGCCATCCCCAAACTGTTCCCCAAAAGTTGGGAGCATGAAATTGTCCAAAATGTCTTGGTATGCTGAAGCATTAAGAGTTCCTTTCACTGGAACTAAGGGGCCAAGCCCAACCCCTGAAAAACAACCCCACACAACAATCCCCCCTCCACCAAACTTTACACTTGGCACAATGCAGTCAGGCAAGTACCGTTCTCCTGGCAACCCAGGCTCGTCCATCTGATTGCCAGACAGAGAAGCGTGATCTGTCACTCCAGAGAACACGTCTCCACTGCTCTAGAGTCCAGTGGCGGCGTGCTTTACACCACTGCATCCGAAGCTTTGCATTGCACTTGGTGATGTAAGGCTTGGATGCAGCTGCTCGGCCATGGAAACCCATTCCATGAAGCTCTCTATGCACTGTTCTTGAGCTAATCTGAAGGCCACATGAAGTTTGGAGGTCTGTAGCTATTGACTCTGCAGAAAGTTGGTGACTTCTGCGCACTGTGCGCCTCAGCATGCGCTGACCCTGCTTTGTGATTTTACGTGGCCTACCACTTTGTGACAGAGTTGCCGTTGTTCCCAATTGCTTCCACTTTGTTATGATACCACTAACAGTTGACCGTGGAATATTTAGTAGTGAGGAAATTTCACAAATGGATTTATTGCACAGGTGGCAACCTATCACGGCACCACGCTTGAATTCACTGAGCTCCTGAGAGCAACCCATTCTTTCAAAAATGTTTGTAGAAGCAGTCTGCATGCCTAGGTGCTTGATTTTATACACCTGTGGCCATGGAAGTGACTGGAACATCTGAATTCAATGATTTGGAGGGGTGTCCCAATAATTTTGGCAATATAGTGTATATTTACATTTTAATTTAGTCATTTAGCAGACGCTTTTCTCCAAAGCGACTTACAAATGAGAATAGCAGAAGCAATTAAATCAACATGAGTACAACAGTACGTATGTGCCGTGTCAAGTCAGTTTCATCAGTAAAGTGCTTGTAGCAAGGTTTTTTTTTATTTTATTTTAATATTTACGCAAATAGATGGAGAATAGAAAATTTACGTAATAAGTTTACATTATACGTAAAAAAAAAAAAAAAAAAAAAAAAAAAAAAGATTAAAAAAATCTTACCGACCCCAAACTTTTGAACAGTAGTGTTTAAACATTCTCCAAAAAAAAAAAAAAAAAAACATGCCTGTGTGGAATGACATGAATATTCAATTAGACTGAACTGTCTCTTTAAGGAAATCAAGCCCTGTACATGCTCAGTATTAGGTGAAGGATATCATGTCACAACTTGCATTACTGTCTTCATGTTACAGTGTATTTACATAAGCAGCTACTCAATAATTCTAATTAACTACAAGTGCTTAATGTGTAGGGAACGCCGAAGCTAGTCACACTAAATATTTTCTATAAATGCATACCTTAGGCATAGTTCACCCAAAAATGAAAATTACCCCATGATTTACTCACCTTCAAGCCATCCTAAGTGTATATGACATTCTTCTTTCAGACGAATATAATCAGAGTTATATTAAATAATGTCCAGGGTAATCCATGCTTTATAATGGGAGTGGATGGTGGCCCAAATTTTAAAGACAGAAAAAATGCACTCATCCATTGGCTCCGGGGGGTTAATAAAGGCCTATCCATAGAAAAATATCCATATTTAAAACTTCATAAACTGTAATCTGTAATTTCGAGTTCACCCGTACAACACGGAAGCCTTCACTGTGCTTACTGTGTCACCTGCATAAAGATAATGACAGGGAAGAGAAGAGATTGTTGAATAAAGTCATTATTTTTGTTGTTTTTTTCCCCACAAAAAATATTCTCGTTGCTTCATAAAATTAAGGTTGAACCACTGCAGTCATGTCGACTGTTTTAATGATGTCTTTACTACCTTTCTGGACCTTGAAAGTGGTGGTTATATTGCTGTCTATGGAGTCATATTCCTCTCGGATTTCATCAAAAATATCTTAATTTGTGTTCCGAAGATGAACAAAGGTCTTACAGGTGTGGAACAACATGAAGGTGAGTAATTAATGACAGAATTTTCATTTTTGGGTGAACTAACCTTTTAAAGTCTTGGCTACACAAAAGCTAATTTTGCATTTTGTGACAACATGCCCCTATGGCATGAATAAATTATTCCAAATATATAAATTTATCCACATAAATGCAATGGCAATAAGCCAGAAATTAAAAGTCTAAAATCAAAACAAAAGGTATAACATTATATAATGAATCATGACCACATCGAGGAAGAGGTCATAAACACATTCAAATGTTCAATCAAGTGACATTTTCTCACATACGGATGTCCTGGTGTGACACATTCTCCACCAACAGCTTGTGACAGATCTGTCCACATATTTCAGCATAATGCACGCACCAGCACATCTTAGCTGACACAACACGGATTCTTAGATTTGCGCATTCAGTGTGAAAGTCGGGCTCCATTCCACTCTGATGTCACGTTTAACATTTCTCATCTGTTGACAAGAAATAATTGAGTTATATTTCGTTGTGACAGGCTGAGGACAAGCGAATGATTGCCTCCATTTTTCTTCATCAATCCAATGATACCGTCTGTCTGTTTGTGTTGTATTACACATCTGCTCATGGTCAATAAGTGCTGAAGACATCAGACAGGACCTCTCAGACCTTCGGTCAGTGCCTTAAAGGGATAGTTCACCCAAAAATTACAAATTATATTTACTCACCCTCAAGTTGTTTTAAAGCTGTATTAATTTCTTTCTTGTGCTGAACACAAAATAAGATATTTTGAAGACTGTTTGTAACCAAACAGTCGCTGGTCCCCATTGACTTCCATAGTATATACATATATATATATATATATTTTTTTTTTTCTATACTATGGAAGTCAATGGGGACCAGCAACTGTTTGGTTACAAACAGTCTTCAAAATATCTTATGTGTTCAGCAAAAGAAAGAAATGATGACCTTTAAAGCTGAAGTGTCTAGTTTTTAACAAGTTTAAATTTTTTGCACACATTAAAAAGCATTGTCAAAATTGTGTTGCACTGTCCCATTGTAATGGATTAAATTGAAAGAAAAAAGCAACAAAAATGCTAACTTTATTCACAATAAACAGCACAGTCAAAGCATCTCCGTTTTATATTTCATATGTACTCGGTCATCAATGTAGCTAATATGCAGAAATTTCCTTCTGACAGCAGAAATCTAAAAATAATGTCTCGGTCATGAAATATTAACCCTAGAGTGGCCACATGGGCAGTGGAACAGCACAGCATGTGTGAGGGCGAGACAGTCAGGGACATTTGAGCTTATGCAGCACAATCCATCCTCTCATGAAAGAAGCACATCACTCCTGCACGACACGAGGGGAATCGCATACACCGCAGGCCATTTTATTAATTCTCAGAGTTTGCTTTATGGAAACGGTTTCCAAACGCCTGCCACTACAGTACAGTTCTCTGCTGCTGTTTATCATCAAATATGGATGAAAAGACTTTTGTGAAGCTTGTGTTGGTCAGACAGTCGTTCCATATGTCAGTGTGCTCTTTTTAAGGCAAGTACACAATGCAGTGACAGGTCATTCTAAAGGGCCATTTCATGGAAATATATATATATATATTTGTTTTAGGATACAAGTTGTAGCAAATAATGATAGAAAATGGCATACATGGAGATGCTCTGGAGAATGAACTTGGTCTTCAGCCTCCACATCCCATCATAAAGCTTCCTCAAAATTGTGTGCTGGTATGAAATATCCACATTTGACCATCACATTAATTCCTGAATGGATAAAATCAAGTCCCATTCTACATTTTTGTTTCATTGAATATACTGTTCAGAATAATGTCACATTATGGAAGTCAAATGTGGTTGTGAATGTTGTTACATGTAGACATTAAGGGTCAAAGTGAATGGAAAATAGTCATGTAAAAACACAATTACTGTTCTGTAACCATTTTGCTGCAAAAAATGAAATGTGTAAACGATTCTTGGCATGAGTATAAAGAGCATATCATAAGTAATATTAAGAATTACTCACAAGCTTTCAATGACTGAACCAGCAGAGAAGGACTGCAATGAGAAATGAGATGCAGTTAGTTGATTGTACATTGAAGGCCGTTATCTAAATCTTACACAGAGACTGTGTCTGCAGCAGTGTAATTATGAAAGTTTAACACAAGGCACCTCATCATTCCGCCTTTAATTAAAAACAGATTTCAAAGGTTGTTGCAGTGTCAGTTCAATTAGCCTTAACATCTGAATTTGTCGATTTCCTTCACCAGCTGAACTGAAAGTTGAGTTCACCTTAAGACACTTTCATTCCCAGTAGTGGAAAAAGGAAAGAGAAAAAAGAAGAAAAAAAAAAAAAAAAAACACAAAAAAAAGAACGTGAGACCTTATCTTTATAAAAGTCAATTTTTCATTAACAGAACACACTCATTACGTTTACTTCATATTCACAGCCTTACACTGGGGAAAACAGATGCGCCGTTAGTCCAATTACAGCGTAAAAAAAAAAAAAAAAGTTTCCCCAAACAATGATCATTTGCTGGAAGGACACACATTTATAAATGATGTTGTGTTTTATTTACAAAACTTTCCACAAAATAGCACCTGACACTCTTAAAAAAAAAAAAAAAAAGATTTGTAAAAGTTGTCTAAATACAAATATGACCGCAAATGATGTGTGTGATTTTAATCACATGCAATAAGCAAAAAATGTAAGGTAATTTACAAAAATAAATACATGATGAAAAAAAAAAAAAAAAAAATCTTGTTACTTTAATAATTAACTGAATATCAGTTCTCACATAATTTTTGTACATTTTTGTTTCATTGAATATACTGTCCAGAATAATGTCACATTATGGAAGTCAAATGTGGTTGTGAATGCTATCACATGTAGACGTTGAGGGTCAAAGTGAATGGAAAATAGACATGTAAAACACAATTACTGTTTTGTAACTTTTGGGGCCAAAAAAAAAAAAAAGAAGTAGTTCAACATATATATGATAGCATGAATTTAATTGCTGGAAGCTCTAGGACAGGGGTTAAAATCTCCATTTTAAACGTGAATAGAGACATGTGATCCATTTCAAACTACCCCATTTTCATGTTAGATTAATTTTATGTTAGATAATAGTTTGCCAAACATACCTAACAGTAACAACTGAAAAATTGTGGAAAAAGTCCTGCACTTTCTGTTTTTTTGTATCTGTTTCTTATCAGATTGTGCTACTAACACTATATTTGCATTGATAATGTTAGTTAGTTAAATGTTAGTTCACCCAAAATCGAAATTTCTGTCATTAATTACTCACCCTCATGACGTTCCAAACCCGCAAGACCGTCGTTCATCTTCTGAACACAAATTAAGATATTTTTGATGAAATTCGAGAGGTTTCTGATCTGAATGTAAACGCTGTTTACGTTGTATAGACAGTGCAGCGCGCCGGTTCTACGTCAGAACGCTGGCTCAGTATTTAGCACGACGCATGCATGTGATGCTGACGCAGGAGCCGGCTAATGATGAGTCAGCGTTCTGACGTAGAACCCGGAAGTGCTGCACTGTGTTTACTACGTCAACAGTACAGGTGACGGACAGGGAAGAGAAGAAACTGTTGAATAAAGTCATTATGTTTGTTTTGTTTTTGCACACAAAAAGTATTATTTTCGCTTCATAAAATTAAGGTCGGACCACTGTAGTCACGTCGACTATTTTAACGATGTTTTTAATACCTTTCTGGGCCTTGAATGTGGTAATTACATTGCTATCAGAAACCTCTCGGATTTCCTCAAAAATACCTTAATTTGTGTTCCAAAGATGAACGAAGGTCTTATGGGTGTGGATTGACTCTTTGTGGTGCTTATATTCAATATTTCATACACCTCACCTTGTGTTAATCTTTAATGGTCTGTCCTACTTCAGTCTGAGCAAATTTTTTCTGTGTGTATCTGTCAAGGATATCAACACGTCCCAGTGCAGGGTCACAATCCAGGGTCATATGATAAGGGTTTTAAATACATCAGAGCGATACGACACCTAGAACCTTTCTTAGAGGACGGAGGCAATGAGATCTGTTTGCTTTCTAACTATGGAAATGTGCTGGCAAAATATTTTGGGAAGGATGAAGTGCAGTACAAGTCTTTCTGGACCTATTGAATGCTCTGATCAATATCCACAAATGCAAATATAGAAACAAATACTTGCAAGCGAATCAAAAAGATTTCACATTCGTCCTTTGTTCTTTTCAAACTGCTTAACTCTGGGTTTACGACTTTATTAACTCTTAACCCAGGCTTAAAAACATTTATTCACAAATCACACTTCACACTTTTGAAAGGCCGTTAGCATGGCATACCCAGAGTAATGAAGCATGCTAAATGTATACCATGTGAATAACTAATTTCAAGGTAAAGTACGAACAGCATGAAACAGAATGAGATGCTAACCTAATTATGTGCGAACACTTCAAATATTCATTTTAAATGAAGTGTTTTAAAATAAAAAAAAGAAATAATTGTAATTATAACCTAATTATAACAGTGGCCTAGAATGCATAAGGTGATGCGATGCTGAAATTACATGACCAGCTATGTCTTTTTATCGAAAACTTACCTCAAACTAACATTTTCCAAAGACATAGGGCCCTATCATACACCCAGTGCATTGCGATGCAAGTGTTTTTTGCTAGTTTCACCCCGACGCAGTTAGCATTTTCTTGTCCAGCACCCACGTTGTTTAAACAGCAAATGCTCTCACGGCCATCTGTTTGCCAATGGGAGTGCTGGTCTGAAAATGAAGTGTGTTCAGGTGCATTGTTGGCGTGTTGCCATTTTGAGGCAACTGAAAACAACTGTCAATGCCGCAGTATTTTTTGGTTAAAGTGCGCGTTAGTAATACGCGCCTATAGGCGGGTGCACAACGGGCGTACGCTCGGCTTATTACACACACAGGCAGCAGCACACATACATGCCAGATATTAAAAATTTTACAATGTAAAAGATTGTTATTGTGTACATACAGATAAAAATACATACATGTCATAATGGATAGTCATTGCATGTATCAGAATTACCTATTTGCAGTAATGACGAATGAAATTGGCTAATTATTATTTGACCAATCGTGGCAAGGGTGTCTATATTCCAACATGTAAATAGCAATCTGCCATGGGGCAAGCGCTCCTGGCTTTTAAAGGGAATGGGAGATGACACTGGTTTATTGCACGTTATGCCCAAAACACACCCATGACTCATTAAGAGACTAGGTACAACCCTTTTGGACCATGCCCCTGTCGTTAAACTAGCAAAAGTGGATTCGGACACACCCCAAGCGCACATGCGCCATGCGCTTAGATCAATAAAATAAGGCCCTAAATGTCTATCCATGACTGGTTAACATTAACCAGCCTAAGTGATGTCAGCCATAAAGGAAAATCCTTTCAAAAGTCATATTTTGAGAACATTCTTTTGAATATTAGCTGGTAAAACCAGGAACACTTTTTAGGAAAGAAAACAGAGGCAATTGTGATTTAAAGTAAATGTTCACTTAAAGTAGTGAGTGTTTTGGTGACTGTTGGAAAACCACTTACCAAAAGCATCATGGGAGCATCATGCATTTCAAAATGGATGTTTTCTCTAATACCCAATTCTCCAACCCTTTCCATCAACTGCATTCAAATCCAACGTCAAAACAAGGGTTCATGGCTAAATTACTGCAGCAAAAAACACAAAAGCAGACAGCAGAGTTACAACAGTGATTTTGATATTTCTAAGGTTTCGAATTTATGGCCAGACTACACTACATAGTCACAAATAATAACCAGAGGCAAAGACGGTTATGTGAAAGGAGCGCCAATCAATGCAGGATATCCCTAGACGCCTGTACAGTGATAAACCAGTCAAAATGTAGAAATACAAGAAGTTAGACCTCACAGGAGAGCTTTAAGCGTGACGTAGTGTTATGTCCACAGGTGTAGGTATGTTGACTATGAATCGATGCTTTAATCATTTAAGATGCTGAAGAGCCTCTCGGCTACATTAAATCAGCAATGTGTAAAACTAACGAGTGACCACAAAGCGCATGCTGAAATGATTTAATCCTGCTGATTCTATCCTACTATTTTTCTGTCCTGAATAATTCCCTTCTTTATTAGATATTGATTTGATATCAGTCAGTCCAATAATGCCCAGTTTAGCACCTGTAAGTGTCAAACGTGTGAGTTTCAGTGACCTGAAACACTTCTATCGCTTTTTGTGCCATTAAAAAAAATAAAATAAAAGCACTTCATAATTGAGTTCAAGATACTGTTTTTGGCAGAAGGAGAGGTGTATCGTATTTACATTGATTTTGTAAGGAATAATCCAAAGCTAGGTGTGCACTGTAAACCCTAACGCTTAAAATGCTTGATTGGTTTGAGTAGGGCAAACTCAAATGAAACAAATTAGTTCAATTAGATTAACTTTTATGAGTATTTAGAACTTTCTTTTTAGTTCACAAAACTGACACATTTAAGTAAACTGAATTGTTAATTGTTTTGAGTTCTATAAACTTGTTTCTTTTAATTTAGACAAACTTAAATTTACCTGAAACTGGGCTGGGATTTCTATTTTCCAGCATGCTTTGCCATGACACTCAAAAGAGAGAATAAATGCTTAAATGAAGTGTTATATAATGTTTTTGTGTGTGTGTGTGTGTGTGTGTGTGCAAGATTAATGTTAAGTGATTTAGTAGTATTTAATGCTTTGCTATCCCCAAGAGTTTTTTTTTTTTTTTTTATGGGGGACATAACTGATTACCTCAAATTTTTTGAGTTTTGCCAACTTATTTGGGTTTACAGTGTGCATTAAAATGACAATGCACAACATGGAAGCAAATAACCACCTGACGTGAAGCAAAATGAACCAGTTTCACAACAGATGGGCAAACTACTGTATAGCATCATTTTACTTTCTTTTTTTACATTTTTCTTTTTTTTTAACCCACATACAAAATGATACATTTTAAATCTGCTGCTCATTAATATGTTTTAGGTCAGTTATTAACATTGTCTCTAGTTAACGCTATCATTGAGATTGTGTTTTTTATTTATTTATAATTCATAGGAACAAACATTTTTTTAATAAGAAATATGCTTTATAAGAAATAATGCAAAATACAAATGGAAGCCTGTTTTTCAAACAAAGGTTATTTTGAGATTAAAGTCACATATTTTGTGAGATACAGTAAAGCCACTATTATGAGAAACAAAGTTGTAATTACAGTTTTTTTTTTAACTAATGCAGAAACAAGCTTCCATAAAATGGAATGTCTAGTAATAAATATTTTGGCCAATAAATCTTCTCAATTCACTCGCCATTGGCAGCTTTGGCAATGGTGTGACCCCCACAACTATAAATGTGAGAATATCACAAACTGAAACTTGAATGTCTTCTCAAAAAGATCAAAATGGTCTATTTAATGGGGGATGTTGCTCATTGTAAGGATGAAACCCAATGCAGAGCAGTGGAGCCCTTCAGCATATAGTGTTGATTAGAGATCACACTCACTGAACAGTAACAAAGATGACAGCAGTATCTGAACGGCTCCAATTAAATGCTGCTCAATGATTCGTGTCATTTGTTTGCACGGTTCTTACAGGCATCATTGATAGTGCGGTAAACACCGCTTGTGCTCAGAAGAGAGATTAACGAGTGTATTAGACAAACACTCAGAGTAAAATGGGGGCGTGCTCGTGTGTTTAGTTCACTGACCTGGGGAGGAACCGGCATTTATCATTTTAAACTTGTATGACTTTCTAATGTGGAAAATAAAACAAGACTTTTTTTTCTTATTTTCATTGTCCATACAAAAAAAGTCAATGGGGTCCAATGTTGTTTTGGACCCTCTTGATGGTCAATGCATGAATTCTTTATTATATTTTTTTTGTGTGTTCCAAAGAAGAAAGAAAAGTCATACAGGTTTGGAACAACATTAGAGTGAGTAATTAATGACAATTTTCATTTTTCGGTGAACCATCCCTTTAACTTTACAACCCGAATTCCGGAAAAGTTGGGATGTTTTACATAGATAACACTTTTACACTTTTATCCACTAAATGAGCTAATTTTAAATTTGATGCCTGCTACTGGTCTCAAAAAAGTTGGCATGGGGGCAACAAATGGCTGAAAAAGCAAGCAATTTTGAAAAGATTCAGCTGGGAGAACATCTAGCAACTAATTAAGTTAACTGATAAAAGGGATGTCTTAGAGAGGCAGAGTCTCTCAGAAGTAAAGATGGGCATAGACTCTCCAATCTGTGAAAGAGTGCGTAAAAAGATTGTGGAAAACAATGTTCCTCAACATCAAATTGCAAAGGCTTTGCAAATCTCATAATCTACAGTGCATAACATCATCAAAAGATCCAGAGAAACTGGAGAAATCTCTGTGCGTAAGGGGCACGGCCAAAGACCTTTATTAGATGCCCATGGTCTTCAGGCCTTCAGACGACACTGCATCACTCATCGGCATGATTGTGTCAATGACATTACTAAATGGGCCCAGGAATACTTCCAGAAACCACTGTCAGTAAACACAATCCGCCGTGCCATCTGCAGATGCCAACTAAAGCTCTATCATGCAAAAAGAAAGCCGTATGTGAACATGGTCCAGAAGCGCCGTTGTGTCCTGTGGGCCAAGGCTCATTTAAAATGGACTGTTTCAAAGTGGAAAAGTGTTCTATGGTCAGACGAGTCCAAATTTGACATTCTTGTTGGAAATCACGGACACCGTGTCCTCCGGGCTAAAGAGAAGGGAGACCTTCCAGCGTGTTATCAGCGTTCAGTTCAAAAGCCAGCATCTCTAACGGTATGGGGGTGCATAAGTGTATACGGTATGGGCAGCTTGCACGTTTTGGAAGGCACTATGAATGCTCAAAGGTATATAAAGGTTTTAGAGCAACATATGCTCCCCTTCAGACGACGTCTATTTCAGGAAAGGCCTTTTGTATTTCAGCAGGACAATGCAAAACCACATACTGCAGCTATTACAACAGCATGCCTTCGTTGTAGAAAAGTCCGGGTGCTGAACTGGCCTGCCTGCAGTCCAGACCTTTCACCTATAGAGAAAAATATCCATAAACGACCACAATCTCTTAAGCAGCAGGAAACCTATATCAGGCAAGAATGGGACCAAATTTCAACAGAATTCCAGAAACTCATAACCTTGATGCCCAGACGTCTTCACACTGTTTTGAAAAGAAGAGGAGATGCTACACCATGGTAAACATGCCCCCATCCCAACTATTTTGTAGTTTGCCTGTAGCAGGCATCAAATTTTAAATGAGCTCATTTTTGTGCATAAAATTGTAAAATTTCTCAGTTTAAACATTTATGTTATCCATGTTCTATTGTGAATAAAACATTGGCTCATGTGATTTAAAAGTCTTTTAGTTTTCATTTTATTTAAATGTAAAAACGTCCCAACTTTTCCGGAATTCTGGTTTTAAATAAAACAATATAACATCAAGAAAAAAAACCTGTGATGTACGATTTGTAGTTCCTCTAGCTCAACTGGTACATGACACTTACAATGCCAAGGTCATTGGTTGGATTCCCAGGAAACACCTGTGCTGATAAAAAAGAATTATACAATTAAAAGCATCCGTTAAATAAGTAAAATATACATTTTGAAGCAAGCATATACAGTTTGACACTCAGACATAGTTTTGTCCAGCCATTCTTTATTATCACTGCAAGTTATGCAAGTCTGAACATGACAATGAAATGCACATAAATAAATATTAGTCGTACAGACGTAGTGGGAGATCGGACATTAATAATAGAATCTGCTTGCATGTAATTAGTGATGATTAACTGATGATCGTAATTAAAGAAAGCTTGTTTGGCAGATATTAGTTTAAAAAGACAAAAACTGAAACAACTCTGAGCTTCAAAGGCAAACATCCTTCATCCTTTTGAGCACAATGGTCCAAATGAATTTTGGTATGTCAGTTTCCTCAATGGCAGAAATGAAGAATATAATATTTTTTTCTACTTCTGCATGGTATAAATGGATGCCATATGGAAAAGCATTCAGTCAGGATTACCTTTAGAAGTCAGAGAGGGATTTAACAGGCATTTAACGCACCGATCACAAACGTCACGCTCATATGCCAAGAACATGGAAACAAACCGTTGTTGTAATAAAGCTTAAAGCAATGCAAAGGCTTGAAATAGAATGGTGATCGTTCACATCGCGCACCTAATAAAACAATTTTGCCAAAGTGAATATACACGTATATATCTGTAAATTAATACAGAACCGTTGATGAATAAGGTGGACGTGAGATCCATAATCTCATGTTACTAAATGTTCAATCTACTATGTCCTGTTGAGCAATCAGAATGAACTAAACAAATAATAATCTCATAGTTGTTTGGTCAATATTCAATGCCTCTAAAATGATCAAGACGGGGTAGATGCCATATTTAATTTGACATGAATGAAAATGAGGCTGATATTTAAATAAACTCAATGAGGAGTTATCATTTTTGTTACATTAAAGGGATAGTTCACCCAAAAAATGAAAATTATCCCATGATTCACTCACCCTCAAGCCATCCTATGTGTATATGACTATCTTCTTTCAGACAAACACAATCTGAGATATATTTAAAAATATCCTGGCTCTTCCAAGCTGTATAATGGCATAGTGGGGGGGTCAGATTTTGAAACCCCCAAAAAATTAAATCTCCGAATGTGTTCACCTGAAAGATGGTCGTCATATACACCTAGGATGGCTTGAGGGCAAGTAAATCATGAGATAATTTTCATTTTTGGGTCAACTATCCCTTTAAATATGGCATATTCTTGTAAGAGCTGCAGTAAGCTGGTTACGTTTGAAAAAAAAAAAAAAAAAAAAAAAAATCAAGACACAAGAGTGCTTGACATCAGTGCAAGCAGTTACACAGTAAAAATATGAAGTGAGCCTGAGGACCGACAGCAAAATATCAGTCAAATGACCACACGATTAAATTAACTTGACACTCCAAATAAAACAGTTCTCTGCGTGTGCGTGTGTCAATTTAAAATGTTCACGAAAAGCGGAATGCATAAAAGCAAAATCATGTCGCAACAGGGGCGTCGACACACGGGCGAAACTGGCGTTAGACACTAAAACAGGCGGCTAGCTTCTCATGGGAGTCGAGCAGGAGTCAAGTGTGCACTGTGAGAAATTGGTCCGTTCCCCAACAGCGCCGTCAGTTCTGAGACAGACAGAGAGGTGTCAAATTGAGTCGTTAAGCTGCAGAGAGATTGCTGCTTAACGAGGGGAGTCCAGGGAGCCGCTTTCCTTCACGGGAACATTTTGAGAGACCCTACAAAAATGCTCAGATAATTATCACAGCAATTAAATCCAATCTCATTCTCATTCAACTTTCCTAATTTTTTGATATAGTGAACCTTTGAGACAAGAGCAGCATACCATAAGATGTAGACGTGATGATATTTGGATTTTCTGGCACAAATAAATACAATTTAGATGAAAAGATCCGTTCTATGCCCCATATACACACATTCACGCACAAAATAAGTGTCTTTAGCGAATCAAATATACAAAACAGGCAACACAACAGTGATAACAGTTTGAGAACGCCAACATTGGACACGCACTTTCCTGAACAGGGGAGTTAGTGGTAGGTAGAACAGTCCTGCTTGGACCACAGAGGCCATGCCACCGTCCCGAGCAGACACTTCACGGATGCCAAAGCAGCCATGGTTTGCTTGACGGCCTCTTATCCACCAGTTCTTTTCAGTCACAGACACACAACATATAAAGTGTTACGTTACATTCAGTAGTATGTGAATCACAGATGGACTTGATCTATTTCAACCATCTGTGCTTCTAGTATATCTGAGATTGTTGGAGGACTTTGTAAGAGATGGATGTAGTTTCCTCTTGGTAGCCGTGAAGAGATGAAAGAACGAGAAAGAGAAGGCTACTGAATCATCGGATGGATGTCCAGTTTTAGCCTGTGGCTTTGGAGTTTTCTGCAGGGGTACCATCTTTACTCAAGCGCACAATCTCCTGAGACAAAACTTCCAGATCCTGCAAGAGAAACAGAGAGTTTAAACATGATTCTGATAAAGATCACAGTTATAGTATTAAAAATGTGCAGCAGTTGCATACTGTAAATGTTTATTTGCGGTGCTGCCCTCCTGCTAGGCTTTACACATTAGCTTGAACCCAACCCAGATTTTGTGGATTTTTTAAAAAAAAAAAAAAGAAAAAGAAAAAGCTATGAAGGACCCATTAGGCAGTCAGGCCTGAATTCAGCTGCAATCTCACATGGTATTATACCATCATTCTCTCACAAACACACACTCACACACAACAGCAGAGGCAGCGCTCCATACACCGTGTGCTCACTCTAAAGCAAAAAAGCCATCAAATATTAAGTGGGCTGTTTGTTTCTGGGCTGGTGGCCCCAACTGCCAGTAAATATTCATGAGGTAGTTGCTTGCCGGATTAGAGAGAGACGTCGAAAGTCAACAACCGTAGACAGCGGACATTTTGGTCTGTAGTTATGGCTTCTCCATTGATGGTTTGCTCTGCAAAATTCACCCCAAAATGAACAGAAAGAAATATTATATTTAAAATTATTTTCAACTAAAATTACACACATGCTCCCAATTCTCATTACAGTAATGCAAAAAACACCCCCAAACTTTTTAACTGAAAAATGTTTATACATCGTAGTATTTGTTGCACTGCTGTAAAAAAAAAAAATAATAATAATAATACTGCATTGTGGTAATGACAATCTAAAGAAAGATAGTCATTATCGAGAATACATCATATATATATATATATATATATATATATATATATATATATATATATATATATATATTTATTATTTGTGAACTAATGTTCAGCTTTTCTTTTTATTGTCTGTCTTCAACTTATTTTCAGCCGTCATCAAGCTTGTATGCACAACCCCCCACAGTCATGTTTTTAGGCCATTTCAAGTTGGATTTTGATGTGACAAAGCGGTGATATCTAAGTGGCTGAGTTGTTTACTTACTTTTTAGTCTTCCCATTAATGCCATCTTTGTCTTCATTCAGGACGATTCGAGAATGCGCACGAAAACAAGAGGTGGGATTTATCGCATGAACCAGTCATATCCAATCATAACCGATCACATCCAACCATAGCGAGATGGAGGCACTGCCTCCTCTTACGTGACCTTCCCCTGTTTATGCTCAATTACCCCCAATTAAACCCACCGCATGCTTTAGGGGGTCTGTTATAAGTCAATGGGATCAGGGGAGCCAAGCCTAACTTTGTCCAACAGCGACACCAGCAGGTAGTGTTACTTTATAAAAACGAGTGACTTTAAAAATTTTTAAATGTCACATTTTGTAATATTTGTGTTGTTTTATTGTAATATAGATTATTTTCTCATCTAGTTTTTTTGAGGAGACACTGCCCTCCCTTGCCTCCTCGGAGGAGTCCACATGCAATAAAAAAAAATGAAAGGGTAGATTTGGGTAAATAATTGTCATGAAAATGTTACATTACAAAATAAACTGAATGTTTAAAAAAAATAATATTAATTTTCTTTATTTAAATATCAGTTCTTTTTTCCTTTTTATTTTGGTGTGAAATGTAAAGACATCATGCGATTCAGACTTTTATAACTATCAGGGGACATATATTCGAGCTGTTCTAAAGTGGCATCAGTGTCATATAAACCTAAAATACATTTTACAAGGGCTTTGATGGCGTGATGAGCCCCATCACAGACAGATATACAGAGACAGAAAAACATGAAGTTTGTGACCATGTCTTGAACTGCTGTAGATTGAGCTCATCAGCTTTCAAGTAGCTCCAGATATTTCTCATCTTGTCTGCAGGAAAAACTGAACGCTTAATCGGCTGTTAACGAGTTTGACGCATGATCGGCACCCACTATTGCGGCAGCCTGCAGGATCGTTTTCCAGCGTGTTGCTGTATTGAACACCATCTACAACAACGAGACCTACAAATACACATCTTATGCACATTTAAGTGCATATACAGTAATCCAAAGCATGAAGATGACTAAAAATGATTTTTTTAAAAGTTTTAAGGCTTTTACCTATGTAATACTACTACTAAATAATTACTTTTAGTAATGATAATCAATAATGAAAATCAAAAATGATAAAACAATTCCACTTCCAAGCTATAGTTGAGTCTAAGTGTTGACATGTTACAGCTTCAAAAGTGGCTCACCCATTTTAAAGTTGGATCTGTGTCACACTGCAAATATAACTACAGTACTAAACTTGACCAGACTTGACCCTTTATATGCTCCTCAAGATGTTTGCAAATCGATTTCAAAAGTTTCCTGCAATGCAAACCTTCCTGTTTTAGTTATGTACAAGCTTTGCAGAGGGATCATCACTCCATCTTGGTCTTAGTTTGCATCGTTTGTCTCTGCCAAGGTTACGACAGGGTGTTTTTGTAACCTACAACTCCCTCAGGGCACCAACACACACACACAAGATGCATTCCGCCAAGATCCAGACTGTCTCCAGGCCTCACGTCGGCTCAAACACCCCCTTTAGTAAGGATTTAATTCGCATTCACAAAACAGAGTGCAAGCAGCACATAGTGGTGCATTAATAAAGAATATAACGGATGTGAAGTGGCAGGTATGCATATATCGCCTCTGAATGTGGCTCCATCCAATCAAATTTATAATGTATTACTGTTGAGAGTCTTTTGTTTTTAACTCAAGACTTATATAACATGAAGCCACTGTTTTTATACTGATGCTAGAATTATTCATTTTACATGAATAGTCTTCTATATAAACAGAGAAGATAATCAAATAAAATGAAGTACTTTCATTTGTGAAGTATTCAAATCAGTGGATTATACAAAAATAGGCATTACTGAATGGTTATGTAATCTTTAAGACAATATTGGGTTACAGCTAAAAATAAGCATGTATGTATTTTAGCAGATGTTTTTATCTAAAGCAATGCTGCATTAATGCATTCAAGGTACAGAAGGAACAGAAAGAAAAAAAAATGTTTCTTGAGCAGCAAATCAGCATAATAGAATGATTTCTGAAGGATCATGTGACACTTAAGATTGGAGTAATGATGCTGAAAATTCAGCTTTGCATCACAGGAATAAATTAAAAGCTATAATACTATAGCTCATTTTTATGTATTTTTTTTTATCCAATTAAAAAACCATAACACATGGCTTCACTACAGGAACAAACCTCCCATTAACGATGTGCTCTAGAAATATCAAGAGGGGTGTGAGAGGTTACTTGTCATTAGTCAATCTGTGTGATGGTGTAATCCCATCAAACGCATCACCCTGCAGGCTGCCTGACGTGCACTTTCTATTCCTGCTCCTAGAAACATTTTAGCATTAACAACACGCCCACCCTCTGGTTGCTGATGAATAAGACCTCTCAGTGGAGTCTCAGGGACATATGACAGCAAGCCACCTACACACACACACACACACACACACACACACACACACACACACACACACACACACACACACACACACCACAAATGCATGATCACACACACTGCCGATCACACTGTCAGATGGACTGCAGCTACCTTCTTATCTAGCAGGTGGAAAACTCATGGTCAGTTCACCTTGATTCAACTGAATGACTCATTGGTCAACACAGATCAGCTCTTTACTCCCTGTGAAGCATCAAATGTTTCATTTTTTTTAATCAATGCTATGCCAAGAAGCTTGACTATTCCCAATAAGACTTGAAATGTGCACTATTTTTTGCAGATCCTGCAGTTATTTGTAGAATTAGTAGTATCCTGCAGAATTAATTTAAGTAAGATAAAATTACCAGAAGTATAAATACCAGGTAGGAACAAAAATACTGTATTATTAAACTTTAACCTTAAATTTCAAAAGAAATATATCTACAAATATAAAATATAAAAAAATAAGAAAATGTATAATAAAATAAAATAAAATAAAATAAAATAAAATAAAATAAAATAAAATAAAATAAAATAAAATAAAATAAAATAAAATAAAATAAAATAAAATAAAAGCTGTATTTTAAGTTATTACGGTTGACTTAATTGCAGAGAATAAAAAAAGAAATTACAATACAGTGCTGGCTTGGAAGCAAATATGTGTCAAACAAAAATGTATAAAACAAATAATAAAATTAAAAAAATAGTAAAATAAAAACATGTATAAAATAAAAAAATAAAATAAAATGGACGCTGTATTTTAAGTTGTTCAGGTTGACTTAATTGCAGAGAATAAAGAAAAAAAGAGAAATTACAATACAGTGCTGGGTTGGAAACACTGTAATCATGAGGGAAATCAAAAGGAGCAGAATATTGTTGTTCAATTGATGTTCATATTCTGCTGATATCTACTGAGCTTTCTTGAAGGTCTGTGCGCACAGATTCCACGTGGGCTTAATAATATCCTTTCAAAAGAAGGTTTTATAGCCAACCTAAACTGACCTTGTTCATAAAAGTTTGTTTTTCCTATCCCAAATGACTTGTCAACCCTCTATTTACCTTCTGTAGGTGCATGTTCTTTGTCAGTTGCTCTTCCAGCATGTTCTGCAGCTTTTTGTTCATCTCACGCAGATTCTCATCTCCAGGTTTCACCAGGTCCCTCAGCACAGAACTCAAACTTCCACGCTCACCCTGAGCACCATGGACCACTCCAACTCCTCCTGATACATCTGAGAGAAAGAGAGAGAAAAAGGTGCAATTTTAAAGATGGCAAACATTCTATCACTCCAGCTTGTGCTTTTTAACCATGTTTTCCCCAGTAATGCCTCAACACCCATGAATAAAGATGATCTCTATCAGGGGACCATTAGTGTCTGCTGAGTGAATACAGAGTGCTTGCGTTTAGAGGAAAACATTTCTAACAGCTCTCGCCTCACACGCCACAACATTTACGAGCACCTCGAGTGCAATCATCTGCAGGTTTGACGAAAAGCCATGTAAGTCTTAACGTTGGCAAATAAACACTGTCGAACATTCATGAGAGCCGCAGAGAACAAGTTCTACCGTTTAAGAAATTCAAACCCCAGTTAAGGTAGAGAGACTGACAGTAAAGATGGAGTCAAATTAAAGGCAGCCTGACAAAGTCTGTCAACAGGGTTCATGACAGTAACACACAACTACGGAAATGACCGTAAGCAGGGGACATCGGTGTGGGGTTGTAACTGGACAAGGTGGTGTGTTAAAAAATGAAAGATGTTGCTTAATTGATGATTAATGGAGGTGAGTGTGCGGAAAGGCTGAGATACTGCAGGCCTCTTATCTGCACATTGGAAAGCCTCCTTAAAGGCTGGCTACTAAGATGTTGTCAGGTTCCTGGTGAACTGTCAGATAGTTTAGTGGAGTTTTTTTCCTCTGAGGGAGGACAGGGAATCGAGCTGGCCAGCCTCTACGTGTCAAGGGCATAAGCAATAAGTTCGATCGAGCTGCTTCTTTCTCGGTTTTCACTTCATCTGGGTGAGTGGAGACATTCAAGGTCAGCTCAGCAGTGTGTCCCTAAATGGTGCTGTCAAATAACCTCTTACACCTGTGGTCTGATGATGGAGCACATGGGAAATGTGTCACTTCCTGTGGGTGTTTAAATGCAGTTTCCAATATAATCTCTGAAAAGGCAAATACCCAAGTGAAAACCTCTGTTAACTGAAATAAAATAAAAATGAATATAATTTTCATGACTAATGATTAATTTTTAGGATTCATGATTCATTTTTAGGATAGAATATATTGCAAGCTATTTAAATGATATCAGTTAACACTAAAATTAAAACACACTAAAACTAAACCTATGAAACGCTGCAAAAAACAAACTAAAAGTAACAATAGAGTGAAAAATAGCAAAAACTAAACTGAAAATAAAATAGAAAAAATACAAAATTCAACGCCGCCCCTCAAAGAGATAGTTCACCCAAAACTGAAAATCATCCAATGATTTACTGACCCTCAAGCCATCCTACTTGTATGACTATCTTCTTTCAGACAAACACAATCGGAGATACACTATATTGCCAAAAGTTTTGGGACGCCTGCCTTTACGTCCACATGAACTTTAATGACATCCCATGACATCAACTCTTCTGGGAAGGCTTTCCACAAGGTTTAGGAGTGTGTTTATGGGAATTTTTGACCATTCTTTTAGAAGTGCATTTGTGAGGTCAGGCACTGATGTTGGATGAGAAGGCCTGGCTCAGAGTCTCCGCTCTAATTCATCCCAAAGGTGTTCTATCAGGTTGAGGTCAGGACTCAAGGCCAGTCAAGTTCCTCCTCACCAAACTCGCTCATCCATGTCTTTATGGACTTTGCTTTGTGCACTGGTGCGCAGTCATGTTGGAAATCCCCAAACTGTTCCCCAAAAGTTGAGAGCATGAAATTGTCCAAAATGTCTTGCTGAAGCATTAAGAGTTCCTTTCACTGGAACTAAGGGGCCAAGCCCAACCCCTGAAAAACAACCCTACACAACAATCCCCCCTCCACCAAACTTTACACTTGGCACAATGCAGTCAGGCAAGTACCGTTCTCCTGGCAACCCAGACTCGTCTATCTGATTGCCAGACAGGGAAGCGTGATCTGTCACTCCAGAGAACACGTCTCCACTGCTCTAGAGTCCAGTGGCGGCGTGCTTTACACCACTGCATCCGAAGCTTTGCATTGCACTTGGTGATGTAAGGCTTGGATGCAGCTGCTCGGCCATGGAAACCCATTCCATGAAGCTCTCTACGCACTGTTCTTGAGCTAATCTGAAAACCACACTAAGTTTGGAGGTCTGTTGGTGACTTCTGCGCACTGTGCGCCTCAGTATGCGCTGACCCTGCTTTGTGATTTTACGTGGCCTACCACTTTGTGACAGAGTTGCTGTTGTTCCTGATTGCTTCCACTTTGTTATGATACCACTAACAGTTGACTGTGAAATATTTAGTAGTGAGGAATTTTCACGAATGGATTTATTGCACAGGTGGCAACCTATCACGGCACCACGCTTGAGTTCACTGAGCTCCTGAGAGCGACCCATTCTTTCACAAATGTTTGTAGAAGCAGTCTGCATGCCTAGGTGCTTGATTTTATACACCTGTGGCCATGGAAGTGATTGGAACACCTGAATTCAATGATTTGGAGGGGTGTCCCCATACTTTTGGCAATATAGTGCATCTCCAATTGTGTTCGTCTGAAAGATGATGTCATATACACCTAGGATGGCTTGAGGGTGAGTAAATCATGGGATAATTTTAATTTTTTGGTGAACTATCCCTTTAAGTAATATAAAGAACAGATTATATACATTTCAGTAACAATAGTATGCATAGAGTGATTTAACCAAGTTAACCTGGATTTTTAAAGCATTAAGTTGCTCAAGCGACCGTGACCTGTTCTCATGACAGACCATGTCACAGTTTAATGCATTGTTACATCACAGTGTATCAAACTAAGCACTAGCAATCTCACGCCTCTTTAACCTTATTAGATTGGTGTAAGTGAAGCATATATGTGTGGCTAACAGGAGAGCCTCACTCATGCACATTAGTGCAGCACACATGCATTGCTGGTCACGCCGAGCTAATGCTATAAGCCCAGAGCCACGAAAATGAAGTAGAACGTGATGCATTCTTGCTAATTGAGATGTTAACTTCACCCCCCAGAGGCCTGTTAAACCTTTGAATGCATGGCTTTAAGCGTTAAAAGGCCATGAATGACATTTGCCTCGCCCCTGAAGCCTGAGAGTAAACATCACAAGTTGCAAAGTGCACTCTTTGCTGTTTATCTGGACTATAAGATAATTAACCTTGTCAGCTCACAACAGAAGCATAAAGTGAATACTATGCCTGGTGAACATTTGCAGCTTTGACACTTTAAATGGTTACAGTACTGCTGTGGCCCAGTGTTATAGTTAATGAAAACGCATAACTTAAAGGTCATAACTTAGCTCACCCAAAAATTCTGTCATTAATTACTCCCCCTTATGTCGCTCCAAACCCATGACACCTTCGTTCATCTTTGAAACAATATATTTTTGATGAAATCCGTGAACGACATGAGGGTGACTACTTAATGGCAGAATTTTCATTTTTGAGTGGACTAACCCTTTAAAAATTAATTGAAAACATAAAAATAGAAATAATAAAAGTGTGTGTGTGTGTAATTTTCATGACTCCAAACTAGGAATGCACAACAGAATGAGCCAATAAAGCAGGTGTCCAATCCGGCCCGGGGAATTAATTGAACAATAATAAGTCTTTTCGCTGTAAAAACGAATGCCGTTTTCAAAGAGCAGTGTCTTTTACTAGTTTTCTTGCAAATTAATTTGTAGTTTGTTTGGTTAATATTAAATGTAACTGTCAGTGCACTAAGGTTTAAAAAAGGTAATTCGGCCCACACATGGTTACATTTTTTCCTATCCAGCGCTCAACCTAAAATGAGTTAGACACCCCTGCAATAAAGGCTTAAAATGTAATAATCGGCATCTTTATGAAAAAATTATGCCGATATACCTTGCCAATAACATAACGTGTTGATTATAAACCTGTGAAAGGAGTGCTAGTGATAAGATCATGTCAGCAGTGTGGTCATTCCTAAAGTGAACCATTACATGTATGGTGATTAGATTCATTGTTTTGGATTGCTGGCTGGAACTTGTAAATGCTTCTGGTGTGCAATATCTGTCAAGTCACAACAGTGATTGAAAGTTTTTTTAATAACAGTAACAACAGTCAATGTACTCTACTCTTATTATAAAAAAGAAATTTATTAACATTTATTTAGCTCTAAGTAACCTTTTGGTAAGTAGACCTCAGAAAAAATACAGTTTTGCTTAATACTAACTGAAATGAAAAATAATTTATAATTTCTGCACAGGAGAGACTTTGTGTTGTTTTCAAACAAAGGAAAAATAATTTATGTACTGGAATTGGATATCGGCCAAAATTAGTTGAAAAATATTGCCATACTGAATATCGTGCATCCCTACTCCTACAACTGAAATAAAACAAAAATGGCCACAAGTAGTTAAAAACAGTTAAAAACCCACCTGCATTAACATGGAAAGGTCACTGAATAGCAATAACACCAAACTGTGCTTAAATATTTAATGGCATTCATCTTTTTGAATGATACAAGTTAGCACAATAACTTAAAATACCACAACAAAAACTAAAACAAAGAAACGACAATTCAGAAACGAACAATGATACTGTAAATAGTAACAAAAAAACTAAAAATTGAAAAGACAAAATTTCAAATAAAATTGAAATAAAAAAAAAATAATAAAATAACTCTGATGCAACCACAATGGAAAGAAAATTGAGTAGAGTTAGCAATGGAGCTGCAGTCCAGAACATTTTCTTTCCAAACGTGCGTCTTTTTCCAATAACCACTGCCTGCTTAGCATATCAACCAAATAGCCCATTACAACCAAAGCATTGCTTCATTAGTATTCTATTAACATCAACAGTATGGAAATCACAGGCTTCATCTTGTAATGTTGCAGTGTCTCTTTTCACCATGGCGTAACTCCCTCTAAAATGAATATCTCACACTAAAGTTAATGCATTTGAGTCTTTGGGGAACAAGACGAGTGAATCATTCGACGGCAACATCAATGTTTGTGCTAATGACATTGCAAATAGAAAATTGCACAACTGTCTGTAACCCGTATTTCTTCCATATTGATCAGTGGCATTAATTCTAATTTGCTGGAAAGTAAGGATGAGCACTGGAGACACTTTGATAAATCCACAAAGGAGATATACAAAGAGGACTCCCTGCTCTAATGGCTGGAAAATGCCGGGCCGATGGCTTTCAAAGGTGTGGAATGGCGCCAGGCACAGACGGGATTTCGCTGTTGGACCAGCAGAGGATGTGAACCGAAGAAGCCAAGTCACGAAAGCAAATGAAGATTCAGGATGGAAGGTACACTGAAGACACGCAGATGTTCCCGACTCACGACTCAGGGGATCGCTGATCACATGCTCAACTGGACAGTGTGAAGGTCACAACTTGCAGAAAATAAAGTGGGACTTAACAGGGTTGTGCACCATTAAGAATTGAATTGAGAACAAGACTCGACAATAAGGACTGCCCAATGGCCCAGGGCCAGCGTAAAAGACTCTCAGGCCATTTGAAGGAACTGCCAATTGCCTGATCGGGCCAGTGATGATCATCTGCGCATTTATAAGCTTTGCCAATTTGAATATTCAAGTGCACGCAGTGCTGTGTGATTAGTTTTGTGTGCGCAGCAACACATTCAAAGAGCACGCTCAGAACGCTGTGTCTCACATCGCGCAAATACTCTTTCAAGTCTTCCTGAGCTCGCACGGACAAAATTATGTCAAATTGTCCATCTTGTCGAGTATCATCAAACAGTTGGTTATGTCTTAAGTGAACGTAAACGTGAGATAAGATGCATGTGTAACAGTATGTTGGATCCGTGCAGCTCTTAAAGTGACAGCAGCCTAATATTCATGCTGCTGTCTGTTTTTGTTAATCAAAAATAAATAAATAAATAAAATATCACTCACTGCTCTTGACTTAACTTTAATAAGGGTTAATCTATATCTATACAGTGAAGACTATGCAGTGATATTTTACATTGATTACTATTTCTGTACCTGAAAATCTAGTTTAGACCTACATGAAAAACCTAAAAATGAACACTTTATTTAAATTTGTATATGTTTGTTCTGTTGTATTCATTTGTGCTATTGCTTATTGATTATTTGTTCTTATTTTATTAATGACTTTGTAACAATTACACTTTTTATGAGTTAGGCTAGTAGTTTTTGGTGTCATAACCTTATTTATTAAGGTTACATGGAACAAAAACAACTAAAACAATAAATAGGCCTATTTTATTTTATTTATTACTTCTTTTTTTTTTGTGGCGGGGTCAGTGAAAATTTTGGCAGGGCAAGTAAAAATTTGAACCAAATTTTTTTAAATCCTTAGCGTTGAGCCCTGGAGAATGTCTTTTTAATTCCAATTTAATTACTGTGAATTTAATTTTAATTTAGGTAGCAATCAGGATGCAGAAATGCAATTTCAAATGTATGGAAATGTATAAACGAACTGAAATTCGTCATGTTATACAACTGGAGAGGATACGCTCCCAGGAGTCCAAATCTCATCGCCAATTCCAAACTATATGGCAGGCCTTCGTGGATTATGTATAATAATGTATTATTATTGTTTTCATTGTAATAATCCATTGAATCTATGATTATGCCTTGCTTATGTTAGACCTCCCTGTCCCTTGTTTTGTTTTGTTAGGGTTGTTACAGTTGTATTGTTTGGTTTTCTTTGTATTCTTAGGTTGGTTCACTATATAAAAAAATGTAAATAAAATATTTTTAAAAATTAACTGAATTGAAGGGAGCCAATTCTTCAACTCTGAATTTTGCACAACCCTTGCTCTTAGTGTTTATAAAGTCAACAGCCCTTACTGCATGTGTGAAGAAAAATCTAAGTAAAGATAGTGAAGATACAGAGGAGAGTCATGGCAGCCAGAGTTTGGCCATGAAGAATGTACTCTTTAAGCCTCAAAGCACCCACGCTTGTTTCAAGATAACAGCAAAAAGCATACAATTACCATGCAACTAAACCCCACTGAAAACAGTGGCCACTTCTTTGCAAGCCTCATTGGGAATCTCCTCAGGCCAGTGCAAGAGTCAGCAGTCCTGAATCAGTCAAACTGGCAGATCCTGCAAGGCGGCTGCAACCTCTCAGCCATCTCTCACTAGAGACACGGCACTTAACGGAAACCTCTGCCGGGGGCGAACAGGTTATTTCATCTCGACAACAAGGTTCCTTCCTGTTTGCAGCCATGTGTTATTCCAAGTTACAGATGTGACCCCTTCTTTTGAAGGAATCTGCGTGGATATCGATGATCTGTTCTTCACCTATTTTATCTTGCAACCTCTGTAAGCAGAGTGCCCATTAGCACCCGCTCCCAGCGGTGTAATTCGCTCTAAAGTGGACCAAATTTGCTTGCAGAGGGAAGAAAAATAATTCTGCTATGACTCACAATCACTCCCCCATTATCTTGGTGTGTTCTGGAGCTATAGGGCGCATGATAAGGATAGTTTCTCCCTTAAATGATGCAGCAGTAAAAGGCCGGAGTACACTGAAAGGTTAGCTTACTTCACGCTTCAGTAGAGGCCTAAAACAGGGTACAAGGAGGCAGGGCAGAGGGTTTCCAGACTGCAGCAGCATCTCACCCCAGCTGACTTCTTCCAGCAGCACTTAGGCGGAGCACACATGACTGCGGCATGTTGCTGAATGGCTGATTAGGGAGGCTGCGCAAATAAACCATCCTACAGCTGTCTTATATTACACACATGCAGAGTTCCACCAACGAACATTTATATATTATTGCCTACCACTGCTTAACAGTTGAAATTTTCAGCATTTGTCTTAACGAATACAGAATGATCCTGGGTACACATTACCTGAAACACTGCAGAGGCGCTTACAAGGTTGTGGGATTGATTTGCACAATGTCGCAAGCCAAATGCTTGGGAAAACGGTGCCTTTTACAATCCGCAGAATCTTCTATGCAATCCCTCTCTTGAAGGGGAGAATACTGTGGAACGTTCTACCAAAGGAAAGGGTCAACAATACCCCCAAAGTGGCATACATCTGGCTTTTGTGAGGCACTTCCTGACTTGCCATTTCCTCAACACATCAGCAACAACAAAAAACGCTACGGATTCAAAAGGCTACGTACTGTATGAGATAAAATGTTGCACTGTTTCATTTGTTATATCACTGGCATGAATTTACGGGGAGCCGCACTGGTGTAAGGATAAAGTAAAAGGGAGGGGAGAAAGGATGGAGGAGAGGAGACAAGAGGGGTGCTCAGTCTTTCTGCTGCATTATTGAGGATGAGTGTTGGGTTCACTGAGGCATGTCGGCATTCTGAATCATTTACATCCTGCTAATGTCAGCTCTCATCTAGCACTGCTACCTTCTTCATCCTTTCTTCATTTTTCTATGAAGTCTTCACCTCCCCATTTTTACATCTCCCTGGTCTATCCTCAATTATTGTAGGAGATAAAGGATTGCTATCCTGGCCTGAACCAGATGGATACAGTTAAACACAAGACCTGCCACAACATTAAAGATCACATTGGATCTCATATGAATAGTATAATTAGGATATGGGCACATACATCTTATTCTTTCACAGTTTGGATTGATTTTGATACTAAAAAAAAAAAACCCAAAAAATATTGTTACCACACTGTCTTCTCAATCCTCACCTGCAATGGGCAAAAAAGCCTTTACATGAACAAGCCTGTTTTGTAATCTCTTCTGACACCCAGAGATCTTAAACTTTTATAGCACAATATTTACAATTAGACGACACCAGCCTTAATGGAATCTAGACTGCCATTAAATGTTAAATCAGTGAGTCATGAAATTAAAACAGGAGAACACATGGGGGGGAAGACAGGAAGATGCAACATTACCACCTCCACTCTGTTCTCAGGGAAACACAAGAGAAGCCTTGCTTTAAATGAAGCAAAAAAGTTTGAAATGTCTCAATAATTACTCCAAAGACAATGCAGGATGCTGATAAGCAAATGCAGCCTTCATGTATACTCATTTTATGCATGTATCCAATCAGAGACAGAGATGGATGAGTAGCTCAATTAAGATTCTGCCTGTCTAGTTCAGAAATCTTTACGGGTATAATGTCACAATTGTGAGCTCATTAACATACAGCCCACCCACATTCACTTCTATTCAGTATGCAGCTACTTTGCTCGTCCTGCTGAAAGACAGTATAAACTACAAAGGTTATTCAATCAGATGTCATTGAAACAATCCATTTAATTCAAAAGGGCATAAAGAAAGTGGAAATCGGTCACGTGACACTACAAGACACCTTGACAAACGTCGTAAGTAGAGTGCAGATTGGCAGTGGAAACACTACAATAAGTTTAATGTTAATTTATACATAAGATTCTTTATTGCTAATTCATGTTTGTTCATAACAGATTGGCTAATGTTAATTTATATATACACAACATAAAATTAAGGTTAATGAATTTATCCTTATTATTAAGTGTTACAAAAAATGAAAATAAAAGGTGTTTAACAACTACAACACAAATAAACAAACAACTATAGAAATGTATATAAGTCTAACTATAAAATAAATCTAGAGTTTCTGTATGTGAACTAAGGCTGGGCTATGGAAGTTTGAAAAGTACAAGTGATATTTTCCCAGGAGACTTAAATGCTTGCTTCTTTTTTCCCAAGATCTTAGTTTGAGTGCAAAAATCCAGAGCTTTAGACCAAACTTCTGTGAGACAAGTCCTGCCAATATTATTGAATTTGACTGTTTTCATGCACACAAGCAAGCTGTCAAGAGCTGCTCTGAATGCTTCCAAATTCTAAAAACAGGTCATGATGTGTCAGGAGTGTGTTCAGTCCACTGAAAAAGTGACTGTTACTTGAATTTCACAAAGTGCTAGAGAGTTCATAGAAAGAATTAGAGTTTATAGACAACTTTCTAGGCAAATATATCTACTATATATGACGACAAATTTAGGGTCCAATACAAGTTCAAAGTTAAGCTACTGACAGCATTTGTAGCATAATAATGATAACCACAGATTTTACTTTTAACTGATCCTCAGTTATATAAAGAGAAAGAGAGAGAGAGAGAGAGAGAGAGAGAGAGAGAGAGAGAGAGAGAGAGAGATCCCTTTTAAAAAGAGATGTGACGCTTTGTGATATTTTTAACTAAAACTATGAAAAATATTTTTGTTAACCAAAATTTTATATACACAGGTGCATCTCAATAAATTAGAATGTTGTGGAAAAGTTCATTTATTTCAGTAATTCAACTCAAATTGTGGAACTCGTGTATTAAATAAATTCAACGCACACAGGCTGAAGTACTTTAAGCTTTTGGTTCTATTAATTGTGATGATTTTGGCTCACATTTAACAAAAATCTCAAATTAGAATACTTCATAAGATCAATAAAAAAAAAGGATATTTTAAACAGAAATGTCAGGCTTCTGAAAAGTATGTTCATTTTTATGTACTCAATACTTGGATGGGCCTCCTTTTGCATGAATTACTGGATATAGGCATCAATGCAGCGTGGCATGGAGGCAATCAGCCTGTGGCACTGCTCAGGTGTAATGGAAGCCCAGATTGCTTTGATAGCAGCCTTCAGGTCATCTGCATTGTTGGGTCTGATGTCTCTCATCTTCCTCTTGACAATACTCCATAGATTCTCTATGGGGTTCAGGTCAAGCACAGTAACACCATGGTCATTGAACCAGCTTTTGGTACCTTTGGCAGTGTGGGCAGGTACCAAATCCTGCTGGAAAATGAAATCAGTATCTCCATAATGCTTGTCAGCAGAAGGAAGCATGAAGTGCTCCAAAATCTCCTGGTAGATGGCGGTGCTGACTGTGGACTTCAGAAAACACAGTGGACCAACACCAGCAGATGACATGCCAAATCATCACTGACTATGGAAACTTCACACTGGACTTCAAGCAACATGGTTTCTGTGCCTCTCCACTCTTCCTCCAGACTCTGGGACCTTGATTTCCAAATGAAATGCAAAATTTACTTTCATCTGAAAAGAGGACTTTGAACCACTGAGCCACAGTCCAGTTCTTTTTCTCCTTAGCCCAGGTAAGATGCTTCTGACGTTGTCTTTGGTTCAGAAGTGGCTTGGTACGTGGAATGTGACCGTTGTAGCCCATTTCCTGAAGACGTCTGTGTACGGTGGCTCTTGATGCACTGACTCCAGCTTCAGTCCACTCCTTTTGAAGCTCTCCTAAGTTCTTAAATCGGCTTCGCCTGACAATCTTCTCAAGCCTGCGGTCATGCCTTTCACTTGTAAACCTTTTCCTACCACACTTTTTCCTTCCAGTCAACTTTCCATGAATATGTTTTGGCACAGCACTCTGCGAACAGCCAGCTCTTTCAGCAATGACCCTCCGTGGCTTACCCTCATTGTAGAGGGTCTTGATGATCGTATTGAATATTTTACTTTGTCTAATAAATCTAGAATATATTTAAGTTTTACTTTTTGAATTCAATTACAGAAAGAAAAATAACTTTTTCATGATACTCTAATTTATGGAGATGCACCTGTAAAAAAATTTTTTTTTTACTGCAGGAAACTAGTTTATTTATGTAAATGAGGATAGCAAAATAAAGTAAACTTACATATTATACCCAAAAATTCTTCATAAAGTGGACTACCAGTAAAATTGATTAAAAATTTGGGACCAAAAATTATTCAGACACTTTGACCTGACCATGTTTTGCTTAATTATGTCAGATAACACTTTACCTCCGAGATCTTGTCATATTTTATTACCATTTTTTAAACTATAGGGAATAAACTGTATTAGTGAATGAAATGTTCAAGGTGTCTGAATAAATTTTGGTTTGACTTTATACACACACACACACTTTATTTATATATATATATATATATATATATATATATATATATATATATATATATATATATATATATATATATATATATATATATATATATATATATATATATACACACATACATACATACACATATATACACATACACACACACTTAATAATGATAAAAGCACATAAAACTAAAACTATAAAAATAAAAGCTAATTTAAAATATTAAGAAATACAGTAAAATTATATAAATAATAATAAAACAATACTGGTGGCATTACCATATAATAAAGCAATGTTAAAATCAAGCAAACTTGACAAGAAGTTACTGTCTGTGGTGATCAAACTTATGCTACTGAATACTGAATAAAGGTACTTTTTTAGTGAACTATACTCCAGTACAGAATTTCTGAACAGATGCATCCTCATCTTGCTTACATTTAACACCGTCAAATTCAATTACAAAAACACAATTAACTATTGATTAATCATGAATACAAATGAACACCAGCAAATGATTTTATAAATCAGCAAAGCAAAAACTACTGCAACCAGACAGAAAGGAACTCGATCTGTTCTTTGAGTCAATGTTTATGTTAATTTAACAAAGTATAGACAGACAGATAACAAGGGATTGTTTAATTCCAATCCATCAAACGTGTCACACTTCTGCGATCATACGTCCCTTACAAAAAGACATTTATTATCAGCTGCAAAGCGCTTTTTCAAGAATACCTGAGAACTATACAGTGGCACCAAAATAGCAGTGTTACAAAGAGAACTAATATAACATTTAGCAGGAGATTATGGAAGTACGAGTGCAGATATAAAAATAGAACAAAAACATACAATAAAGAAAATTATGCCATTTCTCTGTATCAGTCTAAATAGTGTTTTGTTTTTAATAGACCTGTCCTATTCAGTTGATAGAATAAGGTCTTTATCCACGCAGACACAACATAGTGACAACCAAATGTTTGATACTCGTCAGCTAACAGTTTTCCTTAGAATAAAAGCACAATCCGTATCAGCTATCACCTGACCTCATCTGTAAACCTTCACATCATGTGCTTTCTGAAAACAAGCAAGTCTGAGGCTGTGAACAGTGACAAAGCCGCTTACCTCTTCGGCTGTCCATGACGTATGTCTCAATAATGGCACTCTTTTTACAGATGTCATCAGCCATTGAGGCACAGCTGACCTCCAAGTGTTTCACCTGAACAGAGAGCACAAAAGATAAGATCTGCAATAAACTGCCAGGCGCCACAACCACAAAAAACTGTGATAAACCTGATACCAAAGCACAGGTGTGGACACTGTGATCACTGCCAGCTAGCGTTTATTTTTATACAGTTTTGGATTTAGATTTAGAAAATTGACTAAATTTAAAGAGCATATCATGTGATATTTAATCCTTTTAGTCAGTTTAAGTATCAATTAATTTCACAATTGAAAAGGCATATTATTTTAACAATATAGCAGTTTAAAATATGATGTGTCCCAAATTCAAACCAAACATTTGAAAAGTTTGGGGTCAGTCAGATTTTTTAATTGTTTTTAAAAAAAGAAGTTTCTTATGCTCACCATTTATTTGATTAGAAATACAGCAAAAAATAGTAAAATTGTGAAATATTATTACAATTAAACCGTTCTGATAAATCGAAAGTGAAAAAAGCATTTATTTGAAATATAATTCTTTTGTAAACTTATTTACTGTCACTTATGATCACTGATAATTTAATATTCATTTAAAATAATAATAAATAATTTTATATAATTAATTTAATATTAATTAAAAAAATATTAAACATACATTTAAACAAATTTAAACAGATTTATCAATATAAAATACAACATGTACTTAAATCACTTACACAATCCATGTGTTAGCATAATTTTTATTTGACAGAACTAATGATAAACTCCAGTTGTGCAAACAATTTTCTTCAGTTAAAAATAAAACATCCTATAAGGCATATTGTGAAATCTATAAGATTTATGAAATAACGTGTTTAATATGACTGGCACTGACATGTTGGCGCTCTCTTTAAAGCAGAAAAGGTGATGTAACTTGTCAAAGCCCTAACTACATATTTCCATTCCAATAGTTACTAACCAAGACCGATCGATTAAAATGTGAAAACATCAATACCAGCATGCATATTTCATGATTCAAAGACACAATTCAGCACTTACAGCCCCCTGTGGAGCACACAGCAAAACTGTGTCCGAGTAAAGTCTTAGTGCAGCACTGCAAAAACCTGGGCTGTTCCATGTGAGGTAAACTTTTCCTAGTAACATGAGACTGCAACGATTGGTTAAAACATCATACCTTCTCCTCCAGCATCCACTTCTCCTGCTGGACCTCGGCGAGTCTCTGAAAGAGCTCACTGACCTCATCGTCTGAAAGGTCAGCAGGTCGCTGGGACTGAGGGCTGCTGGTGTTGGACTGTGGAAAGAGAAACAAAACTTTACTGAAACATCTGCATTACTTACAGATATGCTGAAAAGACAGTGTTTTGAGAATGTTTCAACTGTTGTTGTTCATACAAGGTTCACTGACAAATAAAGCTTCAAAAAATTGTTTTTTAAAAATCTTTTCAAAACTGATGTAATGCATATTTTTAAGTCATGAACAATATGTTTTAGCCATGTTTGCAGTTGTGCCACGCTGACATTTAAATTGCTGGACGAAAGTTTTTTTAATTATCTCAACAGCTTTAAAACTAAAAAAATGTGTTTATATGAAAGGTTTCAAACCAAAACTGATGTCATAGTCTTTAGTTGTTCATTGTTTATTATTAAGACACCATTTTAAATAGTTTTATCGTCTGTTTATTTGTTCAGACAGTTGCACCACCTGACATTTTGGGGGTTTAAGATAAAACAAAATAATATGTATTATGGCATCCATTCAAACTAAATAGGTTTTATAGAATAAAATGATATGTCATGAATTTATCATTTTTTTAAGGAAATAATAATAATGCACCAAAAGGAAATAATGCACAAAAATAAGCATGTCATGTCAATGACCCACAATGAAAGTCAATGGGGTCCAAATCAATGTTCAATGTATTGACAAAAACACCGTCACAAGAAAACACATAAAAAAACGAAAATGAGAAATGTTTAATTACCAACTAACATAAATACATATAAATAACTAAAACTTACCAAAATAAAGTAAAATTACAATGAAAACGGAAAATATAAAAATAAAAGCCATTTTAAAATATTAATAAATCGTATAACCATATATAAAAAATTTTATCAAAATAACAATGAACAGGTTTGGAACAAAATTATGACAGAATTTTCATATTTGGGTGAGTTCTCCCTAACTTCAGGTTTTTTGTTTTTTTTTTGTCTGTAACTTAACACTGTGCCATTCGGCGTCACATGAAAGTCACAGGAAGGAAATCCACCAGCCTCGATCACGTGGCGGTTTTATTCTGTCCCTTAGTTTGTTTCAGGACGTTTCAAGGAGCTGGAAACGATCCAAACAAATGAAGGTCGGCTTGCCCCGGAGACTCTCGCCGTCCCGTGTGTACTATTTTCATCCCATGAGTCTCATTTTCCCTCTGGCTTAAAAAATTATCTTCCCTTACAAAAGGAAGATGACAATTCTCCTTAAACACATCTCAGACATGACTGATAGGCATTATGTTTCAAACTGATGGCCTAAAACAGGAGTCTTGATATGTTGCATTTAAAAATCAACTAGATGATTTATGAATGAGGCATCATTAATGTCTGTAGCACAAAAGGTGAGGGACGAGTTCCATGTTGAAGTTTAAAACTTAGTTTTAGCGGTTTGTTCAAATTCCTAGCCTTGGCAAACAGCAATAATTAGTCAAATGTACGTCAAAGTTTCTGTTTTTCTTCACTAAACCACACTTGCGTCCCTCAAGATAGTCTAGCATGTCACGACAACCATTCTTTTCTCCCCTGTTTATTCACAGGCACGGTATATTTATGGAATTTACACGGGTCCTGGTGTTTATTAATAGCTTCGGGAGGACAGAAATGCTATGGACAGAAAAGCTCCTGGGAGCTGGAGAAAAGGAAGCATCAACTCTGGCGACAGTATTAGCAAGGGTCATTGGCCCCCAGTGGGCGGCTCTACCTTATTGGTGCTGGGAGCTGATGCGCCATCTTTCATGATCTCTCTGTAGCTGAAGGACGAAATGCTACTGCTGTCACCCGTCTGCTGCGTACGGCTCGGGGAACTGATCTCAGACAATACCAGCTCCTCCAGACCTGCAAATACAAACATGATGCAAAAAGAGGAATATTAGGAATACTATAAGGGCATAAATCACTAAGCGCTGCAGGTTGGCTAGTATATAACTTATATAACTTAACTCTGTATATTTAGGCATGCTCGCTTACTATTAGGACAAGACTATGCAAAACAGAAACACTCAGTGTAGGGATGCACGACATATCAGCCACCATATCGGTATCGACCAATATATGTTCATTTTTAATGTTATCAGTCCGATATATTAAAGCTGATAAATAATTGATTATTTCCTTCAGCTAAGACACTTCAGAAGCACATTGTTCACAATGATGGATATATGATTGGAGTCACTTCAAAAGGTAAAATACAGTTAAGTGCAACATGTGCAGAGCAAGTAATATAGGCTACATAAAATTATAATGAGAACATTATAATTGTGTGCTTGGGACATGGCTTTTAATGGTGAAACTTTTGTTTTTGTAATCAGGATCTCAAATTATATAAAAATTTTGATTTAGATTTATCTGTCAATATATTGGTTATCATCTTTCAAATATAAAGCATTATCGGTTATCGCTTTTGGCCAAAATGTTCATATCGGTGCATTCCTAACTCAATGAATTTATAACATGTACAGATAAGGATATAACTGTTATGAACTGTAGAAAACTGGTCTCAAATGCATTAAACAGCACAAGCATCTGACAGGTGGGCAAGTCCCTTTAAACTATATGTTAATGAGTTATTTTGAAGCACTTAATATAAAGAATGTCTCATGTTTAGGACAGCTTGATTATGCACATTTCCTGCAGCAGTTCACTCCATTTCCTTGGTTATTTTTCAGAAGCGATATAAACAGTCCTAGTTATTATTAAATAGCGGTTTCCCGATAAGGTAACTGCTATTATGATCAACAACTAGTTATTGCAAGGCAATTATCAGTTAGCAGCAATATCAGCACAAATTACTTTTACAATCAACAGATAGTAAGTGAAAAACTACTGAGTGAGTACTCTAGACTAGAGAAAAGCATGCTAACATACAGGCTATTTAGCAGAATGCCATCCATTAATACCTGCACTCACGGACAGAGAATCTACAAGGTAAACAATTCACAAAAATTAGACTTCATCTGTTTTATGTAACATTTAATTACAGAATGTATGGAAGCACTATTGTTCAAAAGTGTGGGGTCAGCAATTAAAATAACTCAAGACAAATTAAACTGATCAAAAAGTTAGAGTAAAGACATTTATAATGTTACAAAAGATTTCTATTTTAAATAAATGCTGTACTTTTGAACTTCCAACTCAAAGAATACAGAAAAAAAATATCCATAAAAATATTAAGTAGTACAACCATTTTCAACACTGATAAGAAGAAATGTTTCTTGAGCAGTAAATGAGCATATTAGAATTATAGGTGAAGGATCATGTGACGCTGAAGACTGGAGTAATGATGCTGAAAATTCAGCTTTGCATCACAGGAATAAATTACATAGAAATAAAAACATTTTTATTTCTCACAATATTTCACAATATTACTGTTTTTGCTGTATTTTTTATCAACTAAATGCAGCCTTAGTGAGCATAAGAAGCTTCTTTTAAAACATTAAAAAAATCTTATTAACCCCAACATTTTTAAACAGTAGTGTATATATAAGCTCTGTTCAAAAAACTAGTGAGCTGTCATTGAAAATATCAATAAATAGTATACTATTAAGAGTATACTAGTAAGACTATTTTACTTAATTGTGTGCCATGTTTTCAGAGTATGAGATTGTTAGCAAAATGCTAAGTCAGCCTTTACTGGAATCAACTGTGAGATTAATCTCTTTTGAGTTGACCTTTCAGTTGGGAAGCTGCCTTAGAAGGTAGTATATTTAGGCAGCAAGCTCACTAGGTATTGTAACAGAGCTATAAATACTTCTTTTAAAGAAAGAAAATTATAAATAGAAGACAACAATGAAATCTATGTGCCAAGTTGTTACCACCTTTTCCCCCTCACAGATTGGGACAGTGAACCAAAAAACATGCCGAAACTCTCTTTGAGAATGTGTGTGTGTGGACTTTCAGACCCTCTTGGACATCTGACAAAGACAAAGCTCCCTACTTTAAAATGTCCAATTCTAAACTTTCTGTACTGCAACCATTAAACATTTAGTGTACTTTAAATTATAAATGGCTCAAAAAAGGAGTGCCCTGGCACTGCCAACAATCTACAGAGAGCAAGTGCACATATGCATGGATCTGTAGCACATTTTTAGAGGGGCTCCATCAAATATTTACAGCACTCGCCTCTCCCTCCTTGTTGTGTGTGGGGTCCGTTCCCACAGGAGTTAACGTTTTTAAGAAACAAACGAGCAAATGTACTCTGAAAATTTTCTATTAAGTTGGGACACTGTATTGATTTTGATCCAGTGTTTGAGCATTGGAATTTTGAGCTGCCCATTATGTGGTCCTAATGTAAAAATTTAATCATAAACAACACAGGGATAAAAGGTATTACACCTTGCGTTCATGTCCTGTTAAAATCATAGTAAAAACCCCCTTTTTTATGCAATTCGTAAAAAACGTTCTCAAGACTACATTATAAAGATGTTTTCTGTGACGTCAACAACGATTTGTTTACATGCACCCTCATAATGTGAATATAATGAGATTTAGGCAATACTGCAATTAAATTTTACATAATTGTAGTACAATATGTGGCTTATGCATATTTAAAATTGCAATAAACAGACATGCAAAGCTTTAATTTTCTACTCTGTTCAAAGTGCGCATGTGCTTGTGATGTACATGAACCGCCTAAAAGGAAATCAGTGACGGCAAGTATAAGAAACAGTGTCAACAGTTGTTAACTTTTTTATGAATTCTAACAATGCAATGTTGTGAGAGCATAAACGTGAATGACGCTCGGGAAAGTTGATGGACCAGTGCTGCATCATCATGAAAGTTTAAGCCTTGCCAATTTAAATATTCAACCTCAAGAAGATGCAAAAGGGAACTCAATTTGTTACTCGTGTGCTGTGTGGGGCGTTTTCTGTGTGCAAACATCCAAATTAGCGAGTATCCTCAAAATATAGTAAGTTATGTCTTGCGTGAATATAAACAGATAAGGAAAAGAAAACGCATGTGTCAGTATATTTGATCCTTGCATTAGCTTTTAAAGTGACAGCAGCCTAATAAACCTGCTGCCGTCTGTGTTCTTAATGTTAATCAAACAAAGAAAAAAAAACACTCACTGCTCTTATTTTGCATTTGATTACTTCTGTACTTGAAAACTAATATTATTTCATTTGTATCTCTGTTTTACTGTATTTATTTGTGCTATTGAATGTAATTTGATTATTTATTCTTATTTTATTACTGACTGTTTACTTGTCTTGTTTACAATGATTTAAATTCATATTAGATAAGCTAGCAGTTTTAGCTGTGGTATTGCAATTGGAATAGAGAATTGTGAATTTCCACTGGTATATAAAATTTTGGTGTGTTAACTGCCTGTTTTTGTGAAAATTTCATGACTGGTAAAAAGTATTTATGGCCAGTAAATTGTCACACAGCCATTGGCAGGTGTGGCAAAAAGTTTTAGGCGCTGTATACATGGATGACGCTGTCATGCGCAGATTTGTAAATATAGTGATAAAGGTCATTACATTTTTAGGGTGCTGAGTTCATGACAACAACATTGTGTCACATGAATATAATGCAGTATACTGATGGTTGAAAAACATCGAAATGAAGACATTTTAGGGGTGTCAATGAACCAAAAAAAAAACAAAAAACAATACATCCATAGAAATGTCTTTTGCATTTGATGCAAGTAGATTAAAACAGTGGCCAGTAACACACCTATTGTATGTGAGTTCATCATTTGTGCTGTGCATTAGGGTATGTGAATAAAGGGGAGATGGCAATAATCAGAATAATGAAGTAAATAATCAGAATAATGAAGACCGCTCATAAATGGGCATGAAGAGGTTTACTTGTGTCCTTATTGCAATTAAATCCTTACTCTAATTATTGGAAATAATCACATTATTGGTGCACATGTGAACATAGTCAATACTGTATGTACTGTACAAAATGCTATACAAACAAAATTGACTTCACTTGACTTAATATTATAAAAACAGTCAACTAAAGTCAACAAAAACTGTATTCAAAACCCATTTTACTCCTCTATTGGTGAAAAGAAATGGGGCGAGAGAATGTTATTCTTTAAGGATTTATCAGATTGTGAAAAGTGAGTGTTACATACCAGAATGGAGCCAAAAATCTCCATGATATGCAATAACACCACTGTAATGTGAAAGAAAAACTACATTAATGCAATTTTCCTTCTTGGAAAAAACTAGCCAATGAGCCGATGCAGGATGCAGTGAACTGCTCAACATCCCACAGGAACCTGATGCAAGAACAAAGCGGACAGGCTCTTTATAATTCACTTCAGGTGGTAAGAACAGGCTTTGGGTTTGTCTCATTTGTAGCGATTTGCAGTAGGGGTGGAGCCGTCTTCAACTGCTGCCTTATTTATGTACAGTGCCGCATATTTACTTACCTGCTTTAAATGTTTCATTCATGTCCCCTATGTGTGTTGAAACAGCGACTGAGAGGGTGGTTGACCACTCTAAAAAGCCTTATTCCCTGCATTTACAACTGCTTTATATGGTGATAAAGGAGATATGTCTCAAAATCTTAAGGGAAGGAAAAAAGAGTTTACCTGTCCGAGTCTTAGTGTTGGTTAAGATCTCCTGCAGTCGCTCTTGGAGTTTATCCGCTCTCTTTCTTTCCAGATGGAGCTGCCTCTTCAAGTCTTTCAGCTGCAGACATAACATGACAGGCATTATTTTGACAGCAGATAGACATTTAGCTTGATAGACATTTAAGAATCCAGTAAATACAGTGGCTCCAAAAGTATTTGGACACTTAAGCCACATTCGAAAATGTATAAATATCACTGTATTACATAATAAATTAGCAAACATATACATACATACATATATATATTATACAGTGTTGGTCAGAATTATTGGCAAATATGGTAAATATGATCAAAGATGACTGTAAAAATAAATCTGCATGGTTTTCCTTTTGATCTTTAATTCATAAAATTAGCAAAAATCTAACCTTTCATTGAAGAAAAAGAAATTTAAAGTTGGGGGAAAATTACATTATGAAATAAATGTTTTTCTCCAAAACACGTTGGCCACAATTATTTGGCACCCCTAGAATTTTTTATGAGTAAAATATCTCTGAAGTATATTCCCATTTATTTTAACATTTTTTTAGCACACCAGGATGATCATGAACATGATATTGTCCAGCCATGAACAGTATAAACATGAGGAAACACAAAGGCCAAATTCCCTTAATCATTCATCACAATGAGTAAACGAGACCGGCTTTTATGGTCAGATGAAACTAAAAGAGAGCTTTTTGGCAGCAAACCCACCAGATGGGTTTGGTGCACACATGGATAAAAAGTACCCCATGCCCACGGTTAAATATAACAATGGATTTTTTTAAAGTTGTGGGCCTATTTTTCTGCTGGAGGTCCTGGACATCTTGTTCAGATACATGGTATCATGGATTCTATCAAATACCAACAGATAAAAAAAATCAAAACCTGACCGCTTCTGCTAGAAATCCAGTAATAAGCCGCGGTTGGATCTTCCATCAGGACAATGATCCAAAACAAACATCAAAACCAACACAAAAAAGTGTCACTGAGCACAAAATGAAGCTTCTGCCATGGCCGTCCCAGTCCCCTGACTTGAACCCTAAAGAAAATGTGAACTGAAGAGAAGAAGCACCAGCATGGAGCTGGGAATCAGAAGGATCTGTAGAGATTCTGTATAAAGGAATGGTCTCTGATCTCTTGTCAGGTGTTCTCCAAACTCAGAGCTGTTATCTTGGCAAAAGGAGGTTGCAAAAAGTATTGAATAAAAGGGTGCCAATAATTGTGGCCAATGTGATTTGGAGAAAAACATTTCATAATGTGATTTTCTCCCCACTTTCAATTCTTTTCATTCAATGAAAGGTTAGATTTTTGCTAATTTTATGAATTAAAGATCAAAAGGTAAACAATGCAGATTTATTTTGATCATCATCTTTGACCATATTTACCAAGGGTGCCAAGAATTCTGACCACCACTGTAGCTATACATAGCTATATTTATCAGAACGCTGCTTTCTAGAGTTCACTTTTCAGCTGACTAATGGTCACTGAATATGTTTTTCTGAGGTAAATGTGTCGTTACCGGACATTGTTTACAAGCTGTTTTATTGACATATTTGAGGTTGAAATACTGATTGAGCTATTACACAAGACATGATACAGATTTCGGTAAGTTGTACTGTATCTTTTAACATACCTTCAGATGTTTAGTCATAATTATTTTGCACTGTAACTGGTATTAAAAGCGGAGGACAGGATGTTCACATGCGCTTTGTGCTGCCACCTCTCTTTAACTGAGGCGCTACAGCGATCTGTCACGTCACATTAAACAGCACCAAAACGGTATTTATTTTTTTAATCTCATAATAAGATGGACATCATTTGAAATCTGAGACTTTCCTTCATATCAAAAGTATCAAAGCACAAATATTATTGCAATTTATTGGATGGGAGGCACGCTACATGTTCTGTTAATTTATCAACTGAAAACAGACTAGACTAAATCTTAAGAATCGATATCGGTTCGTAAAAATGAGAACCGATTAAAATCGAGAAATATATATATATATATATATATATATATATATATATATATATAGACAATTTCACATCAATTAAACATCCTGTCCATCCATTTTTCTGCAGTAGCACTACAAAAGCTTTTTTTTGTTTGTTTTTGTCAGAAGAAAAAAACCAAAAAGAGAAGAGAAGATATGAAATTTCATCCATTTTAATCCAAAATCACTTCAAGCAGGAAGGAACTTCCCAGCGGAACTGCATTTGTAACCTAATAAACAGTGTGAATATATAAATAATAAACAATGCCAAAGAAAAACCATAATCAAAACTTTGAGCTAAAAGGTATAGACTGCTTCTGGAGCTGGAAACACACACAGACACACACAGGGAATCGATGAACTGTCAAACGAGATTCTATTGATGAAATGGCTACAGCGTTAACGATAGCTGATCGACCCTCACCAATGGGAGCTCTGGTTTCAGGTCTGTAGGGCAGAGAGGTGTCCTGCCCATCGCCTGGGACTATTTTAATTCACTTTCTGGGAAATGGAGAGAGGGAAAGCCCTGACTCATCTCATTCTCTGGCTGGATTGCCTACTTACCGCTGAACTACCTTTTTTCTCCAAGATTCTCTGTCCATCCACCGTGTCTTTAATCTCCTGAAATACACACACAAAGGTTATTATAGTTCAGCAAATAAGTCTTTATTTTAAAACTATTTTCAAATTACTATTTTCAAATACCTTTTCAGGTTAGTTTAAAATAGTTCAGTGAGTTACAGTTTAGTCTCATTCATTTTTTTTATATTTTAGACAATAAAAGAGAGCACACCATTCATTTACTTCATTTACAGAAATTCTAAAATTCAATTACAGAAGAACTTCTGAAATAATGTTATGAGGTTAATGTTTTTTAATGAAGTCTCTTATGCTCACCAAGTCTGCATTTATTTGATAAGAAATTCAGTAAAACAGTAATGTTGTAAAACTGTGATGCAAAGCTGAATTTTCAGCATCATTACTCCAGTCTTCAGTGTCACATGATTCTTCAGAAATCAATATAATATATGATGATTTGGTGCTCATGAAATGTTTCTTCTTATTATATTAATATTTCTGTGGAAATAATTTTTGTCAGGATTCTTCAATAAATAATAGAAAATTCAAAAGAACAGCATTTATTTGAAATGGAAATCTTTTGCAAAATTATAAATGTCTTTACTGTCACTTTTGATCAACTTGAGACTTTTATTCAGCAAGGATGCATTAATTTCTTTTTAAATCTTACTAACTCTAAACTTTTGAACAGTAGTGTATGATGCTTTAAATCTTAGCTTTAGTAAATTAGTCTTAGTTATATAATAATCATGAAACAAGTAACATCAGAACAAAGGAAATTCCTAATAAATCATCCTAAAAATATTCAGATGAGACCAGGAAACACCAATTTTGTAGCTCTGAAAACTAAACATCCCCGAGGAGCTGCTGGCACCAGATGCTCACACAAAGAACAATCTCATCCTACCGTTGAGTCACGCATCATTCTTGAGTCACATTTGAAATTACTGCTGAGCTCCAGCAATCACACCCCCATAATATCCTCCATCTGAGTCATGCCTTATTTAGCATCTTAAAAACACATGGTTCTCATCACGTTGAAGAACTAATGCTCCAGCAGAGCCACTAGGAGACTGCCAGATAAAAAGAATGCATTCTGTTCACACACCTGTTTGAGTTTTCCGATTGTGTCGTTGAGATCTTCTCTCTCTTTCTCCATCTCTGTCACCTGCTGTTTGACTGCCTCCACCTCTGCAGCTTTAGCCTAAAAAGGGCAGGAAAATGTTCATTCAATTATTTAAAATGCACAATGGATAAAAGTTCTGGAGAGAATAAACCTTCTTTACTTGTTTAATACATATTCTGGTCTTATTGTGTGTGGTTTGTCGGGATATTATTTTATTGGTCAATATAATTTTTTCCATGCCCACATGACTTTGGTTATGCTTAATTTTTCTCCATGCCAGCTTCCATGCAAGCTAAACTTTTATGGCAAAATAGTTGAAACGCAATAAAAGGTGCTTAAAAACCTGTGTGTGTTTTACTTACTATATTTTTATTTTTCAATAATAATAATAATAATAATAATAACATTTAATTTAATTTAATTTAATTGAAAAATGCCTGTTTTTAAAAAACTGATTTAGGTCTGACTTTATTAAAAAATATATATTTTCAAAGTCAGATGGACATTAAAGAGGTAGAGGTGTCGTTTCATGTGATTTGGATCCATGTACTTTGTTTCCTAATCATATATTCAGATGTTCCTTTAAAATTGCAAAGCTGACCCCTTTATGTTGTTGGAAAAATACTGACTAAAATATACATTTCTTAAAAAAATATTTTCTAAAAAAAAAAAATTCAGCCATGGTTATGTCAGCAGAAAGGAAAGTTCTAAAGAATATAAATTTTGTTCTCAAAATCTTTAATCAAAACAACTTCCTCTGCTTCTGAAATAACTTTTCTTTTGTGCTGACATAACCAAGGATGTGCAGGCATGGTAGGAATGATATTAAATGTTAAGATCATATCGAACTTTCCAATCAAATCAAGATGGATAAAATCAAGTCATGCCAGAGATGGCCTGGCCATAGGGACTTTTATTGGTGGTTGAGGTCAGTAGAATAATAAATTAAATGCAATTTAAATGGACTCCTGCTACTTTACTAAAAACAAAAGTAATTAGATGGGATTTGAACTTGAGTTTGACCTCATTCTGAAATGCTTAACTTTTGAGCACCTGCAGATGATAAACGCATTTCATGCATTTGATAGTCTTTTAAGCTCATTAAGTAAAATTCTATATCAAGCAAGCATCCATCAACTCAATGAGACATGACAGAATAAAGCCTTCTGATGTGAGTGCTTGAGACTTGAATATGCATGAAGGCAACAAATGTATCATGAAGACAAAATGTGCTAAATATAGCTTTACCGCTTATTAGCTTATTACTTCATCTGCTTTAGCTGACTAGATTCCATTAAGTGTTGTCGAACACCAAATGTGTTTTTGAAATGTTTACCTCCAGCTGGACTGTGTGATCTTTCTGTGCCCGCTGGATCTCTTCTGCATGGTCCAGTTTGTTTTTTTCCATGGTCTCCTGTTCACAACACACACAAATGACACTAGCATCAAATATAAATCAACCACACATCCAAGAGTGACAGTTTTAAGATTTATGCAACTTTTTTTTTTTAAATATAAAAATAAATCCACTAAAAATGCTCTTCTTTTCACCATTTGGTATTTTAATGTCTGTAACACGGTAACGACAAAAACAACACTGACATCATGTGGTCAGAATGATACTGATGTACCCAGACGTAAACAACAAAAGACAGTTTCCATCTCTGGCATTGCTCTGCAGTGAGAGATGGCTGTAAACCCACAGTACCTCGGCTTCCTTGAGTCTGCGTTCAAACCAGCCCTTCGTCCCCTCCATGGACTGAACCTGAGCTTTCAGCTCCTCTACATACGGCTGAAGACCCTCCAGCTCTTTGGTACGAGCCTGAAAAAAAAAAAAAAAAAATACAAATTGTGAAAGAAAATTTATCAGATCGTTTTTGCCCAAAGTACACTTTGTACAGACACAATCCACCTGAAGCAACCTGAGGTTAAGTGCTTTATTGAAGGTTCATGTCTTAACCTACACATTTTCAGTTACCAGCCCAGAAAGGTTTCTTACTTTCTCATCTCGTAGCTGTGAGCGGATCTCCTCTTCCGTGCGGTTCTTCTCCTCGTGGAGGCCGCGGAGCTCCTTCTCGTAGCGTGCCCTGATGCTCAGCACCTCCTTCTCATGCTGCAAACGCACGTTGCTGAGTTCCTCTTTGTGCCGAGATTTCTCCTGCGCCATCTCAATGGCCAGTTCATCCAGCATGGCCTTACGCTTATCTGCAGTCTGACAGAACAGTGAGGTATTTAGTTTTAAATAAAATGTGGCAGTTTCAAAGGTCCAGTCATTATCAAGATTCTCATATTTTTCTTCAAACATAAGACTTTTCATAAAATATAAGGCATTATCTTCTTCAACAACTGGTATTTAGATAATGTGTATTTAGATAGAAATCTCTGTTTATTACTTTATATAAAGAATGCTTGACAATAGATAAGCTTGTCTTTAAAGAGGTCCTATTATGCTTTTTTACTTTTTCAACTTTCTTTAGTGTGTAATGTTGCTGTTTGAGCATGAAAACGGTCTGCAAAGTTCCCGCCCAAGGCATAAGCAAGAACAAGAACAAAAAGGGACGTGGCCTAGATGAGTTGTGTTAGTAGTGTTTTGAAACTTGCAGTTAAGGAAACTATGGTAAGCAATCACAACACACTGGTCCTGTCGACCAATCAGATTATGATCATATTGCGCTTTTCGGAAGGAGGGGCTTCATAGTGACTGGAACTAAACAGAGCATTACTGAAAGACAGGGAAGAGAGATGCTAAAACAATATAAAATATGTGAAAAATAATGTGCTTTTTGAACATTCAAGCATGAAAAATAAAAAATTAAAAAAATCAAGACTTTGAAAAAGGCCATATGTCCTCTTTAAGCCTGTTGTCTTTTCTGTGTCAAACTGCACCCCATTAAGACATTTTATTGTGATATTATTTTCATGATAAAGCAAAATTTTCCCAAACTGACATTACTGTAATGTGAAAAAATAATAAACATTTTTAAAATATTTATTCATCATTATTACATCATTTAAGTGATGCTGATTTTAAATGAAAAAAAAAGAAGAAAGGATGTTATTTCGAGATGAGCCTGTTTAAATCAAATTGTCAGAAAGATGGATATAAATAATCATGTAAAACTGTAAAAACTAATTGTAAAACTCTCTCAACAAATTCAGTTCCTGAGTCTTCACTGTTTGAATCTGGTGAAAGAAACCTTGACTAATATTATATATTTTAGAGTGGGGGGGGGAATCTTCCAGAGCCCATTTGTGTCTAAATCCGATTGCGGTTTTTACATTAATAAAGTCATTATGATGGTCAAAAGATCAGCGTATTAACTGATGGAAGAACGAGCAGAGTGAACGGACTCTCTAAAGAAGCTTAAATGATGACAGAGATAGTGAGTGCTCCAAATGTTAAACTACTTTCACCTGCTGCAGTGGGAATTGACTGAATTATGAAAGAATCAGAAAGTAGAAAAGAGGGTTTGTTTATCATCACCTTTCTGGCTTCCTCTAACTCCTGCTGTAGCTTGTCCTTCTCCAGACCAAGTTCAGTGAGCTGCTCCAGTAGTCGACTATTTGCTCGGTTTGACTCCTGATCATTAAGAAAGAAGTCAAATCATTTATATGTATAATCTGAATACAAATATAGATATTTTACATTTAACTATATTAAAACATGTAATTGTTGAAGTAATAAAAGAAATCTCCAAAACGATTGGACTTTTCTGCTGTAGGCAGAGAAAAATAATATTAACTACTAATATTATAGCCTAATTTGATTTCTATCCAATTCGATAACATTTTACTCAGACACAATTTTTAATTGTTGCAAATGTCTTTCAATGTTGTTAAAAAAGTGAACAGGTACCAAAATACCTGTAGCTGTGAGTTAAGATCATCTCTCTGCGCCAAGAAGCTCTCCTGTTCTGTACGCCTCTGCTGAAGCTCTGCGTTGAGAGCCAGATTTTGCTCTCTCAACAAATTCAGTTCCTGAGTCTTTACTGTTTGGATCTGTGAAAAACACACACCGAGTTTCAGATACTCAAAGAACCTAGAACAACTGAATTAAGTCTTCGTCAGTCTGAATTCAGTGTATAAGCGTGAAAATGCCAACAGAAGACAAAAGAAGAATTATGAAGGAGCAGAAAGAGTTTAACACCAGAGATCAGATGAGAAATGCAGTTCAGCACAATGCAGAATCTAATATCAATATAAATGTACCCATGAGTGCTTTCAAGCTAAATATAAACCTTCAGGCACGTATATATATATATATATATATATATATATATATATATATATATATATATATATATATATATAGTTTTCAAAACCTCAACCAGGGTTAAAGTGCAGTGAAAGTCCTGTAAAAAGAACCTTTTGCGGCCTTGGAGTACAAATTAAATTATTCATATTTATTTAAATATTAATATTTAGCTATTGCTTACAATGGGTAATGGGTTTGACTCCTAGAGAGTGGAATTAGAAATGCAAATATACTTTAAATACATTGTAAATCACTTCAGATAAAATAAGTAAGCATAATGAGTTTACCTAAACAGTAATAACCAGTGCTGGGTAGTAACTGATCACATGTAATCTGGATTATGTAATCAGATTCCAAAAATTATATACTTGTAATTAGATTATATTCCATTTTAAAATACTCAGACTACAGTAACATTTTTATTGATTAAATGATTACTTAATATCCACAAAATGGCAGTAAATTATTCATAATGTATTGAGTCTAACTAATTCTTATTTTTATCTTTTTAAAATCATCCTTTCTAAAACAGCTTATTGCTTATGTATGTTCAGAAAGTCTTCCAGTTTTGTGGAATTACACAAGACAGAGGCCACACAGCATAAACAAAATATATGAATGTGTTTTATTTTGATTGGTTTTATTTTAAAATTTTACATTTTATGGTTTAATTATTACCTTTTCATAAACTTACAAACCCCCTGCAGTTCTTTCAAAAACCTGTTTTGGAAACCCTGACGTAATGTAATGTTTAATGCACTTTGTTTTGTTGATGACAAATTTTCAACAATCTTTTTTTTTCCTCTTTGTATTTTTTTAATCAATATAGTACAATATTATTCTATTTAAATCTATGTGATAAACAAGTTAAGGCTAAAAGTAAGGTCCAAAGTAATCTAAAAGTAATCAAAAAGTAGTTCAATTATATTACCTAAAATGTGTAATGTAAGAAATTACGTTACTAACTATGGGTGTGTAGCAGAGCCAATCTGTATCTTTAACAATTTCAAAATTATTTGTATTTGGATAAATCTGGAAGTGGGGGGGCTTTAACCGAAAGTTTGTGAATTATATGAGAAGCTCGTAATGTAATTCTATTCCTTCATAGTTTTCATTTAACAAATATGCCTTGTATGGCTCATAAAATCTAATTTTTTATTATAATTATAACTTTTAAGTATCTTCTAATTAAAACAACAATACTAAATGTTAAATAAAAGAGAAATATATATATATTTTTTTTAATTTCCAGAGAAACTGTGTGTACAGAGTTATGTCAGGACAATCATCCAATAAGAGGACTCTACATAGCTGATTAGAGAACATGGAAGTTGGGAAAAGGAAAAAAAAAAAATTCAGTGCTTGAAAATTGCTAAAACAACTTTTACTATGCATATGCAAATCTGAACCAATTATAAAGAATGCATGCCAGTCCGTCTCAGTGACAGAGTGAGACAGAGAAACATTACTTAATTAATAAAGTTTACACTCATTCATGTATCGTATAGGACAAGGTTTAAAACATTTTAAATAGACATATGTATAATGTAGTACTTTAGTTGATATTACTTGTCAAAGCTCTGATTTTTCTGTGACGACGGTGACTATCGCAATCGCACTCTCCTCATTTCATTCATTACGTTTACATTCATCTCACACACTCATTATTGCATAAGGATTTTAGAGGTTTATGTATAATATCGTGCTATGCTATCTTCTGGCTTCCCTGTTATCTAGCAAACACGAGGAGTGAGCGAGTATTTTTCCTATTATTCGGTTGAATTCATTATTTGTTTTAAAGCCAATATTCATGTTTTTCCGAATAAAGTATTCGGCTTCAGGCAAGTCCCTATTTCTAACTACAGTTTTCATCACGTAATTTGTATTCAGTAGCGGACTACAATTTGTTAGTAATCTACTCAGCACTGGTAATAACAGTATTTATATATATGACTGCATTTAACTTTTGTTTTAAGTCATCACAACGCCATACTTCCATAAGACACTAGTCACACTGTCCGAATTTGTGACTAGAAAAACAAGATTTTAAAGCAGAACAATGCATCTATATTTTAAGAGAAGAAATTAAATGAAAATATGGCATCAAACAAATTGGTGTGAGCTGAAAGTGATTTGTTTATAGACAAAAAGCTGATGAAAGTGGCATTAGTACATGTGTATTTTAACAGTTAATGGCACAAAGAGCATGTGTGTTAGACCAGACATGGTCACTGAGTGAAGATGATGCAGGAACTGGGGTTGATGAAGGTCATGATGCTGTATCAGGGTCAGGTACCTGTTCTAGGGCCGCTAGATTTGTCCTGAGAGCATCATTCTCACTCAGCATGCCCTCCACCTGCTCCTGACTGACCGCGCTCTGACACGCTACCTGCAGCTCCGCCCAAACATAAAACCACCCCACGAGAGACAGAGAGAGAGAAAAGAAAGAACAAAAGAGAAAGCAACACAGAAAGATGAAAGAATGAAAGAATAAAATGAAAGATTGAATGAAAAACAAATGAAAGAACAAAATAATTAAGTACAAAGAAAACATAAAAATAAACCGGAAAAAAAAATTGAAGAACATTAGAATAAATTAAATAAAAAAATAAAATATAAAAAATGTGAAATATTTGAAAAATAAAAATACAAAATATTAATGTAATAGAATAAAATTGAAGAAAAACAATTTTTTTAAACAATGTAAATTGTTGAATGAAATAATGAAAGAAAGAAAATTAAATATATTAAAAAAAATAAAAATATATACACAAGTACATTTTGGAAAAAATACAAAAATATAAAATATGAATGAACAAATACAGAATACAAACAGAAAAGAAAAATAGCAACAAAAAAAAGAAAAAGAACAAAAAGAACAAAAAAGGGATTTAATTTTAAAGGGAAAAAAAAGGATAAAAAAGAAACGAAAATAAATGAAAAAAAAGCAATGAGGAAGGGAACATGTACAAAGAAAGAAATGTATGTGAAGGATGAATGAAGACATGTCCAGCAACAGCATGGGATTGTAGGGGGAGTGTTGGAGAAGATGAATACAGGAAGATTAAAACCCAAGAGGGTGAAAGAGAGCAAGAAATGATAAAGAAAGTAGAACGCCCAAAACAAGTGAAAAGAAGAGAGAAGAAAACAGGCAGAGTTAGAAACTCCACATCAAACAGAAGAGACCCAGTCAAGCAGTTCTGAATGGAAAAACAGAACAGGGAGATTCTTCACCCTTATCTGCTTGTTGCACATGAGAGGCAGCTGTTTAATTAAGATTTGTGACCTCACGGAGGAAGTGAAAGACATTTGTGGTGGCGGGACCTGCAGTAGGGCCGACAGTGTCATAAGAGGGGCCCTTCCCTCAGGGGCCCCTGCGGAGCATGTGTGTGCCCCTCAGCCACCGGCACAGAGCCTCACTAATCCTTAATTACTCAGCTGATCCTGAGCACCATCGTCCATAAATGCTCAATTAAACAGGCTGCTCTCTGGGTAATTATAAACTTCTCTAACTTCTCCTTAAGCACAAAGAGTTTGCTATCAGCAGAAAGACTGGTGGGTCACACTAAAGAGGGCTTCCAGTTTGGGGATAATTTACTCAAAAATCCACTAACTTTCTTAAAACATAAAAGGAGACACTCTGAAGAAGGTTTACACTTCTCTTTTCAATTTACAATAAAAAAGTAAAGCTCCAAAAAACACAATTAAAAAATGTCAAGTCTTTTAAATTCATATTTAATCACTTTAAATCATATTAGTTGAAACTTTTGCCCTCCAAGAGTTGCAAAAAAAAAATGTTGGCATTCATGAATATTTAAATATAGTGCACTCCAGGTTTAAAGTCAATTCAAATAAAAAGCCATGAGTGCAAATGACATTTGAAAGCTACACCTGAGGGGAAGATTATTAACGAATTACCATTTGACCACTTCTCAAAAAAGCTATCATATGACTCCAGAAATCTCGGAATATAGTGCAAAAGTCCTATTTTTATCATGCTGTTTTGTCATTTTTGGAGCTCAATAACATCAGTCTTCATTCACTTTCACTGGAAAGAGAAAAACAGAAAAGGACATTCTGCTAAACTTCTCCTGTTGAGTTCCACAGAAGAAAGAATGGCATACAGGTTTGGAATGAAACGATGGAGAGAAAATGAGAACAGAATTTTTCTTTCTGGTTGAATTAACTGGATAACTAAGACAGAAACTGAGAACGAAAACAGCTAAATAATCACAAAACTGCATCCTGCCATTTAAAAAAAAAAGTCTAATTTTCATTATTTAATTTTTTTTTTAAGCAGAACAATAAAAATGTAATTGTGTTCCACACTGATAACAACACCCACATGAGCCTTTTACGGTTTTTACGATTTAATTGAATCTGTAGGACCTATTATCATTAAAATCACACTCAATTTATGCAGATTAATTGTCTGCTTTCTCTCTTTTATAAACCTGTTAGTAAACAGTCAACCAGCAGATGTGGAAATTGCAGATTAATTCTCTGGAGATGCACTAACAACCATCTGTGATGGAATAAATATTAAAAGAAATGCTAAATGAACCAACTATTAATCTTCTGTATTCTTCCTTTCAGTCCCTTTGGCGATGTTTGGAATGAAATACTAGCACAATGAATACTATACAGTATACAGTGCTAAACATTTTAAACGTTGGTATGCAACATCGTTGTCACATGACCATCTTAGAAATTAATGTTTGTTTTACATTTTTAACCAATCTTGTGCAAAAACGAACCTTCTGATTTATTCATCATACTGAAGACACTAAGTCAAGTAAAACATAACATAATAATAATAATAATCTAAAACTAAACAGGTTTGGTGGTCACGTAAAAAGAGGACACAGCTACCTGATCTTTGAGCGCATGGATGGCCATCTCATGCTCTTTCTGTTTGCTCTGCAACTGCTCCTTCAGTTCAGCGACGTTCTGGAATCACACACACAAACTGTCATGCGGGAAGATTCAATGCATTTTTAGTATGACAGTGATGAATGCAGCAGTGTGTCTACGGTCCATTATTTTCTGCAGATGTGCCTCAGCGCCAGAATCTAAAGCTGAAGCACTGACTGCAGTCTTTAGCCCACTCCCAAGGGTTTGCAAATGTTTATCATCATACTCCCTTAGAGGCCATCTATCGATCGCCCTCTGAGAAATGCAACAAATGGGCTTTAATATTGAGGAATTTTGGCAGGGCGGGCTTGAGCGGATCTCACCTGGTTGGCGGCCATTAAATCTGCCTGCAATTTCTGCACGCGAAGGTTTATGGATTTGAGCTCCTCCTCTTTCCTCTGTTGGATCTCATCAATTTTAGTCCTGTGGAAACAAATGCATCATATGCTATCAGGGGTTTGATGTGAATAATGTGTGGTAGGGCCTATTTTCAGGTATTGCGAAATGAATACCAAAATACAACAGCAAATTCAGCAGGAAAAAAACAGGGGAGTATAAATGACATCATGGGAACAGATGTAGAAAAAAAACTTTCACTGTTGTTAGCTTCACTCAAACCATCTTTGTTCACATTACTTAAACTCATGTAACTATATGAACTTAATTTAAAGGAGTTGTTTCTACTAATAATGAGTACTGTCAGCTTTACTTAAGTGTTTGTTCAGTCAACTTAACATTGCTGTGTGAAATGCACAAATTAACGTTGACATAACTAACTGGGCAGTGGATCCGTAGTTCCCAGCATACCTTGCAAGGGACTGCATTTGGAATAAATTTAGGGACTAAAGTGTTATTTTATGTGTTTTTCAGTATGTTTATGTGGGTGTTTAATGTTAAGTTATGTTGGACATTTAGAGGGGTTTCTGTAATGTTTTTTAATTTTGTGGTTACCATTATGTACACTGTAAAAAATTAAAAGTTGAGAAAAAAGTTTAAGTTTAACTTGTTAAGTTGAGCCTGTGTTTAGTCTGTGAGCACTCCATATGCATGGAATTCCTATAAACATGGAATTGGAGTTATTTTTTGAGTGCATTTATGTTATAAAATATTATGTAACTGACAAATTCAAATGATTTGTATTTATTTATTTATAAGAAATTGTCAGCTTTACTTGAATTTCTTTTGTCATACAACTAAATTTTTATTTGTACAAATTACTCAATATAGTTGCTTGGAACCACTTGACACTGTTTTTTTGTTTTTAAGCAAATCCAAATGTGTATAATTGGGTTCTGGAAGTAAAAATGCCATTTAAGATATTTCCAGCAAACTTTTTTTTAAAGTGCCCCTGTGCCATTTTAAAGGCTCCTAATTTTGTTTGGTAGGTCTCCTACAATTGGTCTACATCAGGGGTGCCCAATCCTGTTTTTCCATATCAATTTGAGTCCTCATCCTTTGAAAGCGCATGCAAAGTTGATTTGCTTTGGCAGCACAAAAAAAAAAACAAAAAAAAAAAACGTGGTCTTCTGGACATGTTGACAACACAAACCAAACTTTCCCAACCCCCAGCTACAACTACAGTGTTTGGGGCGGATCAAAGTAGACATCGTTCGTGGGCAGCTAATAAAGACCATAGAATGGCACTATGCAAATTTGTTACAAACCTACGTAGGTTCAAGCAGGAAGTAAGACTGGAATTATTGATTTTTTTGTTGATTGTTGATAGTTTTTTTTCTTTTGGGAGACTAACTCCATTTATTGTGCACTTTGATTTTTGAAACTTTGCAGACCTTTTACATTCACAAAACAGCTATATTACACATTGCATGAAAGGTAATATCTGAGAAAGCACCATAGTGGCACTTTGAAAAATATATTATGGTTCTATAGAATTGATTTTCAAAACTGAAGGCACTAAACAGATGCAAATGTGTATGATCTGTTCTGAGAGTGTACAAAGAGTCGGATCAGTTTAAAATCAAGCGGAATTATAGCAAATTCGATTTTTCCATTGAAATCAATAGATCGGCAACATTCAGAGGTAGCGTGCACAGGATTGTGCAAGGCCCCTAAATTTAGAAGCAGTACACTACCCAAAGTCCTGAATCATCCTGAATCCACTAATCAGGTTTATGGGATGAATAGTTCTTTCTCCCATAACGGCTGATACACACGGGATGTTGACGTTAACAATTCTAGTTTACTTTGAATGGGTGATGTCACGCATTACCGAAAATGAATGGCGGGTTCTGCTGCGTCATGTCACTGCCGTTGTTTGCAGCATAAGGTGAAAATTGTTCAACTTTTCAAGGGCAATTTTGCAAATACCCAAGTGCAGACGCTAGCCAATTGCGTTTATGCAACACCAGAAAATAGAGGAACACCAAAATGGAGGAAAAACTTATTGCGGTGGGTAATCACCCGGTTCTTGACGATCAGTCTTTATATATGTACCGGGTCTCATAAGTCATAACATAGGGACCAAGCCTGGAAGGAGGTGGCAGAGGCAGTTGGTGAATCTGGTGTGTACTGTGCTTGTATTGTGTCAGTGTACTCTGTTTATCACTGAATGACAGCTAGCATAGCATGTAAGTAAGCTGGAAGTAATGTATTTGGCTGTTATCACTGTGACAATAGTGTCAGCACCGAGCTTCAGACTCCCCGTGAGAATCAGCAGTGTTTCAAGGTTTATAACTCCTGATTGAGAAATTAAACGGAAAATACACTTCCAGAACTCAAGCTGCTAAAAAGTGGGTAGTCCCTGTTGAGCTTTATCGCAAAATAACTGCTCTGCTGGGTTTGTCTTTCTCACCTGCTGTCATTGTAAAGTGCTTCCTTCTCAACTTGTAGCCGCTGGAAGCTGTAAGAGAAGCATAAAGAGACTGGAATCTTTATTGGCCCTAAAAAAAACCCCCATACAGCAGTGATAAATAACAGGCAGCATCTCCTGATCAGTGAAAACAGGCCCTGTGTTGACCAGAGGGATGCGGAACAGAGGCAGTCTGTGCTGATACAGCAGTCTACAACAAGTGCCAGGACAACAAGTTCACGTTCAGACTCATTACATTGACACAGTGACTGTCGCTAGGCCACAGCTGAGTTACCACAGCACCCGGGATGGAACGCTAAGGGGTGATGTCATTGCACTGAGAGTTTTGATTGGCTACTGTACAGAGGAAGAGCGTATCATGGATCAAGTTAAATGGAGGATTGAGAGTCATTTATCTTGTGCTTGAGAGGGTACTATGTTTAAATGGTACATTAATACGGTCTTTAACTTTCATTTTTCTATATTTCAGCAGGTTTTGCATGAAATCACTCCATCACTGTCTTCCTCAATTAATCACTGCAAGTTGCAGTCTTACACAGGTTTAAAGGTGCACTCAGTCATTTCCCCCTCATTAAAAAAAAAAAAAAACTTACCAAAAAGAAATGAATATAACCAAATGTAAGATGATGCACATTCACGTAAGAATGGCTGACTGAGAATTGCACATTTCTACCATGGCTTTGCTTTTGCTATGTCCATGCCACTAGATCATGCTGGCCAGCACAACATACACAACATAAAAAAAGAAATGACTGAGTACACCTTTAAGAAATGCAGAAAAGTGACAGAAAAAATAAAGCAAAATAATCTTAAAAATATATTTTGAGAACTGCAAAAAGGAAAGACCGTCTCTGAATATATTCATTAAGGAATGTTTCATGTCCAGTTTTGTATTATGTTGGGAGAAAGTTGAATGCAAGGGATGATTTACTCAAAAGTGAATATTAAAGTGCTGAACATATAATAAGAAAAAAATAAAGCATAAAAGTAAATTGCACTTACCTTTCTTGTTTTTTCTTCAACTTATCAGACAACTAAATAAATAAAAAACACAATACATCATCACTTGGCATTTTATCATTGAGCACACATGCTATCTGAAACAGACATGTGACACTAACTTTAGCATTTTCTTCTTGTAGTTTTGTGATTTCTGTCTGCTTGGACATCTGAAAGTGAAAAGAAATACATTACAACAAGAAAAGTCTTTTGTATGGGGGCTAAAATATGGATAAACAAAAAGAGAAAAAGAATCAACGATCTGATCTTTGAAAAAGTGAATAATACAAATCAGATAATGAACTGTAAATACAAATTTAATGTTTCAATTGAGAACACAAAAATTAATGATAAACCTGAAAAAAGGTTGTTTTTAATATCTGACCTTCTAAAATGTTCTATTATTTGCCTCTAGAAAACATCTGCCTCTTAAACCTCCAAAATGCATGTTTCATCATAGATATGGAAGTATTCTCTGGTGCAAGGTGAGAATAAATGCATCCAAAATTAGCACCCACAGCGAGAGTAAAAATATACAATCATCAGCAAAACAAATCCTAGCATTTTGTCCTTTTGTCTGTTTCATGCTGTCCAGGGTATTTAGAGGGTAAAACTGATGTTTTTACCTCTAGTGTCTGGAGTTGTTCCCTCAGTAAGCACTTCTCCTCCATTTCCGTTTGAAGCTTTAATGCCACTTCTGAAACCCAGCGTTAACAGACATCAATGCACACGACCCCTAAAATATCTTGAGTTTAAAGAAGTGTTCAACTGATGCTCAGTCAGTGTCATACCATTGTGCTGCTATTTGAAGATCCAGAACACAGTCTTTCCTAGTTCTACTCACTTAACTCTTCAGTGAGTTTGATAAGGTCACAACTTTAAAAGGAAGTTGTCAGAAAGATGTACTCACCGCTCAGTTCATTATCTCGCTGTTCCAGTTTGACGCTTTGCACTTCGGCCTAAAGAACAAAGAAGAAGAAAAAGAAAAAACGCTGTGAAAATGAACTCTTGTTCACAAAGAATTTTAACAGCAGGTTCTACAAAGTGGCAAGATATAAAAAACAAACAAAAAAAAAAAACAACAGTAAATGCCGACATCACTGGATGTTGAAAGAAAAGCACTTCATGAAAAGTGACTTTCATATGAAAAACAAATCTAAAATATGATGTAAATCAAAATAAACCCTATTTACTTATTTAATAAATGTTCCCGGACTTGAATGATGCAAGTTATTCTAATTAAATAAATGTATCTCGCATTTTTTAATGCAAAAATGTGTTTTGTGTGAACAAAACACATTTTTAAACAACTTTGCTGCTGATTTAAAGCAAGGACATGCAGGCTAGGAAAAAATATTAACCAATAACATCACAACCTACTTTTCGTCATCCAATCAAATGATGGATAAAATCAAGTCCCATTCTACATTATTTCCCGCTGGATATTCTGTTTCACTCTGAAATTGCACCACATTAAGTTAAAATCAGTTGGGAATGTTTCCAAAAAAAGTTACAAAACTATATAAAGAATAACCGATTAGCAGCAGCCTTCATTTTATCAAATTTGGTAATGTTAATGAATGAGATGTGGTAGTCAAACACTAGACACAAGTTCACTGTCCTTATATCTTTACTGGGCTGATTTCACAGAAGAAGCTGATGGTGGTGTCTCTGCTGTGTCTGGCCAAAGTTCACCCAGCATATGTAGCCCCTGCATTAAACATGACCTCAGTGAACTCCATAAAATCCTCCAGACGAAGAGTGCAGCACTGCGTAGCTGAATAATTGATTCGCTCTGATACTGTTAGGATACTCTGACTGCAACTTGTTTACTTAAACTCAAACTTGTTTTTTTAGAAAGTTTCTTAAGAATAGCGAACGGTTCAAAATTTGAAAACTATCACAAACACAACGAGACACGTGACAATCACACTCGCTAGCAGTATAGTGGGCTTTGTTGACAGTCATCCGAGAGTTCTGGTTTTGCTGCACTGTGACATGGACATTGTGTAATTATTATCTCAGAAGCAGCTGTGGACATTTAATTTTTCCACTGACTTTCAAACCTCCACTGCATGGTGCAGCATCCCAACCCTGATGAGACTGAAACACATTATCTGTTACCTGATCAATCTGATCATTTCCAGAGGCAGAAGGGTCATCACTGTGACTGCTGGCATCTGATTGGACACCATTAGTGCCGGCCGTTCCATCGATGAGTGCTGCTTTTCCATCAGTAACATCTGCACGGTCTTGAAGAGCTGCATAGACACACACATAATACTGTAACGAATCCAGATTTATAATTCTTATCCTAAAATGTTTGTGAGGAAAAATAGATGATGACTCCTCTCACCTGTCAATTTCTTCTGCAGGGCAGAGTTTTCAGCCTGTAGGCGCAGGAGCTCAGCATCCACTGGACCAGAGGCGGGGCTGGAGGCGGGTCTTTCCAGCCCTTGACCCTCCCTTAATCCTCGATTCTCCGACTCTAACTGCTCGATCTGGGAACATAACTACACAAACACACGACAACTGATCAGAAAACAGAAAAATAAAAACTCATATGATTCTGGTGTGACATCATATAATGAGCATAAAGGTAGAGACTTTTTTAAATAAATACAGTTCTTTTGAGCTTTCTATACATCAAAGAATCCTGAAAAAAACATTTATCACAGTTTTCACAAACATATTAAGCAGCACAACGTTTTCAACATTGATAATAAAAAGAAATGTTTCTTGAACAGCAAATCAGCATATTAGAATGATTTCTGAAGGATCATGTGACACTGAAGACTGGAGTAATGATGCTGAAAATTCAGCTGTCATCACAGGAATAAATTACATTTTAAAATATATGAAAATAGAAAACATAAACAATAATAATATTTCACAATGTTAAATAAATGCAGTCTTGGCATAAGAAACTTCTTTGCTTCTTTGAAAAAATGTACTGACCCCAAACTTTTGAAAGGTAGTGTATATTGAGCTAGTTGAGCTGTAAAGTTGTCTAAATTGTTCTGTTAGCCATGTGACTACTGTTAGGCGATTATCCACCTTATTTTCAACGTAAGAGCGAGTGTGGCCATTTGTAAACTGAACGTGCAAGTCTTCTGGATACGCTTTCAATTATTTTTAGCTGTACAAAACAGCTTGTTATGCTGCTTGATATTGCAAACAGGTATTTCTTACCATATTATTTTAATGTATTGTCTTAATTATAAACACACTGGTTTATAGCACAAATAGTTTTACTGTTTACTGCACTCTGTCATTCTTCTAGTTATTTACCGATGGCGGCTAATGAACTAGAAGTCTTGTACATTCACAGAAAATAGCTTACTTCCATATTGCAAAATAAGGTGGATACATTACTTTATTTCATTACTAATTCCTTTGAGTGTGAGCAATCTGTTTCTGGTATACCTGTGCATAAGTTGTCTGGGTTCACATGGTCATGACGGGGGTTCCACATTGTGTGTGTGTGTGTGTGTGTGTGTGTGTGCGTGCTCAGCACCTTGGATAGCTCTTGCATGAGGGTGCTGTTCTGCAGTCTGAAGTCTTCTTCCTGACTGTGCAACTTGCTCTGAAGCATCTCATTCTCACTGAGTAAGGCGTCTACCTCCTGAAAAAGAAAGGATAAAACACGGTTACCAGACAGAGACTTTTCACATACTACTCTGGATATCATATCACTGTATTTGTATTCATAGCCATTATTGTCAAAAATCAAAAACTGATACTCTCACCTGTGCTTTCTTGCTCTTGTTCAAAGCCTAAGGGTGAAAAAGAAGAAAACATTATCTAAAATAAGTTGTTAACCAAAACAGACTTCATCAGCGAACTTCTTTCAATATGACAACATACACAAGATGAAGAAACACTGACTGCACTATTAATATTTTTAGTCACCATGAAATCAAAATTAACAATTCTTGCTTTGTTTTGTTTTTTTAATTTTGCAGTACTTATTATAAATAATCCATTTGTGCACATCTTTTTGTATGTGCTCAAAATCTTTAACTAAAATAACTTCTCCCTCTTGCAGCACCATATCTTCTCTTTTCTGCTGACGTGTTTACTGGCATGACTCACATGAGATCCACCAATAGCTGTCTCACTGTCCTAATTCATTGAGAATTATGAGTGTGATGCTGAGTCACAGACACGATGTACTGTGCTACATTTTGATCACTACGTTAAACACTCTTCTGCAACATGGTGACCAGTGTCTTGTGTGATAAAGTGACCTTTATCGCATGGCAATGACTTGCTAAAAATCAAGGAAAACAATACCTTCTGTGCTTTGATATAGTCTTTCTCCAAGTTCGAGGTCTTCAGACGGACACTGTTGAGCTCTGTAACAGAATATGAAGTTAACATACAAAATAACTAGAAACAAGATAATAAACTCATTTTATGCAATGATACACATACTTGCATTTTTCACTTTTGACAATCAGCTGCACAGACAGAAACTGCTAAGGCATTCTGTTAATAATTAACAGGACTATATAATATAAGTAAACATAAAACCCTGCATACTTGAAATTTGTGTTTTCTTAGAAAACACTGCTTAGGGTTCACGGATGACCAGGGTAGGATTGCACAAGTCATTCATAATATCTTACAAATTAAAGCGAGACTCTGCTTGTAGGTCATAAGATAATCTCTGTAAACTAATGCTGAGTAGATATAACATTTACTGATCAAATAAGCAGTTTTCAAAACTGTAAATAAGAAGTAGTCCTGAAAAGCCATACATTTCGCAGTTGTTGTTTTCGAATGTTTTTGCATTTCATAATTGTCAAAAGTTTATTCCATAATTTTCATTGAGTATGTGTATCCAGGAACTGCACATAAAATGAATTAGGGACAGTCAATAAATACAAATAGTGGAACATTTCAATTATCATTTCTTAAAATGTAACCATCTTAAAACGTCTATATCATTGTATATGTCTAAAGCAGGGATTACATTTTTGTCTGTAAAACCCCTTTGACCTAAAATATTGACTTAATATAAACTAATATATCAATAATTTAACAACACATTTCTATCGAACGATTCTCTAATCACATGGCCACATGACATACATGTTTTAATTTTTTTTTTTAAATATTTTATTTGTATTTTTATTTTTTAATTATTTATTCATTTTAATTTGACATTTTTATGATTTAACTAATTACTAGCTTTTCACCAACTCAAGAAACTTGTGCATTTTGGGAAATCCTGGTCTAAAGGATTGAGGTCTCTGAGCAAAACATAAGCTCACTAATGTATTTTAAGCTTTTCTAAATATACAGTTAATATATTAGTTCACATTTTCACACAAAGTTTAATATTTAGTAGCTCATACATACATTGTAACTCAGTGCCATTTATGCTTAAACTTGATTTCTGACTTACAACTGGTGCAACCGGTCTCAGGCCTTCAGACAACTCAGAAATGGTTGACAGAATTAGAATGCCTATCTTTATATATCCACCCCCTTCACATGTTCAATTATTAAATAATTTTGTAAATTTGATTGTGCTTTCAGCTGTCAAAAAGTGTATCATTCACAGAAATGTGACAAAAGTTCAGTGGAATAGGTGCAATAAGACCTGATTTTTAATAACAACAAATTAAAATCTATCTTGCTAATGACGCAAACAGGTCAGCTGGTCTCTGTCTTGAATAAGTAAAGGTTTAGGTTTACATTCTCTACTCACCAGCTGTATTTTTCCGCAGCTCATCAGATAGATGGTAGTTCTGTGTTCTCAGCTCCAAGAGCTGAGCCTGATGAAACAAGCATTAAAAGAGAGTTTAACAAAGCAAAAGATTGTTTACTGAGGCTAACAGGGTATTTAATATGCATATGATTGATTATTGTAAAACAGAAATGATGACGACACACCATCGTAAAAGCATCATACAAATCTCAGGGTCTTTTTATGCTATGAAAAAAGTATATTCACGTAATGGAAACATTTAATTAAAGAGTCTGGTTGCTATAATGTTGAACATTAGATACTTCTGGAGTTGTAAACAAGGGGATGTTAGGGCAAAACAACAGCGATATAATATTTAGTACCTTATAATTCATACGAAACACGTCTCAAAAACTAAATGTATAATTTAAAAAAAAAAAAAACATTTAGATGTGTAGAAAAGCAATATTAACAGTTGTTTGACTAGCTAACGGTGCTAATGGTCATTAATTACAGGTTAGCGTGCTAACAGGCTAAACGCATCTTTATTATACGTCACAAACTCGTCATATAAATACTACATTCCATGTCATTTCAACAAACAGGAGTTTTATTAGCCAAACTATTACATGCTTTAATGCAAATATCGTAATTGTCCATTACAACTATTTTTTGGCCTCATAACAGTTAGCTTGCACGCTAACGGCTACAGCTAACAGAGTCCCAATCCGCTCAAAAGAATGTCAAACAGACCCGTTTACACATATTACCACCGGAAATCACTTTTGAACACATTAACGATCTCGTATGTGGATTAAATGTTAAGGTAGATGTCAAATCCAAGCGCAAATAAAGAGATTTGTACCTGCATACGGTGGAACTCCTCTTCTGACAGTGCTTGCGCCATCTTCACTACAGCAATACACTGCTAGACAGAATAAAAACTCTCTCTGTCTGCTATTACTGTTTTTTCTGACAGCTTTATATTGCCAAAATAACTGTCATTCTGATCAGTTTTAAGTTAAAGCTGCAGCTTTCTGTTGTCGCCCATCTAAACGCTTTGGCTTGCTGACAGAAACGCCACTATAAATAATGTCTGCACCTGTCCTGAAGATGGCGCACTCAGATAATATATATTCACTGCTATAGTTCTTGAGACGAGTGTAGGCTGTGGTTCAAAAACCTAGTGAGCAGACAACACCCTGTTGTGCTCATATGTCATACATTTTTTATGGATATTGACAGATCAAGCTCTCACATAGATGATTTTATGCTCTTTTGTCACCACAGTCAAAGAAATAATCAACAGTGTTGAAAAAATAACCAGGTTAACATTTCTTGGTTGTGACAGAAAATGATGAGGAAAAGCATAAAACTTTCTGCCAAATGACTGCTGTTTTAGGAACACATAAAAGAAACCCAATACTCTGATAAGGTTTGTAGGTCAATGAACTTTATACTGTATCTGTAGAATAAACATGAGTAACATCTGAGTGTCAAATGCGCAGTTAACAACTTTTACAAGCAGTTACCAGTAAATCTCCAATATGATTTAAAGTGGCATGCATGAAAATCCATGCTGATTTTGAATCCATGCTTTTTATTAATTGTTATTAAAGTGGGCCACAGTTTCACAGCTGCTTTCATACAGAGTAGTAAAATATTGAAATATTTAAGAAAACTTTTTTCAGTTTTATTCAAAAATCACTGTAACATGCTTATTTACTGCTCAAAAAACATTTCTTATTATTTAAAAACATTTATTATTACATACAGTACATTAAGGAGTGTCTATATATATATATATATATATATATATATATATATATATATATATATATATAAATGACTCAAAAGTTGAACTGAAAAATTAACATGAATTTCAAAACTTCATTAAGGAAGCACACCACCTATAAACCCACAAACAAGGAAGACATGTATTTAATGCATGCAACCACATCTCTCATTCAAAACAAACCCACTGAATTTTCCATAAAACATGGAAGTACATCAGGTTAACAAGAGAGTACTACAAGAGAGTGTCCGATGTATTCGGTTTGTCTGAGGAACTCCTGCTTGGCTGTGGGGTAGTGGAATATTTTGGGAGGTGACAGATGAAGAGATGGTCCTCTTCCTTTTTGATCCATCGCAGCAGTTTAGTGAGTTCACTGATAGCTGATTTCTTAGTGACAAGCGGAGTAAAGCAGGCGTACATCTCAAATTTGCTAGTGACCTTTAGAACAAGAGGAAGAGTTCAGGAAATACATATTGTAAATAATAACTGTTCAAAAGGCTGGGGTTGGAGGTTTTTTTTTTTTTTTTTGGGGGGGAGTATTTGAAAAAAAGGCTGCATTTATTTGATCAAAAATGATCAATGTTGATCAAGTTGTGCTGCTTAATATTTTTGTGGAAACCATGATACTTTTTTCATGAATAGAAGGTTCAAAGTCTATTTGAAAAAGAAATATTTTGTAACAATGTAACAGTCTTTTCATTTGTGATATATATATATATATATATATATATATATATATATATTGATTTTGATATATATATATATATATATATATACACACACACGTGTGTGTAACGCAGTAACTACTACTAGTCATTTTGGCAGGTTGAATTTTATATATAATATACATTTTTCAATTGTAGTCTTTTAAAAAAGCATCTGAGATAATAAACTAAGTGCAATACCAGCTGCGCTTTCTCTCTCTCTCATCTCTCCGACAGCAAGTTGACACACAACCCCCCTCTCCTCACTCGTTTCATTTGCTCCGGAAGAATATTGCTGGTGTTACAGGGCTTGAATTTAGCGTGGGATTGCACGTATTGCGCACAATTTTACTCATTCCCACAGATTTTGTTCTTAAACCCAAAGTGCGCGCACATAAAGCCGCATTTCAGTACTAAATTGAGTTATTTTTCGCTGCTTATTGCACTTAAAACAGTCAAATACACACAAAATAATGTCAAAATATCTTGGTAAGTATTCAAGTAAACACAGTCAGCTATGTCTTAAGTGAACGTAAACAGTTGAGAAAACGTATGTGTAAGAGTATAATGGATCTGTGTGTCAGGTCTTAAAGTGACAGCAGCCTAATATACCTGCTGCCAAATTATGAGATAATATTAAAAATGTCTATATGACAGTTTTTCCCCATGGTATCAATGTCAAAATTGTGGCCAGTGAAAATGCTGAGTGGCTAGTAACTTTGGAAAACCACTAGCCACATGGCTGGTGAGCAAAAATGTCCTGTATGTACATGCAGCTTCAGTAGTTCAGGATACCTGAAATAAGTTCAATAAGAAATTGTGTATATATATTTATTTTCAGGTATCCTGAACTACTGAAGCTGTCTTGATTCTTCTAAAAGCAGATTGGCACATACCCACGCCAGCAGAGTTTCTCTCTCTGCAGAATGGTAGATGAGTTTAAGAGGCCGTGACGTACTGTGGATACGATTGTGCATGTTGCGATACAGATCCAGCAAACGTATCCTCTCATCCTGGGTTCTGTATGTCACATCCATCTCTGGGCTGAGTGAAGCGATATAAGAAAAAAAAAAATTTAGCATGCTAATAGTGTGCATCATCGATTCCAACACAGCCATTATTCACTAAGACATGTGACCTGATCACACCACCTACATTATTAAGGTGGCAGAGATGTTTCTTCTGAAAACATAGACTGTCGATGCAAACCAGATGATGAAAACAACACTCAGTTTCAGTCAATTTGAGATAGACACAGTTTAAACAGACACAGACTGTTTCCACACATAATGTGGTCTTTGATGCTTTAATCTAATCATTCAGTTGACCATATTTGCTTGCATTTTTGCATAAAAGGCACCACTCAACAGTGTCCGCACAAGGTTTGAAACATTTCAGCCATGTGATTAGCCGAATCAAGTGATTACTGTTGTAGAATTCATGGCAAAGTGGTCTAATCTTTTGCAGAATGTGGAAATCCTGGCTTATAGGCTATCATTTATCAGGATTTGAGAGCCATCTGGTGTTTCTGATGGCAAAAGAACCACTGATTCACATAAATAAGTCAAACCACTAATGATTTGTTTGTTTCCTTGTGGTTTAATGCTTATTAGTGACTCATTTGAAGTCAACTTTAACCTGCATTCACAACCCATGTAACTTCTGTAATAGGTAAAAAGAATATTCAGTGAGGAACAAATGTAGGGCACGAGTCGCGCAACTTGATTGGATGATGAAAAGTGGGTGTTTTACATACCAGAACAGAGTCAGATCTGAATACTTTCTGCTTTTGAGAAGACGTTTTGACCAAGAACCTACTCTTATTTGTCATTATTGTCGTAGCATTTAATTAAAGGGATAGTTCACACAAAAATGAAAAATCTGTCATCATTTACTCGCCCTCAAGTTGTTCCAAACCTGTATGAATTTCTTTCTTCTGCTGAACACAAAAGAAGATATTTTGAAGAACATGAGTAAACAGTTGACAGGCCCCACTGACTTCCATAGTTTGGGGAAAAAAATACTATGGAAGTCAGTGGGGTCCATCAACTATTTGGTTACCAACATTCTTCAAAATACCACACAACTGAGTATTTTTTGGACAAAAGTCAGTTGTGAGAAGCCTTAAAACGGGCCCAAAATCAATGTGGCCAGCCTAAACAGAGCATTACTGACAGACTGGGAAAAGAGGTGCTGCAACAATGAAAGATATGTGGAAAAACAAGGTGTTTTATGAAGATTTAAGCATGAAAACCTATTTAGTAGACCCCAAAAACTAAATCTAGACTTTATAAAGGTGCATAATGTGTCCTTTAAAAAAAAAAAAAAAAAGTTCTATTTTAATTTCATCTTTACATTAAATGAAGCACTACAAGCTACGCACCATGTGAACTGTGGCAGCTGGCGATAGTGTTCTAGGACATTTGAGGGTTTGTACAGGAAGTGCCTGAGATTAGTTACACTGATATCATCAAAACAGCTCATCCGAGTGTTTGCCACACGCTGCAAAGCATTCTGGGATGTGAAAGCTTCTTCGATTCTCCTTTTGCACTCTGCCACAGCATAAAAAGCTTCTTTATCTGTAGACAGAAGAACAAGGCATACAGTACATTCTGGAGGATCTAGATATGCCACATATGCATAAAAGTAGCAGTCATGATTGAACAGAGGCAGGCAGACGGGCGTCCATATCTCTCCAGCCTGAAAAGCAATGGCCCTGATGAGGTTGAAGAGGAGATGAAGGTCACTGGGTTTTAGTCTAGCATCCTCCAGGATTGTCTTCTCCTGAACGATGGAGACAAGTCGGTTATTGGCAATGAGAAAGGAGAAAACCAGATTTGGGGTGACGGCTTTCTGTAGGATGTGACTGAGAACGTCTCTGGAAGAGGATGGCAGAGGCAGGCAATGGACTGCCGACAACATGAAGCTGGGATCAGAATCCATGACATCGAGAAGGCTGTCCAGAACCTTCTCCGAGCCAAACAGCAGACGCCGTAGGTCATAGTTCTTCCGGCGCTCAAAGATGCGATTTATGCTGGCCTGCGTGAGCATGCTGACTATCTGATGATAAACATGGAGGAGTTCGCTGCGGAGCTGCTGCTCAGACTGGCGAGTGGCAGAAACGGATACAAACACCAGCGGCCCCTTCTGCAAAAATACCAACGTGCGCTCATCTGAGAGAAACAGAGGGAAGGAACACTATTAGCTGTTGTCTGTCATTATTTATACATGATGTATACATATAGAACCTATTTACATGCACAATTTAAAGATCTCAAATCTTTTTATGCATTTTGGCCGTTCATTTACAGGACAACAGCATTTTGAGGGCCTGAAAACGTAAACTTTTGAAAGCGATACTGTTTTGTCTCCGTCACTCCGTGTAAACTACAAAAATGTGAATTTGTGAAAATGGTGACATCATGCGCATGAGTATTATGTCGTCAGTGGCGCGTAGTGTTTCTTTACAAAGTGACATCGCCATCTACTGGCCTGGCATTTTTAATAGTTTTCATGGGTCTGTGCGAACGGGGATCGTTTTGACAACGTTGTCGTCTGTACTCGAAAAACACTTGTTCAAGTTTTTGTTTCGGTGATAGAAGTTTTTAGAAGTTTTGCCAAGACATACTGAAGGGCTCATTCTTATTATTTTTTTTTTTTAAATAGCCTTTAGTTTGTCATGAACATGATCATAAGAACTTCTATGTGCTGATAAGTGTCTGTTTCTGGGTTTGAGTTTGGTTTGAGGGCCTGCTTACACGACACAGTTTTCAACTAAAAACTGAAATCTTTTTATGCGTTTTGGCCGTTCATTTACACAACAACAGCATTTTGGGGGCCTGAAAATGTAAACTTTTGAAAACGGGTTTTTAAAGTGCAAGTTTTTGAAAATGATACTGTTATTGTCTCAGTGTAAACTACAAAAATGTGAATTTGTGAAAATAGTGACGTCATGCGCATGTGTATTACGTTTTCAGTCTATAGGTGCGTAGTTTTTCTTTACAAAGTGACATCGCCAACTATTGGCCTGTCAGTGTTATGGCTGCTGGTTTTGACAACTTTGTCGTCTGTACATGAAAAATGCAAAGGAAACACTTGTTCGAGTTTTTTCAGTGATATAAGCTTTTGGAAGTTTTGCCAGGGCATATTGAAGGGCTCCTCCTTTTTTTTCCTCCTCCTCCTACTTTTTAAATAGAACGTCTATGTGCTGATAAGTGTTACGTCTGTTTCTAGGTTTGAGGGGCCGTTTACATGACACCGTTTTCAACTAAAAACTGAAATCTTTTTATGCGTTTTGTCAGCTCATTTACACGACAACGGCATTTTGGGGGACTGAAAATATAAACTTTTGAAAACGATACCGTCATGGAGACGTCATGCGCATGCGTATTACGTGGGCTGCTTACCACTCTGCTTTTAGACACACACTCGCGAACTTCCCTTAGCACTTCCCCTTGGGGAAATCCGTGACGCCATTTTGAAGTGCGTTCCCCTTCATGAAGTGGACGAGGCAAGTTTATATGGACATACTCTCGTCCCCTCGATTTTGACCGAGGGAGCAAATCTACTCCGATGTACACTTCAAGCAGCTCTATATCCCACAATTCAACTTGATTGTGATGTCATAGCAGATCACTAGTGACATCGCCAACTACTGGCCTGTAGGCACAACACAGCTTTTTAAATAGTTTTCATGGATCTGTGTGAATGGGGATCATTTTGACAATGCTGTGGTCTGTACGCAAAAAATGCAAAGAAAACACTTTTCCGCTTTTACTACAATGTTGTCGTGTAAACGTATGAGTTGTTAGCCTGTTAGTTGTGCACTGTTCCCAGTTCAGTTTCCTTTGTCCCTGTCATCTGTTGCCATAGTGTTTGATTTGCCCTCATGTGTCTCACCTGTGTCTAGTTCATTATCTCGTTTTTTTGTCCTTAGTGTTTCTCTGTGTATATATAGTTCTGATTTTCAGTTAGTCTTTGTCTGATCTCGTCTCTACTGTAGTTGTTCTTTTTCTTGCGTTTTTGTTTCTAGTTTTGCTGAAGAAGTGTAATTTTGAGTTTTATCAAAAATACAGTAATATTGTAATATATTATTTACATTTAAAATTACTATTTCTATTTTATTATATGTAATTTATTCCTGTAATGCAAAGCTGAATTTTCAGCATCATTAGTCCAGTCTTCAGTGTCACATGATCCTTCAGAAATCATTCTAGTATGATGATTTGGTGCACTTATTTGAAATAAAAATCTTTTGTAACAGTGTAAAAGTCCTTACTGTCCTTTTTAAATCAAATTAATACATCCTTGCTGAATAAAAATATTAATTTCTTATTCTTCAACAACAACAACAACAACAAAAAACACTTGTCAAAACTTTTGAATTGTAGTGTATAGGTACAGTATATTTAAGAGATTAAATATCTTAAATATCACTTACATTTTTTAATATAATTTATATAATATTAAAATATAAAATATACATATAAAATACGTTGTACCGGAATAAAAATACTGTAAATTTTAGATGTAAATGTCATAACAGTTCTTTGTGTGAACATGTTTATACCAGAACATACTGGTGACCTCAAAACTTTGATTTAAGGGGGCTTTAATTTACATTTAAATATATCTAAACTTCAACATTCAACATATATTCAAACAATCAGACGGCATTCTTTATTACTTACTACACCGTTCCAAAGAAATCTACAGCCTCAACCTGAAGTCTTTTGTTGCTAAACTAATGTTCTGCAAAGAACCAAAGACAACCATCAGACAGTTCTTAAATCCTATGAAGATGAAGTATCTCACCTGAAAAAATAGACTGAATTGTGTTGCCTCCAGCCTGGACGAATGAGACCAGCGCCATCATAACCCCCATGGTGGAAGAGAGGGCCTCCTCATTGCCATAGCGCGAGTAGATAGGTTTACCTGCCTCGCTCAACACAAACACATGTTTCCTGTGTTGCCTCCAACTCTCTGCCATTATATCTTCATTCCGATAAGACAGACCTGGGACATCCACAGCACAACCTACCGAGGGGTCCTTTTTCTGCCCACTGAGGTTCGCCTGGGCCAAGCAAGATGTAAACTCACCACAATCCTCTATTAAGGTGTCGTCAGGTTGAAACTCCCTGCTTGCTCTATTCTCGCTCCTGTGCATGTCGTCTCTTTCTCATTTCCCTCAAAGTGAGAATCTTCTGTGTCTGGACTTGGTGTTCTTTTTAAGGGTACAAACACTTGTTCTATTGATGTCATACAATGGATCTCTGTGGCTCTCCATTACTCCCAGAGGTATCACATGATGCCTGGGGATCAGAGAACGGTTAAAACTGTGTAATAGGATGAACATGATGCTTCATTTCTTGCTGAAAGAATTATTTCTAACTGGTCTGGCAGTGCTGACTTAGATTATATTAAAGTGGGACATAAAACTGATTGAAATCTAAAGCACTGTCAAAATGGAGTGGAAATGGAGCATCCAGGTATACAATTTTTTGGTTTGGATGAGTTGATGAAACATCACACTATTTATTTAGGTCTTAGATTTAGATCTTGAAAACATATACATTTGGTGACAAGTAAAATAAATTGGAAATTGATATATGTGACCCTGGACCACAAAACCAGTCATAAGTCGCAGAGTTGTATTTGTAGTAATAGCCAACAATACATTGTATGCTTCAAAATTATCGATTTTTCTTTTATGCCAAAAATCATTAGGATGTTAAGTAAAGATCATGTTCCATGACGATATTTTGTAAATTTCCTACCGTAAATAAATCAAAACTTTATTTTTGTGAGTGGATATGCATCGCTAAGGACTTCATTTGGACAACTTTAAAGGCAATTTTCTCAATATTTTAATTTTTTTGCACCCTCAGATAGTCCTATTGTCCTAACAAACAACACACCAATGGAAAGCTTATTTATTCAGCGTTCAGATGATGTATAAATCTAAATTTCATACCCTTATGACTGATTTTGTGGTGAAGGGTCACATTTATATTATATATATATATATATATATATAATATTTAAAATATGATAAAAATGTAGCCTATAACATAAACAAAAAATATAAAAAATACAGTCCATAGTACAAAATAAAAGTTGAATGCTACCACATAACCACAATTAACATGTAAACCATAATAATCATTGTTTATGACATAGGCCTAACTATGAAATAACATTAGCCTACTACTGTGACTGATTCTTTTGTAATAAATTCAAACTGAAAAAAAAAAAAAAAACTCCGTTAATAATATCACAATAAGCGCTTTTTTTGTGTATTCTTTTGGAGGAAACTGTGGTTGACTTGCTACAGATGCCAGTGTCAGCTGGTTTGAGTTTGTCTCTGTCTAAATTACTATCGGGCAAATTGGTTCACCATGTGGAGGTTCCTAAGTTTGGAAATCGCAATTGCGTTAAAGTGATTGTGGTTGCTGGGTAATAGTTCTCTTTCTTTTTTACTTTCACAACAGACGCCAAGGAGTTTAGTAGTACTGTAACACAACGAGGAATACATGTGTCTGCAATCCACGATTTGTCTGATACAAAGGATGATGGGGAATGTAGTTTATTTATTTTCAAAAGCTAAATGAGAGAGTTGAGATAGTTCCTCCTTTTACCTCTTCAGGTGAGGTTCTGACTGCGGATTGGCGGGAATGATAAAGTGGGCTTGGCGACGGCTAATGATTGACACAACGCCTTACATGAAGGTGACCATCAAAAACATCAGCGGGAGAAACTTCCCTGTGTCAGTTCTGCTGCCTAGATAACTTTTACAAAGACGGAAACAGAGCAGGTTTATTGTTAAATGATCTTATATTTGTGGCGAAGAAAGTACAGGGAGTCAGTATCAAAAAAAAAACGACGCAGTAAGATGCTGATGAGAGTGATTATATGGTGATGGAAGCGCACCTGTTGAGTTTCGTGGAGCGGGTCCGCAGTTTATCCGACCCTGACAGCAGTGGAGAACTCATCTCCACCGAGTTCAGCGTAAGTCCTAAACTTCTATACCTGCTTTTTTAGTTAAATACATAATTGATGATGCTTCATATTACGTGCCAGGTCATATATCATATGTAATAAGCTGACACACAATACAATATAAAATTGTATTACTATGTTTTTGGATATTGTCATATGTGCATTGGACGTAAAACCACACAACCAAACTTTTCATTGTGTAACGTTTTGCTTGAAAAGTGTTATTGTGTTCATTTTATGTACCATGGAAAATACTGTGGTGATATCACGGTACAGTGATGGTAATACCATACTTTAGGATATATATGCTATTTGTCACTCTGTGGTACTTCTAAGAATTCCATGGTTTTAAAACAAAATGGTATTACCATAGTACTTGTTAAAGTACTTCTTTGTAAGTGAAGTGCCTTGGAGTAGTGTGTGGTAAATGAATGTGAAAGTCATTTAGTTTGTACAAAGTACCACCACTGTGTCATGACATTATGGTAATGCCATGTCTTTTCATGATAGCAGTATTTGAAGTATCATGTAAATACCATGGTATATGGTTATGGTAATCAAAGTTCCATGGAATTACCATCATATACTGTATCATCACTAAACCATATATGGACATTTCTGACTACATGAATGTGCTTTAGTTTTTAATTTTGTTCAAAAAATTCATCCACTAATTTTATGAGATTTTTTTTACTGTAGTGTTAAATATCTTATAAGCCAACAGCTTATTTACATGTTTCTTTGCAAATGAGTTAATGACTGCATGCTAGATAAAAAGCAATTTACACAACAGTAAAGCAACAGTAAACAGAGGTGAAAGATTCCATTCAAGCTTTTTTTCATTTCAGAAGCTTAAACCCAGCCAACAGGCAAGGTTCTCTCAAAGTTATGAACAAACGTTCTTCCAGTAATGTTAATAGAATGTTCATACAAAATTATGTGGTCTTTAATAACATTCCTAAAACATTGGCACCGAGAGAGAAAAAAAAAAAAAAAAATGTATACATTGTTCATGGAACATCTTTTTAACATTTCACCACCTTGGAATTATAAGGTTCTATCTGCATTCTGAGCAGTTCTGAGATATTGAGCTTCAAAGTTTTTGCATTCCATACACTGTTGTGAATAGACCCTTTTTGTTTTCTAAGTCAAAAAGTTGTGTACAAAAATGTACACAACTTTAAAGTAGTGGTCACAGAATAAGAATATGTGAATAACTCAGTTTTGACAAAAATGTCAGATAGAACCTTATAATTCCAAGGGGACGATTTTTAAACGTTGCTACTTTCAGGATGTGTAGAGAATACATTCAAACGCAACATTCCAGTAATATTTGCAAAATGATAAAATGGAACTTTCCCTTAATGTTTTTCTTTAACATTCATATAACCAAGAAAACATCAGGTTTTTAAAATGTTTTAAACTTTCAGAAATAATGTTTTCATAACTTAATAGTAACATTAGCAAAATGTTCTAGAGTATGTTTGTGTTAGCCGGGAAGAGGATTGGTCTTGAATTTAGACACTTTACATACTACAAGCCCTATATACTAGGGGTGTAATGATACCCTTATGTCATTATTCGATACATATCACGATACTGAACTCACGATACAATATTATTGTGATACTCCAAGATGGACAAAATATACTGTTGATTAAAATGCTAAATTTGGTACCACATTGGAGGTGTAAATGAATAGTCTTGGACTTGGTGCTGGTAACCCAATGCACAGGACAATGGTGACACCAGAATAAAAATATTCATGATTCTGAAGCTGAAAATACAGAATTATTTTAGACAAATATGTTTGCACTCTGTCACTGACTAGAAATATTTAAAATAATGTAGGCCACTTTTACTGGTAACATAAGACAGTTGGCATTATCAGGAACCACAAATATCCCCCCACTGCATTATTATACAATATATTCAAAATTATATATAGTAGTTTAATGTAGTACTGACACTAAAACTCTGCAAACTTGAATTTTTCTCACAGTAATTTTTTATTTTTATTTTTAACTATACACAATACAGATTTTCACTATCCACGGTTGCATTTTTGTATTGCGATATATTGTGACACAATACATTGTTACACCCCTAATATACTACTGGACAATTAACTGTCCTGTTAAGATGTGTATATCATGTGTATATCATATACAGTATCCTACCTCTATATATAATATATATATATATAGAGAGAGAGAGAGAGAGAGCTCCATATATAATGTTTAAGGCATTTATGTTCCTTGCCAGTGAACTTTAATCACCTAAACTCATAATTTCCTTCTCTGTGTTATTACATCCTACTGTGGTTATAGTGAGACCAACGATTTACAGAAATGTCTCTTGCTTTTTGACTCATTTGGCTGCATTAGTGAAAGCAAGAATGTATTTGTGAGAAGCACAGTCTGCAGTTCCTCATTGAGTTTCTCAGATATTAACTACAGGCAGCATTCAGAGATAGAAGGTAAAGCATCTGTGGGAAGAAAAAAAAACAAAAAACTTGAGACTATAGTGCTTGTGTTAAGAGACAAAAATGGGTTATGATGTTCTGTGGCTTCTTTGACAGAGACCCAGCCTAGAGCATCGTGTTTAAAATAACGCATGTGAGATGATCTCTTCTGCTTTTAGTGAGTGAAAGTAAAACAGAGAGTAGTTTTAGTCATAACTGTGTAGCTGCCTCTATTTACAGATGTCCATTACCTCTTTGTTTGTCTGAGATTAAATGAAGGGTTTCTGTTAGCACCTTCTAGGCCCGTTTCACACATACTCCATTTGCAGTGTGTATGCACATTTTAGAGCATTTTTGAGAGCATGCACATTTTTAGAGCATTCACACTTCATATGGATGCAGGATCGCTGCTTGTGCACAAAGCAATGCACAATAGCCATTTGCTGCTTCCACAACACATGCGTACTGCATACGGACTGGATATGCTCTGCAAACTAATCATGTTTGAAACGGGAATGCATGAACAGATCTAAAGTGTACCATGATTGCAATGCAAATCACTTTGCATGAAAACGCATCTGCCAAATGCATGAATGTACTATAAATGTATAAAGTTAATTAATGTTATACTTGAGGTTTCAGTATGTTTGGTCAATGGCAAAATTAATAGCATTAATTGGGGTTTGATCTTGAATATTTCACAAACCACATCCATCCTTAAATAAAAAGACCCCTTTTCATGGCTTTTATGAGGGTTTAATGGAATGCACCATAGCATAACAAGCAACAGGACGCCACCTTGTGGTCAGATGGTGCAACCAACCAACATGATGTATTACAATTTTTTATGTTTTCTCTCTCTTTTTTCAGTTGATACGACAGAAAAGTGCATCACTAAAAGAGGATTATGGCCTGACCACTGCGGCAGGAGAACTCAAGGAAAATGTGAAGAAAAACCGCTATAGGGATATTCTGCCCTGTACGTAGTCTTATCAGAGAAAGTTTTTAATTATAGCAAAGGTTATTAAAGGTATTTCTTGGTTTTGTTTCTGTAATTAAATTCAGCGCAATTCACACCATGCAATTTTTAAATAGTTAAGAAATGTGTGTTAAATAACATTCAGTTCAATTCACATTTATTTGTAAAGCTCTTTTTATAATACATATTGTTTCAAAGCATCTTTACAGAAAATGTGTCTACATTACTATTGTGATATTGTGTTACTAGAGTGATCTGTTATTAGAGGTGACTGTGTCTAAGTAATGGATTTCAGAAATGTACATATACAAATCACACAGTTAGGAGTCTTCTCTTCACAGGTGTTGAGGCATCTGAAGTTCTCATAGGAGGCTGGATCTGATGTACTCTCTAGTTACCCCGAGATAAAACAGAAAAGCAAATGGAAGTTAATTAGCATAGCTGCTGTTCATAACATTACACAAAGATAATTATGTGCATTTGATCTGATATAACTGGAGTATAAGGTTATGAATATATAAAGCGATGAGTTTGTCTGAGCCCTGAACATTATCAGGAAAGCTTTTAGGAGTTTAGGAGCCAAATGTGAAAATGCTCTCCCTCCTTTAGTGGACGTAGATATCCTAGGTACAACCAGAAGCCCAGAGTTTTGTGATCTTAAAGAGCGTGATGGATTGTAGGGCGATAGAAGATTGGTTAAATACACAGCCTTATAGGTCAGTAGCAATACTTTGTAATTGATACAGAACTTAATAGGTAACCAGTGTAGAGATGATAAAATTGGTGTTATATTATCATATTTTCTTGACCTAGTAAGAACTCTAGCAGCTACAATTTTGGACTAATTGTTGCTTGTTTATTGAGGAATCAGGACAACCAGCTAGTAATGCATTACAGTAATCTAGTCTAGAGGTCATGAATGCATGAACTAACTTTTCTGCATCAGAAACCGATAACACGTTCCATAGCTTAGCTATGTTTCTGAGGTGGAAGAAGGCTGTTTTTGTAACATATGAAATATGATTTTTGACGAGCAAGTTGCTGTCTAATATAACACCCAGGTCTTTAAAGGGTTAGTTCACCCAAAAATGAAAATTCTGTGATTAAGTACTCACCCTCATGTCGTCCTAAACCCCGTAAGACATTCGTTTGTCTTCAGAACACATATGAAGATATTTTTGATGAAATCCGAGGGTATCTGATCCTCACATAGGCAGCAACGACATTGCACCTTGCAACCTTAATATTATGAAGCGACAAAAATACTTTTTGTGCAAAAAAACAAAACAAAAATAACGACTTTATTCAACAAATTTGTCTGTCCCCGGTCATACTTCTATGCTATTTTTGTTGCAGAGCTTTAGTGTTAAGTCAGAATGCTGACTCATTATTGGCTGGCTCCTGCATCAGCATCACACCATAGACTGTAAAAAAAAATAGGGACGTAGTGTCCGTGACGTCACCCGTAGATTTCTGAAGAACATTTTTTAAGTGAAAATGAGGCCGCTGCCATCTTAGCAGCGCGCCACCGCACGTCACTCCTGGTTAACGGAAAATGGGCAAAGAGGCGGGACGTGGTTGGAACTGAGGTGCCTGGCTACTGAAACCACGCCCGCCTAGCTCGACGTGATCATGTTAGCAGGCAAAGGAGCTATCTCGATCTTAGACACTATCTGAAATATTAATAAAGATAACAAGTGATATCATTAGAAAGTTCTAAAGGTTTACTGTCAATCTACGGTGTCTTTTTTACGATATAGATGTCCAGCACCAGTAATTGTAATTTGTGTCGGGTGTGCAAATGACAACACGCAAAAACAAAACGGGACTCCATACCTTTATAATGAAATAGCGATCGCGAGATGAATCCAATCTCTACTTTTTGTCCACAAAAGCGTTAAATCCATGAAATATTGATATATTATCCATTGTTTGCATCACATTTCTTCTGAATGATCTGCTCTCCATCATTGTTCTTCAAGAAATGATGCAACCTGAGCAGCGTTTATGTTGTAAAACTGTACATGATCGTATATATCTCACAAACAAATGAGCCCGCATCCAAAGTATAATTTTTCAAAATGCAGCAGTTTTAGTTATAATATCCAAGCAGTGCTGTCTGAGTTTTATATCCTCCCGCCATTGTCATTGTAGTAAATCTCACGAACAAAACTTTTAGCCAATGCCACTATCCAACAACTTGTTCGGTTTATCTACACAGACGCACGTCTCGAGTCTCAACCATTAACGCAGCAAGCCATATTATTGTATAATTGTATAAAATAATCCTGAAAAAAGCACAAACAGGGCAGAGATGCCAAGTTCAGTGGCTGGAATTAGCTGAGGTAAAGTGGCGGCTCACAGACAGCAGCGGCAAACCTGTCAGTGACCACGTGACCACGCCCCTTAATTATGCAGAACTTTAAGGCCTAATATAATTTAAACGGATGAGTTATAAAAAAATTCACCCCCCTCAGAGTTGTCATAAAGGGCAAAATTAACAGTATAGACCAAAACCACAATTTGTACCAGCTGTAAACACGTTGCTGTAAAGTTGGGCATTTTAACATGGGACTCAGTGAGATTCTGCTCTCTTGCGGCCAGTCGCTGAATTGCAGTTTAAGTCACTTCCGTATTGGCTTCAAGAGAAACTGGGGGAGGTTGCCGCTTGCATCACACGCATGCGTTGCGCTGCTCACGTGACCAGAGCCAGCCATTACTGAGCCACCGTTCGGACGTAAACACTGAAGCTCTGCAATGAAAATAGGTTAGCAGTATGACAGGGGACAGACGAACTCGTTGAATAAAGTCATTATTTTTGTTTTGTTTTACTAATGTCTTTAGTACCTTTCTGGACCTCAAAAGGTGCAATGTTGTTGCTGCCTACGTGTGGATCAGATACCCTCGGATTTCATCAAAAATAACTTAATTTGTGTTCCGAAGTCAAACGAAGGTCTTATGACATGAGGGTGAGCAATTAATCACAGAAATTTCATTTTTGGGTGAACTAACCCTTTAAAATCCTTCTAAATGCAAATTGTATTCTAAGAGATTCTGTGTACAGGTAATATTACCAAGTGGCAGCATATATATTGAAATTACCAGGGGGCCTAACACCGATCCTTGCGGCACTCCATTATTTACTGATGTTATCTTAGATTTTTCTCCATTTAAATAAACAAAATGGTAACGGTCTGATAGGTTCGATTTAAACCACTTTTAAATCATGCCTGTCCCAGAATACCAATGTAATATTGTAGTCGATCTAAGAGTATTTTATGATCTATAGTGTCGAACGCAACACTAAGATCAAGTAAAACTAGTATTGAGATACAGCCTTGGTCAGAGGCTAAAAGTAAGTCATTTGTAATTAACAAAAACTATTAGACATAAATGGAAGATTTGAAATGGGTCTGTAATTTGCTAAATAATTTGGATCTAATTGTGGTTTCTTAATGAGAGGCTTAATAACTGCCAGCTTCTAGACTAGTAATCTAGTCTAGAGGTCATGAATGCATGAACTAACTTTTCTGTATCAGAAACATAACATGTTCCGTAGCTTAGCAATGTTTCTGAGGTGGAAGAAGGCTGTTTTTGTAACATATGAAATATAATACCCATAATATAACTAAAGTAAGCAAAAAATAAGTCATTTTAACAAGCGCAGTTTCTGTGCTATGATGAGGCCTGAATCCTGACTGAAATTTTTCATAGATAAAATTTTTTGCAAGAAGGATATAGTGGACTTCAATTGGCCCCAAACGGTTGAAGGTCAAAATTACAGTTTCAGTGCAGCTTTAAAGCATTCTACGCGATCCCAGACGAGAAATAAGGGTCTTATCTAGCAAAACGATCTGTCATTTTCTAAAATAAATAAAAAATTATATATGTTTTAACCATAGACGCTAGTCTTGAACTAGCTCTCTTCTCTAATCTTTTAATGAGAGGCTTAATAACAGCCAGCTTCTAGACTAGTAATTTAGTCTAGAGGTCATGAATGCATGAACTAACTTTTCTATTAGAAACGGATAACATGTTAGAAACGGATAACATGTTCCAGAGCTTAGCGATGTTTCTGAGGTGGAACATGACCTTTATTGTTCTTCCAACATCAACGTTTTAGGTTAAAGGTTAAAAGTTAAAGTGCAATTCAATTAGTCCTGTAGTGAGACAGATTTTTAAAAAATATATATTTAATATAGTTATTATGTTATGTTAATATGCAGTCACAAAAGCTGCTTGCATAATTTTACAAGAAAAATGTTGTCAGGGCTTAACAATAAGGATTTTTTTCTGCTGGCCCAGTCAGGCGATTATTTTCACTGGTCCCTCCACAAACTATATTACATTTTATTTTCAGTAGCATTTTTATGGATCAAAAAATAAATTTATATTTTTCATTAAACATTACTTTTTATAACTAATAATAAATTATACAGCTACATAAATTAATAAGCACACTTTTACAGAAAAACAATGGCATATATGGTGTTTTATGTTATTTGCAACCTGTTTTTCCTGATGCTAAGATGAACACTTTTCGTGTTAGGATATTACATACTTTAATATCCTATCAGGATTTTCATATCTGACAGTGAGCTCAGATCTCATCAGCTTTGAAATATTCGTGACTCACAGTTTCTCTCAGTATGACACAGAATAATGCACCAAAGTTATTTTACATGATTCTCTGTCACATCTGTCAAAACATGCCTCCTATAGTTACAGTACTGTTTTTTAGCTTTGCAATGCCAAAAACATGTCATAATATTTCATAATTGAGTCGACACAATGTGTTGCCTGATAAATTATTATGTGTTACTTACACTGATAAGAGGAAAAGTATGCAAATCCCTCATATTTTTCCTCACTTTTTTTTTTTTTGTGTATTCCAGATGATCAGACCAGAGTCTGTCTAACTCCAACCACATCTGAATACGAGTCTGATTATATTAATGCCAACTTCATCAAGGTACTGGAGCGTTTTAACTTCAACACTTCTTATCAGGAGCATCATGCACTTTTTTGTGATAGGCAAGATAACATGTGACCAAAAAAATCTTTTTAGGAACATAGTAGATCATTTTATACTGTATGTGTAAGACAAATTGGTGTAGTGGTGGTTTTGTCCAGATATTTTTTGAAAGCTAGAAATTCTTTTTGCTGTATTATTATCATTTTCTATATTTTTCCCCACTAGGGAGCTGCTAAGAACAAGATGTATATCACCACCCAAGGCCCTTTAAGCAGCACCGTGATTGATTTCTGGCGTATGATTTGGCAACACAATGTAAAGGTGAGCTGCTTTGACATTTTATTTAATAATAATTATGCATTATAGCTTCATTGAATTGCTTTTGAAATATTTCCACTTTTTAAAGTCTGGTTGGTTCCTTTTTTGTTAGGTCATAATCATGGCTTGTCGAGAGGTTGAGATGGGAAAGGTACTCTTTATATGTCCTTTGTTGTTCTGTGCCATACGCCTGTCATTTTCTTGGTATTTACTGTTTAACAACCTCTCTGTTGTTTAGAAAAAATGTGAAGTCTACTGGGCGTCAACCACAGACACATTCACTTTTGGTCCCTTTACTATCTCAACTGTAAGCATTTTCTGTGCTCCTTAACTATGAACTCTGTGTAATTCAGTTAGGTCTAAGATACAGGATATTCATTTCACAACAGTTCCTTTTGATGATATCTTCATGCTTCATGAAAGTTTTTTTCAGTTTTTTGATGTTTGAAGTGTAGTACATGCATCTGCAGGGCCCAACAAGAGGAAGTCCTCCTGATTACTGTCATTTTTGTCTTTAGTTTGAGGAGTTGCGACCAAATGAGGAAGTCATTGTTCGAACGTTGGTGGTAAATTACTGTGATGTAAGTGGTGTCTCCAGTGTGTCATTAGTAGATATGATATAGAACTGATGTAATGCCATTGTTAAATGTTATGATGAATTGTTCCTTTAAGAGTGTTTCTATTTAAAGGATATATCACATATATATATATATGTGTGTGTGTGTATATATATATATATATATATATATATATGTATATATATGGGAGATGTGGTTGTGGGTCTCTCAGTAGAAATTGCATTCCGGGGGAGGAGAAATGGGAACGCGGGGGCACTGCGATGCTACCGCAAAGGGCACTTTCACTTATGCGATCTACTTCATTTTAAATGTCTTGTAAAACACTGTTAAAACACTCTGAAACAGTTCCAAACAAGAACCGCTATAACGATCTCAGTGTGTGATGTTTCCCATTTTAGCTCATTTCAAACATTGTAATTTGGTGTAGAAACCGTAATCCATTCAGAGGTCAAAACTCGCCATCTTTTCCACACAGGAAACTCGTGAAGTGTCTCATTTCCAGTATACTGCCTGGCCGGACCACGGAATTCCAGACATGCCGGATGGCATTCTGGATATGATGGAGTTGGCTCGCCAAAAACAGGGCAACCAGACGGTCCCTTTAGTGATCCACTGCAGGTCTGTATCACACACACAGCCATCTCTGTGTTTTTCTGTGCCTCTGACAAATGACCCATCTGCCCATGAAAATTCATCGAGTTCGTCCGTGTTGTTGGGGTGCAGCAGGGGCCGGCCTGTGTTCCTCTGGTTCCATGCATTTTAATGGCACCATTTAAATGAAGTGAGACATGTTAAATATTCAGCACCTGATGTGGCGCTGGAAAAGCCAGTTAACTCCCAGACTTCAGCACAGATTCACTCATTACCCTCTCTCTATATACATGAGAGAGGCTCTGTCCGACAATATGGCCCTTAATTCCCCCCGTGACCCTCTGAACTGAGACTCAGGGGAGAATGGATCATATCATGATATGGAAATGTGACAGCTTCTCTTGCTTTACAGTGCCGGCTGTGGTAGAACCGGGGTCATTTGTGCTGTTGACTATGTCAATGATCTACTACTGACAGAGGTATTAACATCATATGTATATGTACTGTATAAATATGTGATCGATCTGACTAATAAAACATAGTACAAATGCATTATTTTATTCTCAGCAAATAAAGGAGGATTTTAATATCTTGGACCTGGTGTTAGAACTCAGAAGACAGAGACCTTCAGCTGTGCAGACCAAGGTAACATCATAACAACATGATTTTTTTGCATGGCACAGATAATGGAAAGCATCTACAACTTTGATTATAATGAACCCTTCTGACCATTAAAGTAAAAAAATCAAAGCCTTGATGCTTAAGCTATGTTTTTATCTAATCTGAGCACATGGATAGACCCATTAAGCCCTGTCTCTCATATTCCACAACACCATGTGAATTCCTGATGTCAAGTGTCATGTTTATGTGAATATCCTCAGGAGCAGTATGGATTTGTCTTTCATACGGTTGCTCAGATGTTTCAGAAGGTCTTGCAGGCTATAAACAAGGATACAGAGGTAAGACACACACTGCCGCTCAAAAGATTTTTTTTATTTGGAAAAAAAAAAAAAAATCTATTTAGCAAGGATGCATTAAATTGATTAAAAGTGACAGTAAAGACGTCTATAATGTTATAAAACATTTCTATTTCAAATAAATGCTGTTCTTTTGAACTTTCTATTCATCAAGGAATCATGAAAAATATTAAGATACAAAATATTGTTATTATCAACATTGATAATAATAAGAAATGCTTATTGAGCAGCAAATCAGCATATTAGAATGATTTCTGAAGGATCATGTGATACTGAAGACTGGAGTAATGATGCTGAAAATTCAGCATTTCCATCACAGGAATAAATTACAATTTAAAATATATTCAAATAGAAAACAGTTATTTTAAATTGTAATAATATTTCACAATATTACTGTTTTTATTGTATATTTGATCAAATAAATGCAGCTTTTGGTGAGCGTAAGAGACTTTCAAAAACATTACAAAATCTTACCGACCCAAACTTTTGAAGAGTAGTGTAACTAAATTCAATTTAAAGGGATAGTTCACCCAAAAAATAAATTTCTATCATCATTTACTTACTCACATGCCAAACCTGCATGATATCCTTTTATACTTTCATACTATCTTTCATACTATGAAAGTAGTCCATATGACTTGTACACTAAATTTATAGCCATCTAAATTCATAGTGATGAACAAACTGAAACTTATGTTGCTATTCATTGATAATCTTCCCCTCTGCCATAGCTCTTTTAAAGGATTTGTTCACTTTCAAATGAAAATGACCCCAAGCTTTACTCACCCTCAAGCCATCCTAGGTGTGTATGACTTTCTTCTTTCTGATGAACACAATCTGAGATATATTAATAAATATCCTGACGCAACCGAGCTTTATAATGGTAGTGAGCGATACCAATGAGTATGAGCTGAAGAAAGTGCCTCCATCCACATCCATCCATCTTAAACGTTCTCCACACGGCTCCGGGGGGTTAATAAAGGCCTTCTGGGGCAAATTGATGCATTTGTGTAAAAAATCCATATTTAACAAGTTATGAAGTAAAATATCTAGCTTCTGCCAAACCGCCTTCCGTATTCAAGTTACGAAAAAAATGAAACTGGCATCGCGTCAGTTAAGCTTTTTCCGTAATTTAAAAGTACCGTAAGTCTGGTGGAAGCTTGATATTTTACTTGAAAACTAACTTAAATATGGATATTTTTTTATGATGGATGGATGTGGATGGAGGCACTTTCTTCAGCTCATACTTGTTGATCCCACTCACTGCCATTATAAAGCTCGGATGTGCCAGGATATTTATTAATATATCTCCGATTATGTTCATCAGAAAGAAGAGTCATATACACCTAGGATGGCTTGAGGGTGAGTAAAGCTTGGGGTCATTTTCATTTGAAAGTGAACTAATCCTTTAAATACATCCAAATATGGCGCTTGAATAATGTCAAACTGTCAGCCTTGTCGTCATACTGAGCTATCAAAGACTTGGAATATAGAGCATAAGACATATGGACTAATGTATTGGTGTCTTTGTGTTTTTTTGGACCTTGACATCTTCTGTCTTGATCCACTAGGCCATTAGGGTATGCTACTAAATATCTCCTTTTGAGAAAGTCATATCTAAATGCTGACAGAACTCATTTTTGGGTGAACTATAAATTAAAAAGTGTCATGACGTCTAACAGGTATTGCTTAATGTTCTTGTGCTGGGTGACGTAATAATGTTCTGGTACATATAGTTACATTTACTCATGTTTAGAAGATGTTGTTTGTGACAAAAGAGCAATTTCCGTTCGTTGCCATCATAATTAGAAAAGGTCTCTGTATTATTCTCTGTGATAGTTGTGTTTAGAAATAAAATCTCTCTGACATTGCATCTCCCATTTTTACATCACATCTTGTTTTACTTCCTCAAGACCTTAAGCTCTGAGCTTTAAAAAAAAAGCAGTTTAGCAGGAAACGCGCTCGCTGTGTGCTTCCTCTATGCAAATGCTCAGGCATCCTGAACACAGACACTTTGTGCAGCTGCTTTCCCACACGGTATATGTATTTCACATTTTGTTTGTCTTTTTTCTTTTTTATATTGGAAACACAAGACTTCGACCTCTCTGTACATCAATGCGGATCTGCCGAAGGCTTCATTGAAATCAGGAACGTTAGGCAGCCTCAGCGTATCCACTAAAACACGGTAAGACCACAAATGACCCTGGTTTCCGAATTTCTAACCCCATTTGACTTTTTGCGGATGTCTGTGATTAAAATCAGTGATGGCAACACAGCCAGAGGCCAATTTGAGATTCACAACGCGCAATTCTGCTAACTACGGTGCCGTGCGTCACACAGGTGGACTCAGCCAAGATGTAAGCTGTTATTGTCGGTTCTGTCTCGCACACCACAGGGAGCAATTTGAACTTCTCTTGTCTAATACGTGACTGCATCAGAGTTAATCTCATGAGTCATTGATGTATAGCTGAATATATATTTCTTTGCTCAGTGGCATTCATGATGGCACTTCTGCTTTGCAAACAGATGAATATGACTTTTGTAATGAACATTGATCCAAAGATGTGAATATTTGGCATGAATGCATGCTCAGATTATACAGAGCATTTAAACATTTTTAAGTCACAGTGTTCTGTTATTGCAGCTCCCTTTGGGTAAATAACGTATTTCTTAAGATATATTGAATGCAAATGTGACAGTTGGTCATTATACATTGCTGTATATGGGGTCTCACAATGCACCAATGTATTCAAGCCACCCAGAGCAAAATGTGAGTCAATGTATAATCTAATGCAGTCTACATTGTCACAAATACCCATTGACTTATACACTAGAAATGTAATTGACATGCTAGTCACCTCATCTCTTCACCATAATGAGGATTATATTATAACTAGATTCTTGCATTTTTCTCTGGATGCTTGTCTGCGCAAAACTCTCCGCTAGTTGGTTGCTAGGGTGTTGCTATGGCTACTCAAGTAAAAAATGTTTATCTGCAAGTCTCTAATATTCTGGTCTTAGGTGCCTCTCTTAATGGCTGTCTTAATACCCTCATTAACTATTCCCTACATTAGTCCACTAATATAGTTCACTTGAGGGAGTGAATGAAAACAAATGTGTGAATTCGGACACTAGGTGCGCCTTAAGGGCTGCCGCTCTTGCATAGTTTATGCTTGCTGTTTAATAATTATTTTAAACTTAGCAAACTGGCAGCTCCAGTAGTAAGATGAAAAGATTTATCTTGAACTCTGTCATGAAAACTATGTATAAACCTTAATTAAACAATTTAATAATCAATTAAAAAGGAATTTATACCTGTATGAAATTACGCTGTAGCCACATTGGACCAGCATTTTGGAAAATGGATGGATGGATTGATGATTAGAGGCGGGCAATTGGGCATGGGAGGCAGGCACGCTAACAAGGACGCTAAACGCTAGCATCAGGCACTAGTGCCTCTTTTGAGCTCTTTCTAGCTGGTTACATTGGCAGCTCTGTTACATTGAGATGTGGGAATTTTGTGAATTTTCATTTCATGCCAACTTTAAATGTGTACTTGTCTGTCTGTGGTTTCAGAAATCCTCCTCTCAAGCCCAGGCTTTCTCATCCTATTCCTCAGACCAGGATGAACGACACTTATGCAGTCGTCAACAAGCCAAAACTGCAGCCCCCCAGCTCTGCCCCCCATTTATTCACTGTCCATTACTATGACAATGCTAAATCAGAGAAAAGCAATAACAACGCTGTATACAGTGCAGTCAAACCTAAAAACAGGCCTGGATCATACCTGCCTCCTCCCACCTCGCCAGTTTATGACAGATCAACGACAGCCAATCAGAGAGGAGGACTGTCATCTAAAGCAGTAGACCATGACGGTTATGAGCTATTGCCAGGTAAGGGACAATTTGAATGGCTCATATATATATATATTTTTTTTATATATATATTTAATTATTTCATAATTAGTAGTGGCTTTTATCGATTTTCACCTGAATAAAGAAACAAAAAAAATGTCAGTAGCCGTTAAGGAACTACTAAGCAACGACCCTGAACCAGTATTATTTTAGAATTATCTATATGCTATTTATTAAATTTGTAGTTTTATATTTTTTTTTAGCTTTAATTAAATTTTTATTTGTTTAATTTGAGTAATTTTATTACTTCAAATTAAACTTATATTATTCTAGTTATTTGGCAAGGCGACATTTAATTAGTTTAGGTTTTTAATCTAATATTTTATTAAATAATATTTAATTTAATCTAATATTTTATTTAATTAATTATTCAATTAATCAAAAACATTTTAGTAGTTTTAATAGTATTAAACTATTAAAGTTTTAATAGTATAATAGTTAACCAAAACAACAGAGACATTAGTCCAAAACTTGAGTGTTGTGGATAGTTGCCAGGGCGTTGCTATGCAGTTGCTAGGGTGTTTTCAGGGTGTTTCAGGGAAAACCACACAAAAAACAACTACACAACTGCAAATCAACACACTGGAAACCACCTACAGCACTGTAGCAACTATCCACAACACTCAAGTTTTGCACGGACTAGCCACTTTTTCTTATATACTGAGAATCTTGCTGAACTGAAAATGAACTAAAGTAGACAAAAAATGCAAACTCAGCTGCAGACTAAAAGGAAGATCATTTCAGACAGAGGCAACTTGTTTGTTTTATGAGGCTAAAGTTAGGAAACTTCTGCTTACAGCTTTCATTGTCCTCTCATGACTGTTTGAGTTCTTCTCTTTCATGTGATCACCAGGGTATACAGAGCCCTCTCATTTGGTGTTTATCTGTTAAAAGTTGTTATATTTCCATTTCTCTCAGGGAATTGAAATGCCTCTTTGTTTCATCTGTTATCGAATTTTTAAAGTGTTGGCACAGTCCTAACAGATGAAGTGTGTAATTTCTGTGCCAAAAAACACAGAAATAGTCAGCAGGATACAGTGTATACTGAACAGTATTCAATAAGTAGTAAGCTAATTTTACTTTTTGAACAGCCAGTGTTTTCAAGCAGGTTTCATAATCTCTCCCCGTCTGCCATTGGTCAACCAAGCAGACAGTCCCGCCTTCAAATTCACGCATTTGCTGAGCCAAAAGGCAGCACTTTAGATGTTTGTATAGCACCAGTGTTTATACACCAGATAGATATTAACCTACCAATGGCTTACTATGTGCTTTTTATTATGTACAGTTGTACAAAGCCTCTAAAAAAAGCCTTTTAAAACAGTGAATTGTTTTAGAGGAAAAATAATAATTTGCAATACTTTTTAGTGGTGGTGGTCTGGTTATATCTAAGACAAAAAAATAAATATTACTGTTTGTTTGTTTTTTTTTTTTCATCTTTTTTTTTCTCAGGGGAGTTGAGGTCCGTGAATAGAGATGCACAGGTAAATGATCTGTTTGGTATTAAGATATCTTTCTGCCGTCATTTTTGCTTGGGAGATGAGTTCGTTTGGCTTTCATGTTAGCATATTAGATGTCAAATTAAAGTGCTAAGCACATATTAATCTTATATGACTCAGTTATATGCAGTTATTGGCCTGTATTTCCTCTCTGCACACTTGTTTGTGTTTCACGTCAGATTCACATTCAGCCTCTTCCTGTGATATGAAGCTTCTAGCTGAGATCACACTCACAAATTAACAAGCTTTAGCACACACTTACAGGCAGTACATTTAGTAAAAAATAACCTGACAGATTAAATATTTCCACTGAATATGATTCTAATGTGTATTTGACTGATGATCACAGTCTTTTTAACCCTGATAATCACATATTAGGATCTCCAAACAATATCATTCAATCTAATGAAATTAAATGTGTGTTCCTTAGCTATGCGGTCTTCTTTCACGATCCCCAAGCGCAAGTAAGTGCATGTTTTATTTACTATGCAAGTTGATCTGGAGAACAATGACATTTCCACATTATTTATTAGTATTGTTTATTATTTATTAAAAGTAAAGATTTCAAATGATTTATTACACACACACATACACACACACAGACACACATACTTGTATATGTGGTTTACGAGGACTCTCTATTGACGTAATGGATTTTATACTGTACAAACTGTATATTATATCCCCCTACACTACCCCTACCCCTAAACCTACCCATCACAGAAAACTGTCTACATTTTTTTTTTTTTTTTTTTAATTGAATTTTTTAAGCCATTTGGTTCACGAGGACACAGGAAGTGTCCTCTTAAACCATGTTTGCGTTGTAATACCCATGTCATTATACACATTTGTGTCCTCATAAACCATGTATACAAGAACACAAACACACACACACACACACACACACACACAAAGCTTATGTTAAATGGGGTGTTGACAAACAATTTTATCCCTATTTTTTTATAATTATTATACATGATTTATGATCTATTAACTGAGAGTCTACATGGACTATTTGTACTTTTAATAAAAGTACTGGTCACACCACAGTTGTATTAAAACAGTATTAAAATTGAAAGATGTTTAAAGACATTTTTTTAATTAAGAATAACAATTAATGTAACTAGCTCATTTTATTATTATTTAATTATTTAATATTTTTTATTTATATATTTTGTCATGAGCTATTTTTAATATTATTTTTTATTACTATATTTTTCACCATCTCAAGCATGAAAGCAGTATTTTTAATGTGAGGTGTTGTGTTAATATTTTAAATATAATATAATTAATATGAAAGTCTAACCTACAGACCTACAAAGTAAGTTTGAGAGCATCTGAGTCAGGGATAGGCTAATTTTAACCTAAAATGTTTAAGTTGAATGACCTCATGTTACAACCCACTTATAAATAAATGCATTCAAATACAGGCCATAAAAAGTAACATGTATGCTGTTAGTGATATGCAGTGTTGGGTTATACAGTGCGGGATTACTGTTCATTTTTAGGTAATTTAATTACAGTTACTTATAATGTACTTGCGTTACATACTTTAAATTAGTTCATCAGTTCTGTATAAATCAATATTGAATTTAAAATCTAAATTTGTCGTCTAAAGGTAAAAGTAAACACTGCCTCTTTAAAATCGTTAGCTGTAGTGCAGTTGCGCGTGAGTTTGCAACTTCGCACCGGTTTGCTGCGTAGTCGTTGTCTGAAGATGTCGGCAGAAGCGAGTGGCTGTTTTGCAGTATGGAAATATTCCAATTACTTCACTTTTTTGACACAGGTAAGCAAGAACATTACGGTCAATTGTAAACTATGTCCTAGGGAGAAAAAACTACTCGCGCGCTCTCAGAGAGCCGGTCTTCAGTCAGTGTGCTCTCAACCAAAGCGCGCACACATAGCCGCCTCTCGCGAGTGTCAGATTTCCGCGGTTTATTACACATATACGTTTAAATACACACACATACACACACACAGTAATATCAAAATGCCGTCTTGGTGTATATTCGCGTTAGTTATGTGAATGTGAAACCGTATGTGTAACAGCATATTGTCTCCGTCCATTAGGTCTTAGTGACAGCAGCCTTTAAAACATGCTACTGTCTGCTATTGTCTGTCTGTATTATAAATGATAATCAAAAAACAACAAAAAAAGCTTTAATAAGGATTAATCTATTTCATTTATACAGTTATGACTATGCAGAGTTATTTTATATTTGATTATTCAATTTCTGTGGTATTTTTACTACTATTAGACCTACCTGAAAAAAATATATAACATTGTTTTAGTTGTATCTTTAAATATTTTTTACCATGGTATCAACTTTGGTATTGAGTATTGTGCACTTTTGGTATCGGTACCGACTACTAGATTTTTGGTATTATGACCCCTATTTGTTACTAAAAAAATGTAAGTATTATAGTATGATTTAATAAAGCTAAAATGTTTTAAAAGTCTAAACTATTCCATGTTTGACTCATATTTAAAGAGTTTCCTTTCTATTGTCTATCCAGTCAAGGTTTAGAAGTAATTAATAATGAGTTGAATTACTTATTGAGTAATTAAATTACTTTTCAGACAGAGTAATTAGAAAAGTATTTTAAATACAACATTGTTGATGTAATCAGTAATTAATTACTTCAGTAATCAGTAATTACTAAGTAACTTAACCAACACTGGTGATATAGGAGTGGTTTCAGTTCTCGAGAGGCTCCTTATCGACCAAATGAGTGTGAAACTATCTAGCAGTAAACAGGAAGAAGTGTTAGATCAGTGTCGATTTCAATCTCATGCTCTGAGTTTTGTTTTTAAGTTATTAAATGCTGTTAAACATGTTTTTCTCAGCTGGGAGCCAATCTTCTACAGATGATGATTATGAATATGTGACTAGCACTATCAAGGACACCAGCAGCCCATTTTCCCCGGGCAGCCTGGGTGAGTAACGCCAAATGCACACTAAATCTTCATTCTGAACACATACTGGGGCCTGTTGTGTAAACAGAGCCGCCAAGTTAAGAGAACTAGTCTGACCAACTAGTAATTAGTCATACTCTTTGAAATTTAAATTAGACCAATCTATCTTTTTATGTAACTGACTTAACAATATGACCTGTCTTGAAGAAAAAAATTAGATGACTAACTTGTAAGACTAATCAAAGCAGTTTAAGCAGTCTGCCTCAGAACAGATAAATATTTAGTTTTGATTGGGTTTTTGATGAGTCTTTGGACAAATGTGCTAGTTTCTAGTTTCTCTAAAAGCTGAATGGCTGCCAAAATCAATCTTATTGTACACATGTAAATTGCTAACTTGTCATTTAGTAAATAAAAATAAATAAATAGTTGTTTTACAACAGGGTAAACTGATAGATTGTTGGCAGAGCACAGCGCTATAGACCACACACACACTTAGAACCACATAAAAGTGACATTGTGGTTTCTAGGCCTCAAAGCAACAGTGCTCATATCTGGCAAGGCAAACATCACTTTTACTGTTGCTCAAATTTAGGGTTAGAGGTTTAAACAAACCCCTAACTTTTGTTATTAAAGCAAATGTTCACGCAACAATATGTTTCCATCCAAAGGTGCAAATTTAACTTATGTGCAAAATTGGAACATTGCATAAAACATTTAAGCATCCCATGTGTTCAAGAGGACAAACTAGTCACTTCCTGGGAAACTGGTGCAAAATAACTAATAAAAATAGAAGTTTGCAGTCGGAAGCCACTGTAGCTCTTTCGTCACGCATCATAAATGACTTGCACCTCAGAACTTGCAGATGAAATGCAATAAGCTTTCAGACATTCAGATGCCTGATGTTTGAGATTGCAATCATGTGAGATACTTCTGTAAGGTCATTATACCAAATCATTTTGATGACAGACTTTGGATTAGGCATTTCAGAATGATCAAACCAACATTTGAGATGTCGTGCAATGAAATTGGTCCACTGGTTAATCCAGTTATCCAATCACATCCTATGTTGAGGCAAAGTCATGTGATGTTTTTTGTTGCGCATCGAGGGATTTATTCAGTATATGTTTTTATTGTAGTTTATGTGCATGTCTTCCTATCGGTTAAAAAAAACCTATCCGACTCAAATTGAGTGCATACGTTTCCATCCAGTGTTTTTTTTTTTTTTTTATATATATATCATATATTATGTAAGCATAATACATTTACACACTCATATATTATGTAAGCATAAACTTTTATGTTAAATGCAATTAATGGCACCTGGTGATTTTAAAATTTGTCTTTGTTTGTCTTGCGCTTCAGGTTTCAACTGTCGCATAAAGAAACCCAAAGGCCCACGAGATCCACCGGCCGAATGGAGTCGTGCAGAAAGATAAAAAGACAACAGGTTTTAGATTTTATAAAGAGTTAATTGGATCCAGGAGATGCACAGCTGTTTTTCTACGCTGGGTAATAGAGCGTTTATTTATTTCTGTCAGAGGTTGCACTTCTTGTTTTGTTTGTATTCCTGTTTTAATTATTGTTGCAGTTTATGATTGTTGTTTAGTTTATTAATGTATTTGTGTGGCAAATTCTTATACTTAAGAATGCATCTGTGATGTACAATAAAAGGGGCCATTTCATTTTTTTTTTTTTTTTTTTTAATAGTTTTAGTCATTTATGGTGTTCACATTTTTGTAAATGTTGGTGGTAATCTGTATTTGCTATGGTAATATATTCATCTGACATCAGCAAGTTGCTGTTTAGTTTCAGTAGATGTTCTTTTTGGATGTTTTCAATATGTTTTGATAGTACATTAACCTTTTTATCTAAAGGCATCAAGGAAAATTTGATATGATATGACCCTCTTTAGCAGGGTTGTCAAACTGCTGTCAGGAAGGACCACATCCCTACAGAGTTTAGTTCCAACTTTTCTCTAACACACGCGATTCCAAATGTTGTTTTTGCATACTTGAAGGGCACTTCAGGAAGGGGACGCCATGTAGGGGCATTACAAATGAAAGTGAACAAATGAATCCCTTCACGAAGCTCTCTTTCACAAGTCCGTTAGTGAAGGGAACATGCAATGTTCACTTAAAGGAAGTAATTTAATCGTTTGTGGTCATGACCCAGGGTGACAAGTCCTCACAATTCATTTTAAGTCTACATAAAGCGGGAGAGTTGGAGTTCATGTATGAACAGAATAATTCAAGTTGTTTTGGTGTGATATATACATTATACATGTTAATATGATATAAATAAATGTACATTTATAATAAAGTTTTTAAAATATGCTTTGTATGTGTGTGTTGAAAATGAAAATTCTGTCATTAATTACTCACACTCATGTCGTTCCAAACCCATAAGACCTTCGTTCATCTTCGGAACACAAATTAAGATATTTTTGATGAAATCCGATGGCTCAGTGAGGCCTCCATTGCCAGCAAGACAGTTAACACTTTCAATGTCCAGAAAGCTACTAAAGATGTATTTAAAACAGTTCATGTGACTACAATGGCGCACAAAAAGTATTCTTGTCGCTTCATAACTTTAAGGTTGATCCACTGTAGTCACATGAACTGTTTTAAATATGTCTTTAGTAGCTTTCTGGGCATCTTGTTAATTGTCTTGCTGGCAATGGAGGCCTCACTGAGCCATCGGATTTCATCAAAAATATCTTAATTTGTTTTCCGAAGATGAACAAAGTTCTTACAGGTGTGGAACGACATGAGGGTGAGTAATTAATGACAGAATTTTCATTTTTGGGTGAACTAACTCTTTAACTCTTTCCCTGCCAGTGTTTTTTATTTTTTTTAAAGTTGCCAGCCACCGCCAGGGTAATTTGGTAATTTTCACAAAAATGTCATGGCCTCCAGAATAAATTGTTGTATGAATATCTGAACATATCAAAAGAAATAACAGATCCTCTGCTTTTAAACAACAACAACATTCTTTTTTATCAACATGCCTGGGTTGACATTTCACTCTGTAATATTAGGCCATTTTGATTTTGATTTTCTCATAAAAGACAAGATAACTCGTTAATGGCGGGGAAAGAGTTAATGCTATGTGTTTAATGCTTAACTTATAAAGTTAAGAGCAGATCGGGAACACACACATACAAAGCATATTTTAAAAACTTTATTATAAATGTACATTTATTTATATCATATTAACAGCAATAATAAGATATTCCTTTATCATGGTAACATTCCATGTGAAGCTAATGAGGAAATGACATGGTCTTTCATTGCTCTTTTTGCCAAGTGTGTTCCAAATGACTTCATTATGACACACAAGTGCCCTGCTCCCTCCAAAATCCCCACTTCAAGGGCTCTGCCCTTCGAAGTGAGTAAGGATACTCACTTCTCACTTTTTCAGATAAGCCTAAAGGGCTTGACTAGCTGGATCAGGTGCGTTTATTTAAGGTTGAAGCTAAACTCTTCAGGGGGCCTGCAGGTACTAAGTTTGACATCCCTGCTTTAAGTCAACAGCTTGTTTGTCATTGTTGCAATATAATCCGTTCCTCAGTAGAGGGCAGTGTTGAGATGTAGTTTCTCTTCATGGCACTCCCCAGAAAGACAGATCACTCAGGTTATAAAAGTAAAGTCATTTACAGACAATGTAACGTGCATAATTATTCATGCCATATCTCATCTATGATTCTACCCTTTTGATATTCAACCATAAGAACATCTTAATGCATGACGATGTGTGTTGTGTATAAAGCGTTTTAAATTCAGTTCTAAATCCAGTGGTGACTATCTGTTCAATCTTAGCACTCATTTCAGGGATAGAACCATAAAACTTGCCCTCTAAACACCAGTGCGATTTTATTTCCGTCATGAAAATCAATGGAATCTTAAGTTGTGCTTAAAGCTGAGAGCACGTTTTCCCAGATGCTCGGCCTATTGGCAGCATTCCTGGATGCATGTTTTTGATGATGAATCATTCTCGCAGTATGGTAACAGCAAAATCTTGCAGAAATGCTGTGAGATGCTCTCTACTGCTCTTTACACCATATAAAACATGCATCGCCTGGTTAAGACTGACTGCTTTAATGTGGCCACAGCATAAAGACTTGCAGTCATATCATGTTAACAGGTCTAATGACTTCTTATAAAACAGATAGATCTGGTCCTGAATGCTGATTGGTCAATATACCATTCTAGCTATGCTAAAAATACGTGATATAGGTTGAATTTGTATGCCATTCTCGCAACCTTAATGGAAATGCTACTTTTCATGAATGAATATAAGCATGAATGAATAATGAATGAATATAAGCATGAATTGTGCAGACTGACATTTTCAATATAACTTTCTGATTTGCTCAAATATATTTCATTGGCATATGTTTTCATGTAGACCAACATTTCCTGGATGCTGATGTCATTAAGGAACTGTTTGTTAGGTTTTATTTTTAATCAACAGGATACACCTGTGTTTAAGTATGATGATGTTGTTGTTGTTGTTATTTTTTTCTTCAGTATATTAATGTAATATTATGTAAAAGGAACTGGCTTTTTGTTTTTGTGTGTGTGTGTATATGTGTGTAGGCTATAGGCAATAAAAATCATTAATATCTTCAATAAATTATTATAATATTATGTATATTTTTCACACACACATCAACGGTGTAATAAGTAGTAGACAATTTGATAGGTAAAATATATGGGGAAATGAATTTCTAATTTTATTTTGACTAATAAATTGTGTACTACTTAATACACCTTTGATCATTCGTGTTACAGTACAAGAGCTGTCCAAAACAAAAACAACATGATTATTATATCAAAAAGTCCCTGCAGATGTGTTTTAGCCTGAGGGAGTTTTACTCTAAAGGTGTTGCAGTCAACAGAGACTCCATTTTTAGTCATGCAGTGAATATTTTGACTCCAGCCCTGCTCCAACTCTCTCTCCCCCTATGTGCGTGTGTGTGTGTGTGTGTTTATGAGTGTGATGAGACAGAAAGAGCTCAGTAGAGGAGTTTGAGGACAGACCGGCGGATGGAAACTCGTTTGAAAAAAAATAACAATGAAACATCAACAGAGACCAAGAGGAGAGGCTGTTTACTAGTGTTCTGCTAATGGCTGCTCTGTTAGCAGTAAAGCCTGTAGGGTAAGTGTGTGTGTGTGTGTGTGTGTGTGTGTGTGTGTGTGTGTGTGTCTCCTCTGGCTGGGTAATCCCATTCAGCACATGCTAATGTGAAACCAGAATCTAATGACCTTCTGCCATGGCTTTTCAACCCAGGCCTGGAGCAATCTCACAGCAACATCTCATAGATGCTCTCTCCAAGAACGCCCCCACAGTAGCACACAAGCATCCCAGTGAACAAACCATCTTACCATAAAATCTCTCTTATCCACAACATCGCTGCAGAGCGGGTCAGCCGTTATGGTTTGAGTGAATTATTATTGTAATTTTACAGTACAGTCACAGATACTGGCAGCATCCCAATTTGCATAGTATCAGTTCTGTATACTGTACCGGTCATGCCAATAAAGCTTGTTTGAATTTGAATCTAGTGTGCAAGATTAGGATTAGTGCCTACTTTTAGTCCCAACTTTTTTAAAAGCTAATTTTTTGTCCGGTTATAATGTATATTGGCCTACACTAGTGTTTGGATTCAGTAAAAGTTTGTATTTTTTTTGAAAGAAGTCTCTTATGCTCACCAAGGCTGCATTTATTTGATCAAAAATAAAGTAAAAACAGTAACATTGTTAAATATTATTACAATTTTTAAAAACTGACAACTAAAATAACGGCCACTTTATTAAGTACATCTTGCTAGTACTGGGTTGGACCCCCTTTTGCATTCAGAACTGCCTTAATTCTTCTCAATTCTTAATTTTTTGCTGCCAAATCAGCCCTGATCCGTCGAGGCATGGACTCTACTAGATCCCTGAAGGTGTGCTGTGGTATCTGGCACCAAGATGTTAGCAGCAGATCCTTTAAGTCCTGTAAGTTGTGAGGTGGGGCCTCCATGGATCGGACTTGTTTGTTCAGCACATCCCACAGATGCTCGATTGGATTGAGATCTGGGGAATTTGGAGGCCAAGTCAACAACTCAAACTCATTGTTGTGGTCCTCAGACCATTCCTGAACCATTTTTGCTTTGTGGCAGGGTGCATTATCCTGCTGAAAGAGGCCACAGTCACCAGGGAATACCGTTTCCATCAAAGGGTGTACATGGTCTGCAACAATGCTTAGGTAGGTAGTACATGTGTCAAAGTAACATCCACATGGATGGCAGAACCCAAGGTTTCCCAGCAGAACATTGCCCAAAGCATCACACTGCCTCCGCCAGCTTGCCTTCTTCCCATAGTGCATCCTGGGTGCATATCAGGGAAAGGTCATATATGTAGTTTTTTGCCCATTAACCCCTATTTACCTTTACCGGAATTCTGGCAGCTTATGCAATGTCTTGAGTGCATGTCCATTTGATTTTTATAATGAGCTTTTTGATAGTTTTCGGTGTTTTGTTGTACATTTAAATGCTTTCATTAAGCACTTAAAACCCCAAATTATTCCTATTTACTATTGCAGTTTTAGTCTACAGTCAGAGTCTGTGTTAAAGCTATAAAGAACAGGACGCACAGCCTCAGCGCATTTAGAACAGTTGGTACATTTACCATCTCCCATGAAGGCAAGTCAGTTAACTCTCTGTGAGGTTCTTTCATTGTTGTTTCAAGATGGCTTCACAGTCATCTATTAGATTATTAATCAGAGTTTGACTTTAAAAAGCGTTCAGTGTCCTCCAAAGACAGCCAACAGTCTCTTCATGACCCGGGGATCATAAGCATCCCTTTCAGCCAGTGTCCGCAGTGAGAAAACAGTCAGTTCTGAAGGAAGACAAAGACAGTGAGTGAGTGAGAAAGAAGAGGGGCCGTGGCGGCCCTTAGGCTGGTTTGGATCCAGCAGACAAGGGAGGCCTGTGTTCACTAGAGCACATGGATATTGATCTGCTCCCTGCCGTCTCACCGCCCATCTGTTTGGGTGAAGACTGCGATACCTCCATACTACAACTCCAGTCTGCCGTCTCCATGGAGACTAATCCATTTATCCGACTGAATTACAGTATCGGACAACTTTTTTTCTACTTGGTGGCCATTTTGTGATTGTCAATCTGGTTTTTAACTTTGACTTTTATTGATTAGTCCATGGTTACATACATTTACAAATGCTTTTGTCAAAAGTGACTTCAGCAGTACAACAATATGCATTTACAATAAACATACAAGTGATCAGCTCATTATAAAAACCCCACAGTAGAAGAAAAACATTTCAAACATTTTTGTGCATATTTAATTTATGTTCCATATGTCTCCTTAAGAAAGTCTGAATATAGCTTAAATCCCCAGAAACAATCTATCTAGATTTAGTTTGAGAAATGCAGGTAAAATAAGACAATAATTTTTGTAATCTCTTTAATAACAAATGCTTAAATGTCCTTAAATCAAAATCTTAAACCTAAAATCTTTGATTGGCCAGTGAAATAGGCCTTGTCCCAAATGGTGCACTATATATATATATATATATATATATATATATGTGTGTGTGTGTGTGTGTGTGTGTGTGTGTATATATATATATACACACACACACTTACATATCAGTGCCCAATGTGTGTGTATATGTAAGCAATAAGGTACTCGAGGCTGTGCTGTATCGTGAATAAGTCAAGCTAAAGGGCGTTGTTAAGCACGACGCGAAGCAACCCCTTCAGCCGCGACTTATTCACAATACAGCACTAGCCTCGAGTACCTTATTGCTTTTATAAAACGGTTACCACACAATACAAATATTAAAGCCAAAAATATGTATCAATGCATTTTCATGAAGTAAACTTTCACTAAAGCATTCCTTCCGCTGGAAAAAATAGTCCCTGACCATGAACAGCAACAGAAGTTACATTATTTTGCCATTAGATGGCGGCAAAGACTGTCTTTATGAGTGTGTCAGTCAGTAGCGAAGACTTTTATATTGAAAAGCCTGAACTGTTGTGAACACGGAACAAGACGCAACTGACAAAATGCTTTGACTAGCGCTGTCAGTCACGGGAAAACCCCTTAACTGTTAAAAGGACAGGATAATACATCGGACATATACTAAGATTTTTTATTATGAACATAGGACTGACCTGAAGGAAAATGCTAAATCTGAATGCAGGTAATAAACTCGCTCACTCGATCTCTTTCTCACAATACTAAGGGTGCTGTGTAGTGATAAACAGAACCGTTGGGTGAAGCGTGTGTTTTATCATGAATAAAACACAGCTATTGACCAATCAAAATCAAGGACAGGAACTAACCGTTTTATAAATATATATATATACAGTATATATATATATATATATATATATATATATATTTAAAGACATAAATATGTATGTCAAATTGATTAATCACAATTAATTGCATCTAACAAAAGTTTATATAATGTGTATGCACGCAAACACACACACACACACATATATATATATATATATATATATATATATATATATATTATTCATTAAAAAAATTCTATTTGAATATTATTTAAAATGTAATTTTTTTCTGTGATGGCTGAATTCTCCCTTTTATGGAGAAATAAGTTGCATTTTATTCAGTTCGTTTCATTAGCTAGTGCACTTGGCAAAGCTATCATATATAAAATGGCCTTTATTTCACCACAGCAAGGAAAATCATGTTTTCTATTATATGTCCCCTTCAATAAATATTGATAAATGGAGTTGAGCATGTCTCATTTAACCTCTCCATAATGCTTTATAAGTTGAATTTTTCTCTATAATGTGCACATACTGTGTCTATTCGCTTCATTCCTGGTGAATGTGCTCGCTGAGGTACTGGAGAGTTTTGGGAAAGGGAGGGAAACGGGTCAACCGCGGGCTTTTTGATGACTTCTTTTGGACTCAGATTAGAGAGCGCTGCTTCAGGGGGGCGCATTTTTCCAGAAGTTCGAGGGCCAAGACTGAAAGAGGGAGCGCATTAGAGAGAGAGGAGCAGAACCAAAGCAAGGGAGAGAGGGAGGCAGAGATGAAGGGTGCATGTTTGGAGAGGAGATGACATTTTTGCTGTAAGACAGGCAGAGAGGAGGTTCAGGCTGGTTTTGATTAAGAACCTTGCAGGATTTAAGGCCCAGTAGTTCGGCTCTGACTCATGGAAGCGAAAGTTCAATAACTGTAATGAAACCCAGATAATGAATGGACTCGCAGACATCTGTCATAAGGTTCCAGCGTTGCAAAGCTACACATGACAATCTCATCGCTCAACATACATGCACTGTGTGGCTTTTTCAGACTTTTTAAGATTCCTGATGTATTCCAGGACTAAAAAAATAATCCTTTACAGCAGCGCAGGAGAATCCTGTGCAAGCACTTCCTGTTTAATTATGGCTGCCTTTGTCTTAATTGCCTTGTCAGATTTCTCTGACATCATTTGCTTTTGTGTCTGACTCACTCAAATTTCCGCTCACTCGGGCCAGAATATTGCTTCATTTACCACAGGTCGGGATGTGTTTTACTGTCTACATATTCATTAGTGTTCATATCCTTTTGTAGCGTCTGGAGCATGAACACTGTTCTAGAATGAATCAGATCTAATTTGATGCTACAAATGGACTGCATAACAGTCATTCATATCGTTCATGAATGCTTACAGTGCATAAAGAAACTAGAACGAAAGGAATATACATTACAAATGAGATCTCTTTAACATCTTTGTAGATCTTTGTAGACTAGGGCCTTGTTTACACCTGGTATTAAGATGCTTTTTGTTCGATTGGATCACAGGTGGACGACGCAAAATACAGATGTAAACGGGGTGTAAAATGTTTTGAGCTTGTTCGACCACTTCCAGAGGTAGACAAAAACGTATTTGACCGTACTGCTTTCATAGTGTAAATGCTCATGTGGCCGAATGTGTTTGAACAGCTAAAGACCGCCTACTCTCCTAATGCTTAAACATTATGGGAAGCACGCTAGCCAGACGCAAGTACAGCGGTGCGTTCCAAACGGGATATATCGCCCTCTGAAGGGCACTTCGGAGTGGAAACAATCATGGCCGCCATATTGAAGGGTCGTTCCAAACCGAAGTGCTCAAAACTGGCCACTTCAAAGGGCCCTTCGGAATGAAGGATTTCGAAGGGTACAACTAATGGACACTTCGGGCCCCCATGATCCTTTGCACAGGGAAGTTGTTTGACGTTACAGAATGGGTACAGGAGGCTCGGAGTTCGATTTTACCTATAAATGTATGTATAGTATTTTTCTATACTACTGCAATATTTATACGAGTTAGATTTGGTACATTATTATGGTCAAAATGACATTGTACTTCAACAAAAATACTTTACAGCTCCCTTTATCAGTCCATTCAAATGTTTCAAATACGTAGACACAATATACATTTATTTGGAGAAAAGCATCTGCTAAATGACTAAATATACATTATATTTAACGTAAAAGACCAGCAGTAGCTTATAATGTTACTATAGTAAATTAATGCGTATTAATACAAAGAGTAAACCAGGGGGAAAAAAAGACGAAGGCAGCTCCTTGATTGTCTCGTTAAGATGGCGCAGAAGTGCGTTCCAAAAAATCTTTTTTTTTACCCCTACACCCTCCATCCCTTCGAAGCTCTCACGCCGGAGGGTAAACCCTTTGAAGGGATCAGGGCATAGGGATGAGCCCTTCCGAATGGAACCCAGGGCAGGTCTCTGCAGGACAGTAATGGTCAGTGGGCGAAGCCATAAACAGAGGGGCGTTTACCTGATTTGCCCACGTCAGAGTGTGGGTAGGGTTTAGGGGTGGGGTCGGGTCGGGTCGGGTGAACACCCACAAATACAGGAACGCCCACTTTTGTTCCGCAGAGACCCTTATACTCGCCAGACGTGATTTAAACGTTAGGCTTGTTCGACTTGATGCAGCGCCGCACAGACCGATTGGCGGCTGATTTGAAGCAGTGCATGCCGGTAAGAAACGCCATGTGACTGCGACGTATGGCTTCAAAGTACTTCGAGAGCGATTCGAGATCAGCCTCCTGAGTCAGCCAGCGCAGTTTCCCAAGAGCAGCTGCATGAGCTCTGATGACGACACAGCTGTTTCACGATTGGCCGGATTCACCGCATGACAACGATCACGTGTGTTTTGTGTTTATTGTCACGCCTTCAGTTCCACTAATGCTCACAAATATTGTATTTTTTATAACAGTTAAAGCTCTTTTCATGTAGTCGTGATGTTGTATTGTGTCATGTTTATCAAAATAAAACTGATAAAAAAACGTAAACCCCACTACATTGGTATTTAAATAATATATGCTTATGTTCAACTTTATTCTTGTAAAAACAGACGCTGTAAGCAGTACATAAAAGTATTGAATGAAAATGTCTCTGAAACATCAGTGTATTAGTCAAATATTGCATTTATTCTACTTCAGCTGTGATAAAGTATGCAAACGCAGCGCGAGCGTCACTACGAGAAGCAGAAAGTGCCCCACTTCACGTCTCCGTTTTTAGCTCCTCCCTGCCTGCACGTGGCTACTCTCGCCGATCGGTCTGCATCCAGCCGCAGCCGACGTCGAACACACCTTTTGTCGGCTGAAGTCCCAAAAAGTACCCGGATGACTTACTACTTTCGGCGAGATTCTGAAGTGTGCATACTATGGACACTTTGCTATCCCCTGAGGCCACAGGTGAGTGACCTTTTTTATAAGTCGTGAAGTAATTACTTATTCAAAATAAGCACCTACTCAAGAGAGTATGTGATTTCGGACGCTACCCAAGTACATTTATGACTTCTAAATGTAGCTTAAATAAGCTCTCTTATAATTGGCTAACCTATCATAACAACTGTCTCATAAATTTTGTTTCTAAACACTCGAATCATGACAAAAAACGGTATTTTTCAGGCTGGATCAAGCTAATGCGCAGTCCTAAACACGCGTCTCTTGTGCCTCATTTCTGAGACGCGCGTCTGACTGTTTCTATAGGAACCGGAGCTTCTAACGGCCAATGCAGTGACGCAGAGACTTTACAAATCGGCGATTGGCTCTTATTTAGAGCACATGATGTCATTGCTACACGCGAAATGCGGCTGGAGGGCAAGGAGTGATTTTTCTATATAGGAATCCTATCACAAACTCAAAATTCCTATGTTTTGCATCGTTTATGATTGCTCAAATCTATCAAACCGAGAAACCACAATGAGTTTTTATCGTTTATGTAACTTATATCATTTTTTAACTTTAAAAGTTGACACCTTTTATAGCGTTTTGCGGCTGCTGATACTGAAATGAATATGGATACCTGCTTACCTTTTTTGTTTTTGACTTGGTTAAATATTCACATTCTTCATGGTAACGTTTGTAGGGAAGAGAAGATATTTTATACTATTGCATGATCATTTGGTGTTTTCACTTCAGTTTTGTAGAATTCCGTTTACAATGTTGATCTGGTTACTGTGAAAACAGTGTGACGCGCTGCTGCTTCAGCCATCGTATGGTAGAAAATGTCCAAATAAATAAATGTGTTTAACAAGCTGACATAAGTCGATCCGTTTCTTTGTTGGAAGGGTGTAAATGTAACTGTAGTTTTAATGTTGTCTTAGTAAATATTCACTTTCCCATAAGAATCAGAGGGGCATTCAGCGGACAGACACCCTTTTTTACAGCCTATGACCGATACCAACACACTGTATTTTTTTATATACACTCAGCTATGTGATTATTTTATTGACATTATTAGATTTGCTATGGCGTCACCTCCTCAACCTGCTTCCCTTAATGTTTTTATCTATGGTTTTTACACATAGAAAAGGCGAAAATTGTATTACACCGTCCATTTTTTTTCCCCTGAACAATGATGTGAGCTCCTGTTGCAATCTTTGATTCAGCATAAATGACGTACAATGGCGACATTTTTCACAATCATTACAGAAAATCAAAAATACCGGCCTTAACATCACTAGCAGAAAGGCAGTGCGATATGCACAAACTAGACTAGAACTCGTGACGGCAGCTTCACATTCTCTATATCTACCTTCTCGATGGCAGTCTAGTCTTTCATTTTAGTAGAAAAATCGCTCCTCTTCATAACATGAGGTTCACGTCCAAAATATGTTGTCATTTTCTGTTTATACCTTTCTAAACCAGCACAGAACGGACTTTTCTCCATCTCTTCCATTCTAATTTTCACAGCTTGCCCTCCACGTTAATTTTGCGCGTCAACAGAACCACGTGATTGCAAACAGCCTATTGCGCGTTGCACTTTCTCCATTCAAAACAATACGAGTGATGCGTCTTGTGTTATTCTATATGCTTTGTTATAACATTAGTCCTCATAATCAAAATATTGTACCCTCCCTCTTCCAGCAACACCTCTTCTCTGATTACGTGTTTACTGCTAGGGCGGGGCAACCTGTCACTCACATGAGATCGACCAATAGCAAACCACAACCATCCAATTATTTCCTCATGAACAAAATCAAGTCCCGGCCTAAACATTTTTTTTTTCTTGTTTGAGAAGCCGTTTCACTTGGATATACGTCATAACAAGGAAGAAAAGACCATCGCAACTTCCGTTTCATGACAACTGTAAGTTCTTATATACCTTTATTTCGATTATATTTTATTTTGCATATATATATATATATATATATATATATTATAAAGTCTTAAAATATTGTAACGAAGGGAACTGGACGACAGAGTTGGGGATCCAAGTGCAAGCTTTATTAAGAGAGCGTAGTCAAACAGGCGGGAGGTCAACCACCAGCAAACAGAATCATGAGAGGCAAGGCAAAGAGTAGTCCAAAAACAGGCCAAGGTCAAGGCAGGCAGCAAACGATCATAATCAAGGAAACAGTCCAGGGTCAAAAACAAAGGCTAGGGACACGGGGACACGGAGACACGGACAAACAAAGGCTAAACAATACTCAGCAACGTGTGAGTGTTTGAGTGAAGCTTATAAAGTGTCACTGATGGGAAACAGGTGTGAGTGTGTGATTGGTTCCTAGATGGGGAATTATGGGAAATGTAGTCCAGAGTGATGTGTGACTGTGTGTGCCATGAAATGGTGAACCGGCGACCTCTGGTGGGGAGTAGCAGGAACCAGCAGGCGCCGGATACGTAACAAATATAAATGAGAAAATTGTTTTTATTTATAAATATAAGTGAAATAGAATCTTTATTTAAGAGATTTATTTAACTAAATAATTTTGTAATTAATTTAACATTTAGTTCCTGTCCATGTGATATTGCTTAAATAGTTGTGTCAATATTTGTCTTAATCATCATATCTATTTTTATTTCTCCCAAGGAATTTTAGGAGGACCATCTCATACGAATTACTTAAAAGATACATAGCTGAGAACTCCCTTAAGTCTCCTTAGGTAAGAAAGCTCAACCTCTGAGCAATAACCTTTCCTTCTGGGAGGCGTTCAGTTTGTTAATGGAAATGTTCATGGAAATCTGTACTAATAATGGTTTATTAAAAATGTCGAATTTTAATCATCTTTAAAATCAAATGCATCTCTCATGCTGTCTCCTCATGCAGAGCTGAAGTGTGTCCGCTCCGAGCGAGAGTTACGCTTCTATGAGGCGATGTAGGGAGAGTATTCAGACCTGTGGTTAACTACAGATTATACTCCCCCGGGGACAGTGAGCTGCATACTGCGCAGCCAACCTACCCGTCTGTCTCTCGCTGTCTCAGAGGGAGGGCGGTTGGTGGTGAGCGTGAGTGCTGCGTGGCGTGGGCTGAGCTCTGGGTGTTGGCTGAATGGGTGGAAGAGAGACCACAGGCATGAGAGCATGTGTGTGTGTGTGTGATTCTGGGAACAACAGCTGGTGTTGATGCTGAGATCTCTAAACTCATTCAGTTCTTGTCTTACTGTTCGGGGCCCGGGGGAAAGCAGTGTGATGTACACTGGCAACACACACGACAAAATCACACACATCAACATTCAGTATCGTTACCTCTGTGTTTGAGCATGAACTGTGTGCTGCAGCACGACATGGGCTAAAAGGTGATGTGTGCCATTTTTAATGTTAAAATGCTTTCTCTTATCACAGTTATTTAGAATATGCAGAGACGACAATATGTAAAACATCTGCCAACTCGACACAGAATTGACCAATGATGTGAGTTTGGGGGCGGGGCTTAATATCTGCTATCTGGTCTGATCAATAACTACTAACGGAAGAATTGTTTTTGCAGTTCCTAGTGCAGCAGAAATTACACACTTTACCTTTAAGTTTGGAACACACTGAAAATGCAAGGGGCATTTAATAGAGACAAAACTAGTGTAAACTGCTCAATAACAGATCTAAAATTACATTTTTGCTTTCTTTGAAGCTAAATATGAGTGGAAGGAAAAGTCAGCACCAGAATGCTAGGGTGTTGTGAGTGGTTGCCAGGGTGTTGCTATGCTGTTCTAAGTGGTTGTAAGGGTGTGTTGCTAGGTGGTTGCTGAGATGTTCTGGGTAGTTGCTAGGGCACTTCTAGGTAGTTCCTAAGATATTCTGGGTGGTTGTTGGGGCGTTGCTATGTGGTTTGTAAGGTGTTCTGGGTGATAGGGTTTTTCTGAGTCAGCGCCACTATTTTGTTTCTAGGGTTTTCTGAGTAGTTGCTAGGGCATTGCTAGGGTGTCGTATGTGGTTGCTAGGGCATTTCTATGTTGTTTGTAAGGTGTTCTGGGTGGTTGCTATGGTTTTTCTGGGTAGTTCTTATGGTGTTCTGGGCATTGGTAGTTGCTGAGGTGTTAAGGGTGGTTTCTGGGGTTTTCTGGGTAGTTGCTAGGGTATTGTATGTGGTTGCTAGGGCATTTCTATGTTGTTTGTAAGGTGCTCTAGGTGGTTTCTAGGGTTTTTCTGGGTAGTTCCTATGGTGTTCTGGGCATTGGTAGTTGCTGAGGTGTTAAAGGTGGTTTCTGGGGTTTTCTGGGTAGTTGCTAGGGCATTGCTAGGGTGTCGTATGTGGTTGCTAGGGCATTTCTATGTTCTATGCTAGGGCATTTCTATGTGGTTTCTGGGGTTTTCTGGGTAGTTGCTAGGGCATTGCTAGGTGATTGCTAGGTGGTTGATAGGGTGTTACTATGTGTTCTGGGTGATTACTAGGATTTTTCTGGATATTTCCTATGGCTAGGTTGTTTCTGGGTAGTTGCTAGGGCATTGCTAGGTGATCACCAAGGTGTTTTGGGATGGTTGCTAGGGCATTGCTATATGGTTTGTAAGGTGTTCTGGGTGGTTGCTAGGGCATTTCTAGGTAGTCACTATGGTGTTCTGAATATTTGCTAGGGCATTGCTAGGAGGTTACTAGGGTGTTCTGGGTTGCATATGGCCCAAGTCAAAATAGCACACACCTCTACAGCCAAAAAAAAAAAAAAAAAATCGAATCATCTTTTAAACAGTATAAATTCACCTGATAAGCAAAACTGTGTGGCATGGGTTCCTCTATGAAATTCTATATCTTCTCTTATCTCCTTGATAAGCAGCATTATTTGTGGTTTCATTCACGTCAGTAGCACAAACAATGTCACACAGAAAGTTACAGTTGTGGTCTAATGGTTAGAGAAATGGACTTGTAACCTGAAGGTTGCGGGTTTGAGTCTCAGTACCGGAAGGAAATGTAGGTGGTTATACATCACTCTCACTTTAATCATTCAAGTTAGGGATTGTTCGTATCACTAACCCTAAATATAGTAATAGCAAAATCCACTAATAAAAATCTTTCAGTTATCTTAGCCCTTTAAGCAGTACTTCAGTCAGCTCCATCAGCAGCTTGTTCCTATTGAGACGCTCTCAGTAAAGCACCAGTCCAGACTCAAGGGAACGGATGCCAGGACCTGGCACTGCCAACTCTCACTCTCTCCGTTACAGATGTCCACGTCTCCAGGAACAGGCATCTGTACTCATCCACACTGACAAAAGTGCAAACGATTTGTGTATTTCACTTTCACACTCGCACAGTCTCCTGATTATGTGACAACGTGTGACTGGAACAGGCTGCTCTGGAGGATAGAAAAGTTGAGTTTAAAATAACAATAAGAACAAATGCATCCTCTTAGAGCCATGACCTTCTCTGATGCATTTTACACACACACATGTTGGGTTTTAATGTTTTATGTGACATTTCATAGACATATTCACTGTACAAACTGTATATTATATCCCCTAACCTTACCCCTAAACTATCACAGAAAACTTTCAGCATTTTTACATTTTCAAAAAATATCACTTATGATTTATAAGCTGTTTTCAAAAAATGTCAAGGATTGCGGATATTGCCATCTTTGTGGGGTTTACTTTTGTAGGGTTTACGAGGACCACACACACCTATATATATATTAAATTATAATATAATAATAAAATTAGAAGTATTAGAATTTTAGTTAATATCATGCATTATAATTACCTTTATATATGCTTTATATATAAAGTATATAATATTTATGTATATAAAGTTATATAATGTATATATAATTGTGCAGTTGATATGTTTTATTTTCTAATTATTTCTATATATATATAATTTTTTTATATTTTTATTAAACTGGTTCTTGATTCTTTATTCTTTGAAGAATATTTATTTATCATTGTTTGTAAGACTGTAAGTTTGGATCTGCTTTTTGTCAGTTGTGTGTGTCCATTTTTATTTTGCTGTAACTGCTGGAATCGATACCTGGAGTGCGTTCTGCTGACATTGTGTACACTGTGCATCGTGTTCCACTGATTTTTCGCTGTGTTGCAGTTCCAAATATTTATTTAGCACTCTGGCTTTTGCACACACCACCTGTGACATTTTGTTAGATTTAGTGATGGTGGCTGACGTATCATTTCTCTCCATGTCACATGGGCTGATTTCCCATACTCCCCCACGACGGGCCTCTTAACTGTGTGATTATTCATTTTCACTCTGTTGAATATAGACTTCCACGTTGTTGCTAGGTGACAGGTAATTTTCAGCATGTGTTTTAATTAACAAGGGCACAGGAAAGCCTACATAAAACAGTTGTTCCAATTCTGTGACAAGAAGGATATTATGTCTCTGCTTTCAGCTAATATCTGGCTCATAGCAGGTGGGCAAGTTATAGAAGAGCAGACGTGTGACGTGAGCACGATGTTCTAGTTTCCAGGGTGAAATCACTCATAAATGCACTTTTTTATGTCAAAATTGACTTGCCAACAAATATGCAAGCCGTTCCTTTTCAGGTGATTTTCCAAATGAAATCTTTCCTTTCTTTATAAAAATGTTCTGTGATTGTATAATTGGTCATATTATGATGCTTTTATACATGGGTACATGTTTGACATGACATTTCAAACTCTAATTTGTCTACAGGTTATGACTGCAGGTTTCATTAGCTCATGTTAATTAATTAAGCAACCACATGGAATAATTGTTCTTTTTAAAACTTCATTTGTCACACCGCAGGCTATTTGAGGGAACCATAAAAAGCAAAAAAGGTGATTAAAATGGTCAAAAGAAAGCACCAAAAATACACACTCTTTTTATATAAATCTTAACCAAACATTTTAGTAATGCAAAACATGTCTAAAAACATGGAATTTATTTAATATATTTATTTTAAAAAAAGTATTATTATTATTTGTCAAGAGTTTGGTTTGTGTTGTCGGCATGTCGAGAAGATGCTGTTTTCTGCAGTGCAAATCCACTTTGCATGCACTTCCAAAGGAGGAGGACTCGGGATAAAACTGATACGAAAAAGCCAACACCATCATTTTTAACACTCCAGAGATCCAGAGCTGAAATTCAGATATGGTAATTGTTGTTTCCTTTCTGACACACGCTGTAAGCAGCAGACAAATCACAATAGACTGGGCCACCTGACCAATCAGAGCAGAGTATAGGCTAATCACAACAGGGTCACGTTCAAGCTTAAACCGGTGTACAACGTTTTGCTAGTTTCCTGGAAACAGTGTGCAACAGGTTTTGAGATATTTTTTTCTCTTGTTTGGTGAGTGTGTCAAAAATGTCAGCCCAATCAGCAGCAACATGTATATAAACCACGCAGTATTAAAGAGACAGCTCGCACAATGGGTCCAAGTAAAGTCGTTTACAAATGTGTCCGCTGCAGCTCGGCATATGCAGTGACTGTAACATTGAGTGTATTTTGCAGTATTAAACACTTATTTATACCAATTTCATCAGGCTCAGAAAATTCTTCAAAAAGAACACAAAGAATAGCCTTCTCAGCTGCCATAGTTGCAACTCTTGCGTCATCAGAACAGGGTGTTCAACGCAACACCGTTTCTGTTTTAAAAACGTTTTGCAATGTTTTCTCTGGGCTGAACGCAGCCCTGACTGGGCCATCTGACCAATCAGAGCAGAGTAGGCCAATCACAATAGACTGGGCCATCTGACCAATCAGAGCAGAGTAGGCCAATCACAATAGACTGGGCCATCTGACCAATCAGAGCAGAGTAGGCCAATCACAATAGACTGGGCTTTCTGACCAATCAGAGCAGAGGAGGCTCGAGGAAAGGAAGGTTTTAAGAGAGACCGAATCTTCAAACAAACCATTTTCAGACTCTTTGAGAAATGAGGTGATTTATATTATGAGAGAATTAAAGTGTTTTTGACCTTGGATGTATGTAAACCTATTGCAGGAGACCTCCAAAACTAAATTAGAAACCTTTAAAATGTAATAATGAATTAATTAAATACTTAAAAATACTTTAATGTTTTTGTCAGCTATACCCATATACTGTATGTGTAGCACATACCAAGTTATTTAAATTGCACTCCAAGGAGCTTTAAAGAATATTGACATCATAGTAGTGTCGAGCAAGCATATTATTACCATAATACTTAGTCCAGAATCCATAGTAATGTGTGGTATAAATGTAATGCATTAAATACTTGAATATGGAGCTCAATGATCATTACCACTATTGAATCATGGATTTGAGATTTCCTCTTCCCAATATTCTGTTGGAAAATGAGCTCAAGTAATTCCCAAAGGACTACCCCACTGACAACAATGCTGTGCAACCTGCTGTTGGGGTACTGTACAAAAAGAATTGTTGCTTGGCAACTGTTTGAGCTCCACTTTGAAGTTTTACAAATGTTTTCAGCAGGATGGCAAAAAGCCATGAAATGCCACATGAAAACTACAGCATAATAAAACCGCAAACACACGCCGTCCAACAAAATGTCTGACTGCATATCAGGGTCATAAGCATTAACTAAAAATAAAACCATACAAAAATATTTTCATTGCTTAAAATAAAATTAATGTGAACTGATATAAAATAAAATACAAAATGCAAGAGAGAAAAGGTGGGTTTTAAGGCATGATTGGAACTCAGATAAACTGGAAGCCATTCTAATAGAATTAGGAAGATTGTTCCAAAGTGTGGGGCCAGCCACTTCAAAAGCTCGATTACCCCTTGTCTTTAGGCAGGTTCTGGGGATCTTAAGGAGTAATTTGCCATCCAATCTTAGTCCTCTCACCGGAGTGTAAGGGAGAAGTAGGTTGGTCAGATAAGAAGGAGCTAGATTATTTAAAGATTTATAAACAAGTAGATTTAGTATTAAAAAGTATTAAAAAAGTGTACACTTACTTAATTTCAGCTATAGTTTCAGCAACATTTCTCTTTTTCATTGTTTAATTTGTAGTACTAAAATAACAAAAACGAAAACTAATACAATTTAAATAAAAAAACTAAACTAAACTAATAAAAATTATTAAAGCACAACAAAATTACTTAAACATTAAAATTAAATTGAAAAAAGAAAATATAAAAATAGAATCTAATTCAAAATATGAGAAATCAAGATTAAAGGTGTAGTAAGCAATTTCTGAGAAATACTGTTGAAAGTGGATCAGACTGAACACCAAAGCACACTTGTAGCCAATCAGCAGTAAGGGGCGTATACACTCATTAGGGGGAGGTGCCTGTGTACCGTGTCACATAGTGTTTTCGTACACTTGGGGGTGGAGCTATCAAAATAGGGGTGTGGTCCTTTTGGGTAAGGGTATGTTTGTTTTGATGATTTTAAATATCAACAGCGTTTCTCAGAATTCGCTTACTGCACCTTTAACAAAAACGCAACATGAAATAATCCATGTGTGTAAGGTGAATATATCCTTTTTTTATTCAACATAATCGCGTTCACATCTGTCAACTATTATTCTGACTGTCATCAGATAAATAGAGTTCTGGTGTGGTGATAATTAACTTTTTGGGGATTTCTAGGCATTGTATTTCATGTAGAGTATTTATTCATCTTGATTTCTCACAACTTGTGTGCACGTAACGTGTCGCATGGGATCATTTTTTGATACTTTTTTTTTAAAAAAAGCTTGATGCTGGTCGCTATGCCCCTTTTACAAGATGTAATATAAGTCTCTGGTGTCCCCAGAAAGTGTCTGTGTAGTTTCAGCTCAAAATACCCCACAGATCATTTATTATAGCTTGTCAAATTTGCCCCTATTTGGGTGTGAGCAAAAACACGCCATTTTTTTGTGTGTCCCTTTAAATGCAAATGAGCTGAGCTTCCTGCCCACTTTCCAAAAGGGGGTGAAGCTTTAACAGCTCACGCTTCGGTTGCTCAACAACAACAAAGATGGAGAATCTCACGCAGCCAAAATGAGGATTGTCAGTAACGGTGTTCAGCCTTACATTGTTCAAACCCGAGTCGACACTGATGGAGAGACTCAGGAAGAAGTTACAACTTTTAGAATGAAACCGGACATTTCTGGTTAGTAGATAAATATATGTAGTTGCTGTGGAGTTGATTCAACTCATCGACTAGCATGTGCCGTCATATTAATCTTTTGTGCAAATCCAGCGTTAAATTGACCCTCATTTGTGAAGTAATCCGGCATAAAATGACTGCATGGTAACAACACTCTACTACAACAACTCTTCCTATTCTCTAAAGCAGCTCAACATGGCCATACCCCCTTTGTTGCGTGTTCTCAGGGGTGGGGTTTATGTAAATTTTGGAGTTTGTGATGTCACCAACCCAGGAAGAAGCTCGTTGTAGTCCCTACCAGCCATTTGTTGTAGTCCTTTAAAAACAATTTCTGTAAAAGAAAATATCTTCCTTTGCATTAAACTTTTGAGTGTTGTAACTTTGCAGATGTTGTTTATGCTCAAAACAGCAACATTACACACTAACTAAAGTTAGAAAAGTGAAATCATAACCAAGGGCGTACAACATTAAAACAACACCAGGGTGAGTTCATTACTTAATTTTCATTTTAGGTTGAACTATCCATTTAAGTCAAAGTAAAAATCTAATTTCCACTGTAAAGGTCTCAGTTTAATTATCTGTGGCAGGCTGCATGTCTTCTGTTTACACATATGGCACAAGGAAATAACTTTCATGTGAGTGTGCAGCAATAGATGAAAAGAGTGAAAGAAAATGCTTTACAGCAACAGGGGCAAATGAAGGACTACTGCTGGTGTTTTAATAAGATCCCTCATCAGAATCGAGCCGGTTCCTTCCCAGCCTCTCGGGGAGGGGTGCCTTCTGTGGTTCGGACCCTCCAAAATGCACACGTAATTTGACTAACAGCTGCAGTGGCTTATAGGGGCCAGATGTGCAGTGTAAGTGAGGGGAGAGAAGCTGAACGGAGCGGTTTGGGGTGAAAAGCAGGCCCTGTCAGGGGGCCGGAGTGCCCAGCAGTAAAATGAGAGAGAGCTATTGTCATGCATGCTGCTCGCTTTTTATGGTGACTTCTGCAAATTACAAGGACGTAGGCATCAATTTTCACTTGGGGGTTCACTGTGGCTGGGTGTGTGTTCCAAAAATTTCATGCCATTTACACTTGCTTTATGAGCTACTGCAAAACTTTCTGCTGCAGAGTTTTGTGCTTTTCCCCCCAGCAATTTAGCATGTCCGCTTAAGTGGTAATGTGGAAAGCACTTAAAAACAAGAGTATTTTTTAAAGAGAGACAGTAATGAAAGTAGAAGGGGGTGGTGTTTAAACATGAAATCTGAATTTGGGTAGCACTATAGTTTAGGGTCCAATTCTCACTATTACCTTGTTGCTTATTATCATGCATATTACTAGGATATTGGCTGTTTATTAGTAATTTAAAAAATTACATATTAAAGGGATAGTTCACCCAAAATGAAAATTATCCCATGATTTACTCACCCTCAAGCCATCCTAGGTGTATATGACTATCTTCTTTGAGACAAACACAATTGGAGATGTATTTAAAAATATCCTGGTTCTCCTACGATTTATAATGGTAGTGAATAGAGGGTGTGATTTTGAAGCCCAAATAAATGCATCCACCCATCATCAAAGTAATCTACGCAGTTCCAGGGGGTTAATAAAGGCCTTCTGAAGCAAAGCGATGGGGTTTTTGTAAAAAAAAAAAAAAATCCATATTTAAAACTTTATTAACTATAATAACTAGCTTCATGCACACGGCCGTACGCTTCGATTTGCGGCAAAAGAGTAACCTCTGACCCGACACATGACGTAATGACTAACACGGAAGCGCAGAGGAGAGACCAAAACAAAACACCGGTCATGAATTAGAAGTCTAAAACGAGAAATTTTAAAGAGAAATGTCAGAGGATTTCAATATAAGAGAAGAGGAGCTTGAGTTTGTTGCCCAGCAGTATTTGTTTAAACCACGAGAGGCGTCTAAGCTTACGATACTCCGACATCCTGCGTCATACATCGCATTATGGGTTACACTTGTGGCTAAAGTCAACTTGCGCAGTATGCGTACGGTCATCTGGCGGAAGCTAGTTATTTTCGATTATAAAGTTTTAAATATAGATTTTTTTTTTTTTACAAAAAGGCATTGCTTCGCTTCACAAGGCTTTTATTAACCACCTGGAGCCGTATGGATTACTTTTATTATAGATGGATGCATTTAATATATCTCCGGTACTTCGATTGTGTTCGTCTGAAAGAAGATAATTATATACATCTAAGATGGCTAAATCATGGGATAATTTTCATTTTTGGTGAACTATCCCTTTAACGCCTTATTCTGCATTAATCCTGCCCAATACCTAAACTTAACAACTACCTTACTACCTTACTCCACAGTAATTAGAAGTTTATTGAGACAAAGTTGTAGTTAATAGTGAGAATTGGACCATAATCTAAAGTGTGACCTGAATTTGAACCAAAAATAAACCATCTAAAAATGGACTAAAAGTGTATTATTATAGCTGACTATAAACCGACTAGAAAACCTTTAAGTTAACATGATTTGGCATTTTGTAACCTATTTTATTCTAGTAATCTGACATATTTTATAAGTTAGGATATTCAATCAGTATTTTCTAGGGCTGTGAATCTTTGGGTAGACAGCGAATCGATTCGATTCACGATTCACAGGTGTTCGATTCGATTCAAGAACGATTTTTGCAAATTCAGAATGATTCGATTCGAGACAATTCACATTAAAATTCGATGCGATTCGATTAATTCGATGCGATTCTGTATTTTTATATGCATTCATTAGGGTTATTGAAATGCTTCCCCCAATGTGTCTTAGTCAGGGTGTAAATTACACAGCGGCCTTCAGGAGGTCAGAGTAAGGGCAAAAAAAAACCTTTTGTCCATTGTTAATGTTTCATGTCAGTTCTTAATGATGCTACATTATTTTAATAGCCAGAAAATTGGCATTTGTAGAAATTTACATAAGCCAAAATTTTAAAAGGCTTTAAAAGTATTGTTAGTTCATGTTAACTATAGTGCAGGATAGTGTTAATGGCTACACAACCTTATTAAAGTGTTCCAGGTACATTAAACATACTAATGCTTACATCGAGAGACTACCCTAGAATATCATGCACTTTCCCAACTAATCCTAAACTAACTTTTCTTAACGGAATAGTTATAAAATCCCTCTTTGTTCTCTTTATACGGAGCATATTCCTGTTTTACAATGATTTATGATGAAAACGCGCTGGGTGTTTACTGTTGCTATAGCAACTTTAATGCGCATCTGATTGATAGATAAACCGCGCGCTCTTATGTCAGTGTTGTTAATGTTGTAGGTATTTCAGCAGTTTCCTTCGTACATTCAGTTTAACAACATAAAGTTACATTTTATTTATCATTCATTGGAACTATGCTTTTGCATTTAGACACTTACATTATGTGTTTGCTCCGTCCATGCATTAAATGCGCGCCCTTGAATAAGCGACGTCCACTGCTCAGGTAATGTCAATGTATGACCCATTTCCGTAAAACTTGAGTATTTCATCTTATAGAAAATAACGATGACGTTTGCACGCAATAAAAGCGTTTTATTGCAACAGTGGTGACCACGCAATGACCTGTCAACTGTATCAATGGCTTGAGCAGTGTGACTTAGGACTGTTGCTGTCTTAATAGAGAGCTGTCATCTGTTCATGTGAATAGCAGTGGCCGTCCTGAGGAGAGCTCAAACGTGGGCTGCTCAAAAATGTGTGTTGATGAGAGCTACGGACGGAGCGCGAGCGCAATCCAGTGAAAGGCGGTAAAGAGTGCAGCGCGTCTGTGTGAAGGAGAGCTGCAAGGGCGAATTACGGCGCACAACATCTTCAATTCGCGCATGTAATTTAATGTTTATGTATCTTAAAGCACTGAATCGCTATAGAATCGCGATTAATCAGAACTAACGATTCAAAAAACATGTTTCAAGATCGATGCATATGCATCGTCAGGATTTGTAATCGATGCATCGAGAATACGAGTGAATCGTCACACCCCTAGTATTTTCCATTTTCATTTTAGTTAAAGTTTTAGTCATTTTGTGTTGTCTTTTTGTCATAGATATAATTTTTAAACAAATGTCTATATAGTTTTCATTTCTTTTTTAGTTTTACTTAGTTTAGTACATCAAGTTAAACTAAATGATTATCTGTAATGTTGCTTTGGCAGCTAGCTGAATAGCAGCTAGCATATATATCACACACACACACACACACAAAAAAAAGTTGGGACACTGTACAAATTGTGAATAAAAAAGGAATGCAATGATGTGGAAGTTTCACATTTCAATACTTTATTCAGAATACAACACAGATGACATATCAAATGTTTAAACTGAGAAAATGTATAATTTTAAGGGAAAAATAAGTTGATTTTAAATTTCATAGCATCAACACATCTCAAAAAAGTTGGGACAAGGCCATGTTTACCACTGTGTGGCATCCCCTCTTCTTTTTATAACAGTCTGCAAACTTCTGGGGACTGAGGAGACAAGTTGCTCAAGTTTAGGAATAGGAATGTTGTCCCATTCTTGTCTAATACAGGCTTCTAGTTGTTCAACGGTCTTAGGTCTTCTTTGTCGCATCTTCCTCTTTATGATGCGCCAAATGTTTTCTATGGGTGAAAGATCTGGACTGCAGGCTGGCCATTTCAGTACCCGGATCCTTCTTCTACGCAGCCATGATGTTGTAATTGATGCAGTATGTGGTCTGGCACTGTCATGTTGCAAAATGCAAGGTCTTCCCTGAAAGAGACGACATCTGGATGGGAGCATATGTTGTTCTAGAACTTGGATATACCTTTCAGCATTGATGGTGCCTTTCCAGATGTGTAAGCTGCCCATGCCACACGCACTCACGCAACCCCATACCATCAGAGATGCAGGCTTCTGAACCGAGCGCTGATAACAACTTGGGTTTGTCCTTGTCCTCTTTAGTCCGGATGACATGGCGTCCCAGTTTTCCAAAAAGAACTTCAAATTTTGATTCGTCTGACCACAGAAGAGTTTTCCACTTTGCCACAGTCCATTTTAAATGAGCCTTGGCCCAGAGAAAACACCTGCGCTTCTGAATCATGTTTAGATATGGCTTCTTTTTTGACCTATAGAGTTTTAGCCGGCAACGGCGAATGGCACGGTGGATTGTGTTCAAAATGTCTCACTTTCAACATTTGATATTTTATCTATATTCTATTGTGAATAAAATATAAGTTTATGAGATTTGTAAATTATTGCATTCCTTTTTTATTCACAATTTGTACAGTGTCCCAACTTTTTTGGAATCAGGTTTGTATATATATATATATATATATATATTATTTCAAGAAACAAAAATGTTTTTTATGGGTTTTAGTCAACTATAATAACTCTGTATTCAATGAGGAAAAAAAATGCAGTACAAGATATGATTTTATTTGATTTGGTCATGAAAAGTGAGCATTACCAGAATGCAGTCTAAAACAGCTATCTGGCAAATAGTTAGCATTATCCAATCCACATGATGTCAGCCAGAATTAAAAGCCATTTCAGAGGAAGAGCAAGTGCTAACATGAGACTAGTGAAGTGGAATTGCTTGCTAACATTGTCTGTGAAGCTGCATATGGCATTTAAATGCATCTTGCAAGAAATCGTGGAAGTGCTTTAATCAATATGTGAACTTAAGATTTGTGCTTTTAAGTGCTTGATTGCCTGGGCCTGTTTATTTTCTTCTTACAATTTTTACTTAAAAATCTGTGGGTCGAGACTATGGTAATTGGCAATATGCCACATAAGCTGTTTAAGAGATTCATTTAAGAGATGCCTTTCTTGCATTGCAACTTCATTTGTGATCCATGTCTAAATGTATGTTACCATGACAATCACAAGAGCCTGTCTGTGTGTTTCATATGGTTTTCATGTTGCTGCTAGACAGCTTATAAAATAACCTCCAGGTTTGCTATTGACAGTGCTCCTCCAACCACCAGGGGGCAGCAAGGGGTACAAGAGGTTAGAGATCATGTGTCAGGGCTGTTGTTGCACTAATGTAAAGAAACTTGCTATATTTGGAACCATGTGCTAGCATGCTACTCTTATTATGTATTATGCCATAGAAAGATATACGAGCATCCTAGTATGTGGTTCCAAATTGAACAACTCTTTGCATTTGTACTGACATTTTATGCCCTTTTGCTGATTTTTGCTCAGAGTTCTCAGTTATGATTCATTAACATTTACTTTCACAATATATTTGTTTGTTTCTTGTGGGTATTCATATACCATATATTACTCTAAGGTCAAAAGTTTGGTAAGATTTCTTAAAATGTTTTTGAAAGGAGTCTCTTATGTCATCATGGTAGTGAAAAAATAAAGAATACATAGTCAAAAATATGACACTGAAAATAGCTCACGTAAATTAACACTTAAAATGAGAATGTAAAAGACCAGGGTAATTGGTGGTAAACATTAGGAATCCTTCTCAAGGTTAATAAAGTTTCAGTGAGGCCCATAAACAGACTATACTGTACATGTGGCATCATCTCATGAATATGCTTTACTGGTCTCCCACTACGACCTTCAGATGAGACGCCACATGACCTCTGCAAAACATTTTACTGGCAAAATCAAATCATTCAAGAGTCGTAATAAATCTTGATTCACTGTGGAACTGCATGACATAATAAAAAGGAGCAGACATCACATTTGATGAAAAGGTTGTTTTATTCCCCCTGATAACACTTGGTGTAGCATGAAATGAGAGGTTATTACTCAAATTATATTATTCGGATGAGTTAAGCAGCTGTGTTTAAGATTACTAACTAGTTGCATTAACTAAAGAGAGCATCATTAGATGGCGTTTTAAGTGTATGAATGCATTGATTTGTTGCGATCGCTTTATCACTTTGGATAAAAGCGTCTGGTAAATGCATAAATAATGTTCATTAAGTGGGTCGTGGAATGTGCTAAATCAATGTTAAATGCAAATAATAAAATATTACTATGTGATCATGTGTATAAACAGGAATATTAACTTTTAAAGGAGCGGTAAATGCTGTTGATGTCAAATCAAACTCTACTGTATTTTGGCTCAAAATCATCTGTCATTTCTTAGTCGCAAGTCAAGTTAGGCTTATGCCAGCATAGACAGATTGCATGACATGTTCACAATCTTGAAAACTGTAATACTACTGCTTTTCAGAGTTTGATTTTAAGTACTTTTGTATGACAAACACTTCTTTTCTAAGCAAAACCACACAACTCAACATGATTGAACCTGAATCACATGATTAATACATTTGAGAGTTTGATTTCAAGCATATTTTGTGTACTTTTCTATGACAAACTCTTCTTTTTTTCTAAGCAAAACTAAACAACTCAACATGATTGAATTTGGCAACTTGAATCACATGATTAATACATTTGAGAGTTTGATTTTAAGCACATTTTGTGTACTTTTCTATGACAAACACTTATTTTTTCTAAGCAAAACTAAACAACTCAACATGATTGAATTTGGCAACTTGAATCACATGATTAATACATTTGAGAGTTTGATTTTAGGCATATTTTTTGTACTTTTGTCTAAAGACTTCTTTTGTCTAAGGAAAACCAGTTGCAATTGTCAACATGATTGAACTTGGGAACCTGGATTACATGACTGATGATCTTAGTAGATACATTTTTTTTTATAAATCTGATTTGACAATAAAATGAACAGCCCACCATCTAAATGCGCACCCATGCAATGGAATTGCCAGTTCTTGGGATGTGACAGAGGTTTATGCTTGCAAGGACAAACCACACTCTTTCATCAGCCCCGGAAGTTTCCTCCCACGTACTTCTCCATTTTCCTGCATTTTCCAACCCGTCTTGTTGGGCCGCAGCATGTGCACAGCGGCACCGGGCAGCACCATCCTCCAAAAGCCCGATGTGGTCGAGGAACCGACGACTAGGGTTGCTGAGCTCAAGTGGCTTCAATTACAGATGCTCACAATTACAGAGGAAGGGAAAAGGGCTGGGCAGAACGTGCCAAGCACAAACACTGCCTGGATCACAGGAGGAGAAGGAGGGGGAGAGCAGGGAAGTCAAACGTTACCATCCCACCCAACCGCCGTTGGGTTATTTTGGGACCTCGGTAGTTTCAGCATTGAGATACTAACTGCATTTTAGTCGCTGTACTTATTGGTTAGGATTAGATTTAAACTTTGTCCTCACATCTGAGATTTGAAAATTATTTTTGCGTCATTCCATCTAAAAACGACTGGAATTTTCCCCTACGGAGTCAGAGGTTGTAAAACGCATATTAGTGAAGTCATTCTCAAGACTATTAGCTCTTACAATTTAAGTGCCATAGGCACGGATTCATAGATTTGCTGTGTTTACATCAGACGATTTTGGTGTTTGTTTACCATGCAGTGTCATTTTCCCTAAACAGCCATTTACTGGGCCACATGATTTGAATAACTGGATTGCGTCGCTATTTGCTCGCAGATTACATCAAACTTCATTAAAGGCAAATAAGCAAAGAACCGATCTGCTGCCTGCTAGTCTCTCCTGAGCAAATAAGTAAAAAAAATAACACTCTGAACCACATCATAAGACACCCAGAATGCATTTGCTTAGCATAAATCTGATCTGACCTCTGCCACGTGACCTCTGTGAAACATTTTACTGGCAAAATCAAAGAGTTGTAAAAGATCAAAGAGTAAATGTGATGCTAGAACACTTTTGACCTGGTTAGGAACTCCTCAGATGCTGCTTTTTCATGGCTTAGAAGGCTTATTGGAGATCTCTGTTGTTACGCTTCATTGACGTATCAGCTTTGTCTCAGATGCATCTCTTAAAAAACAAATTTTCAGCTCGGGTCACTGGCTTTAGGATCATATTGTTCATCATTGAACTTCTGAAGGCAGACTGGTGTCTTTGCACAGTTTGAGACATTGTTAAGCTCTTTTGTATCTCTAGAAAACACCTGTGAGATTACTGGGGTTTTTTTTTTAGTAGAAATGGTTTTCATATGGGTGAATGTATATGTACAAATAAAAAAATAGGCCTATAGATGATGTAATATGGCATTAAAGGGATAGTTTACCCCAAAATGAAAATGTTGTCATCATTTACTCACTCTCCTGTTGTTCCAAACCTGTATGAGTCTCTTTTTTTCTGTTGAACACAAAAGAAGATATTTTAAACATTGTTGGACAGTTGACAGCCATTGACTTCCATAGTATTTTTTTTCCCTACATTCAGCAGCATTCTTCAAAATACCTTCTTTTGTGTTCAACAGAAGAAAGAAACTCATACAGGTTTGGAAAAACAGGAGGGTGAGTGAATGATGATATATCTCTTTAAAAGGAGGGACATTCTTATTCTAGATCACATTTAATTGGATCCAATTTTGTGTAAGCTGGCAAGTGTGACATTAATCAATATTTTTGGTTCATTTTCCCATAAGAAACAAATGTAACTTTTAGGAGAACACAAGCATATAGATGAGCTCAAAACTAATAAACATTGACTAAAAACCACAAAAGTCCAAATTTGATTTCACTGGAGCAGGAAGGGGAAAATAAATTAATCTTGTCATAGTGGAATCTGCCTTTTTTTTTTGTTTTTTGTTTTTTGTCGCTTTTATGGACTGGAAGATTAAATGATTAGTGTGCATTTATTAGCAAAAAGATGCAACTAATTTCTCATCTTCCAGCATCATGACCTTAATTGTTGTAATCCAGACATATCCGTCTGTTTTTACAGTCTATCAACATCTGGGTTGCTAGAGAATCCTAGATGAAGGGCGGGATGATGCCATTCATTATGACAGGGATGATTGACAACAATATTGTAAAAATATTTCCGGATTTCTTAAATAATGAAATGATATTCCGCTCTGTCTTAGAATGAAATTATATATTAAACTCAGTCAATGTCTGATTGGGTTATACTAAGTCCCTTCAAAACAGACATGCGTTACAGACTCTTCTAAGCGCACCCCTAGTGTCTGAGTGGTACGCTCCATTTTAAAGCGATAGCTGCGACTCCACGCTTCTAAAGTAAAGCGCGACGCTTTCTTGAGGTACGGGCTGGAGAATACCATGCTATCGACGCGTTGAGCGCATTTACGGTTCCACACGGGCGTTTTGCACTGGAAAATAAAGCGATATCTCCGAATCCGCTTGCGATAAGCACCGAGAGGCTCTACAAAACCCAACTGTGGATGTAACTGTTGCACTTTGAACACAGGTACGAGTGATACACAAACATTCGCGCGTATGATTCATTCTGATGCATGGCTTTATTGTACTGAAATCGCGAATACATGATCTGGGGATGTAACGCATGCTTCTTTTACCACATAAAACAATGCGTTCTCGTAGATGAGAGAATAGATGCTTAAACTGCTGTGTGGAAAGGATCCTGATGGATGTGGTCAATAAAGCCAGCAAGAACAAAGGGGGCATTAAAACCAGTGTTTAGCTAAAAGGAGGTAAAATATCCGTGCATTTGTGCGGTGCATTAAGAAATGCATTAAAATGACTTAGACTGTTTCTAGTAGCCAATAAACAATGTATAATTATTCCAGTCTTGCCTGTTGGTGGTTGTGCGTGGATCTAACACATGCATATTGACATTTTTAAATGGAAAGTTGCTTTAGATAAACAGTAGTACACACCACAATCAGGGCTTACAGTTAATGAAAATAATATTGTATTAGTTCATCAAGGCAGGCAGATTGAATAGATGTTTGGAAAAAGGTGATATCGTGCACTCAATCTGTTTGTCTGTCACATCTGTAACAGTCACATGACTGAAATATTGTTTTCCTCTAGGCAAATGACCCAAATGTTGTTCCTCCTTTTAAAGCCTAAACTAAAATCAAATGTATTGCTTAATTTGCACATTGATTTCGTTCATTTCCTTGCATGGGTAATTGATGCATTGAGATACTCTCAGTAAGATGCAATTGATGGGTTTGAACCAAATCTGATCATTCAAAGCCTTTGGTGCCAGTTTGATCCGCGTCTCGGTGGAGAGGAAGAGGGGCTGTGGCTGCCTGCAGTAGCCGGATCAGGGATGCTCACACCCGGCGTGAGATTATTATGAGCTCCGCTGGAGAATGTTAGGTGCTGTGGAGGAGGGTACCGAGAAAAACGCTGTTTTTACTCATCGCCGAAAACAATCTTGAATCTCTGATCTCTATTTCGCAATATGTGCATATATGTATAATGTGTGTGTATATATATATATATATATATATATATATATATATATGTGTGTACAAAAATATATATGCATGTATTATTTATACATACTGCCTGTATAACTACCCTCTATATCTATTTATTTCTCTCACACTCCATCCAATATTTTATATATATAGACATACACATAGGCTAATCATTGCATATGTATTTCCATTTTCAATAGTCTTGCATTTTATTTTGTAATCTGGTTTATTTGGAGACTGAACAATAATAAAGTTTCCATATACGTTCAGTGCTCGATTGGCTCCTATGTGAAATTAAATTTTCTTTAGGATAGATGAAACTGCAGCGTAGCGAACCTAAATGGATTGATTTAAGCTGGAAATACCTCCATAAATAAATTCAATCAGTGCATTAACTGACAAATTGGCTACTGATGTAAAAATAGAAAGTTGTTTGTAAGCGAGGAGACAACTGTCTGCTGTTATGGCTCTAGTACACAGACCTATCAGCATCACAAGTTACCTGGTGTTTCTGGTCACGTACATGTGTAGATGAATTATAGGCCACATGTTTCACCCCCAGCATTGAAACGTACACCCATTGAATTCAAAACGAGCCCGCTGAATGTGTTTAAGCAGCCTAAAGTACTACGCAAGTCCATCTGAAGAAAATGAGTCTTTTTTTTTTTTCTTTTCTTGCTGCATTATTAGATGATATTGCGTTGATGAGATCAGTGCTGGTTTATGAATAACCCGTCCTCCTCAATTGAAGCTCAGTTCTGCTGACCTTGTGCGGGCTGTGATCATCTCTATATCAACACAGCCGCCGTCGCCCTCTGCCCCCTTTCATCAGAGCACATGCTATTTAGTTGTCTGTTTGATTACCACCGACCGAGCACCTGAGGATAAATCTGAACTGTAAATTTGCGCTGTGATTCGCTCGCCTCAGAGCAAGGTTACTGTCCTGCGTACTCCGGCCTTGTGATGTCAACAAGCGGCTCCGCATCCTTGAGTGAGTTGGTTGTGTAGAATAAAACAGCAGAGTTGTGCGCTCATCCTGTGAGTAAGCCATGAGTACAACTGCCATGTGGAGTCACGGCTGGTGCTAATCACTGAACAATAGCTACTGTCTGTTCTCAAGCTCTCTCGCTCTCTTTCTCTCGGCCTGCAGCCTTCCCAATACGAATGCTTTGCTTTAGGCTGGTGGATTTGTCTTGTAATATTGGATTAAGGTTTAGTTTGAAATGCTAAAGATGGTGTAACTGTCCTGTTCTTTGATAAGTTGAGGTGTGAAGATCTTGTTGGTTATCTTGTTGATAACTAAATTACGCTTTCAGAAATAAAGTTTTCCAAAAGAGGGTTTTCACAAGCGATGCCATAGAAGAACCATTTTTGGTTCTTTAAAGAACATTTCAGTCAACAGTTCTTGAAAGAACCATTTTTGTCTTTGTGTGAAGAACATTTTAACATTTTCCACTTTAAATAACCTTTTGTGCAATGAAAGGTTGGATGTTAAAGGATCTTCATCAATGCCAATAAGAACTATTTCTATTTTTAAGAGTGTATCCTTGTGGGTTTAATATGAGGATTCAGATGTCACTGTTTTTGTGGTGTGACTTCAGTAATAATCAGGGTTGCCAGGTTTTCACAACACAACCTGCCCAATTGGTCCTCAAAACTAGCCCAATCGCATTTCAGGGGGGTCCCAGAGTAAAAATCGCATTCCGGGGGTAAAATTCGCGTTTTTAGAGGGGCTCCCCTGGTAAAACTCGCATTCCAGAGGTTAAATATCACGCTATTTTGAGTCGATTCAACTCGTGGACATGAAAAAACACCTGCGGCAACAGTGTAAAAGTAGCCTAATTCCGCGTGAAAACCGCAGACTTGGCAACACTGGTAGTAATTTACTTTTAAATATGAATAATTCATCTTTTAATCAAATGGTATTCCTAACTTTTTGTGTTAGATGTCTAGTTGTTCAAGTTATTGCAATATCACAATTCTAGATCGTGGATGATTAACTATGAGCGATTAACTGTTCCTGTCCCAACATGCTGTACAACGCGATGTACATTCACATCACGTTTATCAATGCAGCAGTAGGGTGACGCTCGCCCAGTTCTTCGCCAATGCAATTACATGCATTTTAAAGCCTTGCCAGTTAAACTTTTTATTGGCACACTGTTCTGACAAGCTTTCTGAGCGTGTACTCCTGAAGCGTGCGCACATTAAAAGCTTGTTACACAGAGTGTGAGTACTGAAATAAGTTCTCTTTTTTACCTCTTATTGCAACTGTCTACACACAAGGTTTACATAAACACAGTCGTTTATGTCTCATGTGAATCTACACATTCACTTGAGATGCGCATGTGTATCAGTATATTAGATCTATGCGTTACTTACGACAACTTAGTCAAAAAGATCCCCGATCACACGGATTCGTGAAAACGATTAAAACCGCTGTGTTATGCTGCCAGGCCAGCAGTTGGCAATGTCACTTTGTAAATAAAAAAACGATGCGCCTTGACTGAATAATAATACGCATGTGCATGATGTCATCGTTTTCACAAATTCACGTTTTTGTAGTTTACACAGAGACAATATCGGGATTGTTTAAAAAACGTGCACTTTGAAACCCGTTTCAGGCCCCTAAAACGCAATTATCATGTAAATTAACAGCCATAACACATTTTTTTGTTTTTAGTTTAAAATGGTGTCGTGTAAATCACTTTTTGAAAGTAACATGGCACTTCAAATAACGATTGAATCAATAACATTGTTGCGCCACCAGGTGGCGGAAAGTGCCTGTTAAAAAATAAATTTGTCATTGAATCATTCATTCAAGAGATTCCTTCAAAAAATAGGGAAATTAGTTTGGCTGTATTGCTTAGTGACTTGCAAAATAGACATAAAAACTAACATAAAAAAAGACTGTGATCCTGCCTGAAAAAAATTGACTATCACCCACTCATACTTAGTCACATTAGATGCAGTATTTAATGTTTTGTGAATGAAAGTGAGGCAGACAGACAGATAGTTGTTTAAATGTGTTTTTGTGTACCTGAATGTTGACTGTTCACAATATAAAAAACTGTAAAATTTGTGTTAAATAATGTAACAAACACCGTACAAACTGTTGAACTGACGGCATGTTTATCCATCGCAGACTCTTTTACATTCAATGCTTTATATTTCCTTTCCTGAATAAGGTCGATAACTTTTTGTGTTTATGATTTTTGCCTGGTAGATTATTGAGTGACCCCGGTCATATTTAACGTCATAGACAATATTTTTTCTTCAGTAGAACACAAATGATGATTTTTAACTCCAACCGTTGCAGTCTGTCAGTCGTATAATGCATGTCAATGGGAACACAATCTATAAGAGTAAAAAAAAACATGCACAGACAAATCCAAATTAAACCTTGTGGCTCGTGATGACACATTGATGTCCTATGACACGAAACTGCCTTGCGCACGGCATCCGGCTTTAAAGGGCTTTAAATGATACCAGACAAGGAATAAGTGTCTTATCTAGTGAAACGAAAAAAATACAAATGTATATGCTTTATAAACACAAATGATCGCCTTGCACGTGCTTCCACTTTCTGTATTCTTAAAGCTTACGCTGTATGTCCTACGCCTTCCTTATTCAACTTACGGAAAAAACGCGGCGCCAGTTCTGTTTTTTCCATAAGTAGAATAGGGAAGGCGTAGGACACACAGCGTAAGCTTTTTGAAGAATACGGAAAGAGGAAGAATGTGCAAGGCGATCATTTGTGCTTTAGTGTCTGCTGTCTCACTTACTATACATGAACTTCTTCTTCTGCAGAGCTGCTCTCAGGGTCACTTTATGAACATTTCACCGTTAATTTGATAAAACTATCGACATTTGTCGTATCTCATACACAGGAAGGCAAAGGTCTTCACGACCCTGTCAAAATAAAACTTCTGTATAATTGGAAATAACAGAAATATACTATTGTACAATCTAGTATACTTTTCAATTAATAGAAATAATAATAATAAACACTGTTTATTAAAACACAAACTCAAAGGTCTTCATTGAAATGACAGAAATTGCACAGTAAAAATGTAGCCTACTTATTAATATTATTAATTTAATTAAATTATTAAATTATTTGATTACATTTTAAACTAAATTGTTAGCTTTATGAACTGATTGATTACAATTAATTTAATTGTCCTTACAATGTTTATATAATATATTCCCTGTACTCCTGACAGTAAAATATGCCAAAATAAAAGTCCAGTGCAAAAAAACGTGACATACCATGAAACCGCCAGAATCTTAAAAAAAAGATTATTATATTTTGAGGATTTTATGTATGGAGGGTTCGGCCCTTTGTTGATATTGTGGTCACTCGAGGACAGAATCGCTTATGGCCACGGCAGCGTCTTGCCAACAGATACAGCATATGATATTTGCCTCAAGCTCTGTCAGTTATATCAGATGACTTGGGCTTTATTTTACTTCGTTTTTTTTTTCATTTGGAACAATATTTGGTTAGAGAAGAAGAGGCATGGGAGGAATGTTTGAACAGTCTGCATTAGTATGAAGCCATTTGTTCCACTTCCGACAATGGTTTTGCTTTATATTTAAAACTTCAGTTGAATTAATTACTTGACAAGCCAGTTAATTCATCAAATTAAATAACAATTAATCACGTATATCAATATTTGCTGAGAAAAGTCCCCTAAATGATCTTTTAAAGACTGTGGCAGAGGAATTGACATGACAAAAAGTGGATTTAGAAGTCAATATATTGATATTTTCCATATCATTGAACATAAGTCTGTCATAGTCCACAGCGAGAGTTTGTCATTTTGTCTGAGCTTGATTTAGTAGATTTAGTTATTCAGATATTTTTAGTGTCATGCATCATGATAAATATTTTATAGCATTATTTTTTATTTTATTTTAATTTAATTTATTTAAGCGACCTTGAGCTATGGAAAGGCACTATATAAATAAAATATTTTTCTTCTTCTTAAATAATGTAATATTGAATTATAATGTTCTGAGATAATTTCATTTAAATCATATAATATATAATATTTTAATATAAATAAAAAGTGTGTGTATATGCAAATGTATATAAGTGCATGATCTGTAAAGCTAAACATTAATCAATTTTATATATATATATATATATATATATATATATATAAAATATGTTTAATGTTTAGCTTTTCAGATCATGCACTTATTCATTTGCATTTTCCCATATGCCTCCTATATTTATGTGAATGGGTTGTGGTTGGTGAGCTCTTTTACATGGAAAATGGAGATGGAAGAATAATATATTTCTATTTATGCATTTATGATTCAGCAAACACCCCAGATTACTCTAGTCATGATACAGGCTATATATATTTATGCTTCCCTGTTAGCCTGATCGGTCTCAGTGTGGATTCATCCATGTGTGATATCATGTGTCCAATCCTGTGAAAAGAGCAATTTTGATTTTTTTTTTTTCTTTTTTTTTTTTTTTCCATCGTCTTCGTTCTAATCAAGAGCTGTTGACCCTCATTACAGAAGTGAGGAGAAGAGGATGCTGTTGTGAGTCCTTGATTAGATGGACTAGTGATGTTTTTTTTTCTCTCTCTCTCTCTCTCTCTCTCTCTCTCTCTCACACGCACTTTCCCTCCTTCCCTCCCTCCCTTTTTCTGTCTGTCTATATTTTGGGTGAATGTTCACATGACAAACTTTAGCAGTTTTCGGTTACACTATTTTAAGGTGCTGTAGTTGGTTACATTGTACTTACTCAAATAAGTACTAAGTAATATTAATTAACTACAAGTTCTTACTGTAGAGTTAGTGCTAGGGTTTGTTTTATGGTTAGTTACTTGTAATTATACATCATTTACTGTTATTACTGTAGTAAGTACATGTATTAATGTGTAACTACGTCACCTTAAAATGTGTAAAGTGTTACCCAGTTTTCTCCCATCCAGTGATTTACCATGGTGAGCATGTTTTGCATTATCAATCATTACTACTGTAAAAGAATAGTAAATTAATATGGAATCTGCTACAACATTGTGACAAATAAATATTAAATAATAAATATTTGTTTGAAGTGGATCAAAAAAGTTAAATATACAGTCAAACCAAAAATTATTCAGACATTTTTGATCTATTTTTACTAGTGGGTGCAGGACACTATAGTTCATTTCTGTAAGTGAGGAGAGCAAAATAAAGTAAACTCTGACATATTATACCCAAAAATTATTCATACAGTGGACTACCAGTAAAACTGATAAAAATATGAGACCAAAAATGATTCAGACACTTTGACCTGACCATGTTTTGACATAATTAAGATTATTTTTTTCTGACATAGTTTAACTCTGAGATCTTGTCATATTTTATTACCATTTTTTAAACTATAGTGACTAAACTGTATTAGTGAATGAAAATGTTCAAGGTGTCTGAATAAAATTTGGTTTGACTAATATATATATAATATACACCCTGCTTTAGATCCTTGGATCAATATATTTTCTCTCCATTGGTGCTTTTTTAGTTGTCTTGACAGAGACTGTGATTTTCCCTGGTAAATATTTGTATGGGTTATTACCTGCCTGTGTCATTTAAAATCATTAAGTGAATTTGTCAAAGCACAGCAGACAGGCTTCAGAACTTGTAGCTGTTTCCCTGTGAACGGAAATAAATGAATATTTCCTGTGTTATTGATATTTCACGGCACTTGCTTCACCCCGACTGTAGCGTGTCAGGTGATTGTGTGATTCTCTCTCTCTCTCCTGAACCGCTAACCACGAGTTCTCACATTGCTCAAGATCATTGCGCCCCTCTCTGCTTTCACTGAGTTTTTTTGCCATTGGACTCAAGGGCTCAATCTGAAATTGTCCATTATATTTCCAGCAAGTGACCAAACTGATTGATGTGCCAATTCACCAGTGATGAAGAGGGGCAGCACTGAGCTAAAATTAGTGTTAAAAAAACAAAGCTAATAGATAAGTCCGTTTCACCGGTGTGCTGTCAAAAAAAAAAGAAAAAAAAAGCAAACACGCGGGCACGTACTGGCATGTGAAGCGGGTTGTTTTATGCGCACAGCGCTGCTCGTCTCATCAGGATTCCACCCGGCTTCTTGTTTACAGTTCAGGACGTGCAGAAAGGTCACAGGGGGGCGTTTGTCAGAAATATTGACGCCTCTGAAAAATTGCAGAGTGCCCAAACCGTCTGTCACATTCTAGAATAAATATTTGTTTTGGGTCGGTGTAGATTTGCCAGCTCCACCAGTGCATAGACAGTGTGCTGATGGACGCTAATGCGTTCTGCGACTTCTTCTTTCTTGCAGATTGTATATTTGCTTTATCTGTGCTCTGTTTTGATTGGGAATTTGGTGCAAATGATTTAATTTTTATATTATTTAGTGTTTGCAGAGTTCCGTGGCCACCCATTGTGTGTTTAGCATTATGAAAATGGCTAGAAACACTGTAACGACTATGAAATCTGCCTAATTTGCTATTAAGATGTACAGTAATGCTTAGATCTGAGCAGATATACCCCCTGACGCTTATTTGACTTTCTCTCTCTATCTGTCTTTTCTTGGGTTCAAGCATTCTGCTTAGGCATTCAGCTTTTTCACTGGCACCAGCCGGCTTCCACTGTGCTAATGAAATTACTGTGATTGCTGTTCAATAGCTTCTCCTGCAAATCAGGGAATGTATTATAATACATCATTATAATACAATGAGCAAGGATTTCAGATTTTAGGAACCTGAAGGCTGCAGTGATTTATTTTTGTTTTATTTTTAATTTTTTCCAGCATTGTTTGCATTTGCAATATTAAATTACAGGAATCTTTCATAGGTGTGCTTTATTAGAAGGCATCAGGGTAATTGACATCATTCTTGTTAGCGTTGTCAAAAGCGTCTACTTTGGTACCAAGTCAGTACTGAAATGAAAAAAATGTGACTCTTTGAGCGCTGTTGAGCAGATTCGTAAGCACCTCTGATTGGCCGCTGTGTTCACGCGCTCATCGGATATGTCTGTGATTGACTACAATGATCAACGCTTCAAAAACATGTTGTAAATAGACATCAGTGACGCTCTTCACAGATTTGAAAGCAGGCATCTATCAGCGGACGCCTGCTTTCAAACTCTCCCGTTTTCAAAACGCTTTCAAACGCTCCCATGCGTTGGTCGTTAGCCAATCACAGACGTGTATATGTTGAGTGCGTGAACACAGAGGCCAATCGGAGGTTTTTACGAATCCGCTCAACAGCGCTCAAAGCATCAAATTTTTAAAATTTCAGTATCAAGTTGGTGCTTTTGACAACACTAATTCTTATTTTAATATGCAGGTATCAGTTGAATTTAATAGTTGTGTTGTAAATACTTCTTTATATCCACTAGTTTTGAAATTCCTGAATTTTTTCAATTTTTTTTTCAGGTCTGAAACTTGCAGATGCATTTTAAAAAAATGTTTTTTTTTAAAATTATTTTAATATATTGCAAATCATCATTCAGGTGTTAGAATTGTTATAATGCAGTTTTAAAAAAAAAAAAACGGTGACGAATACATGGGTGAAAATGCGGTTTGCTTTGCAGATTACATAGTTTGCGCTTTTTATTAATTGAACCTATAGCTATAACGTATAGTGAGAATTAATATTGAGATATATTATTCTATCACTGCTACAGTATTTAAACTTCAATAATAATTGTGGCAGTAGCTTAAGCATATGTTTTTCAAGACTCCTTAGTCCTGCCAGATGCGGAAAAACTGTAGTGCTTAGGTTGTGGTTGAAGTGAAGCCTTATTCTGCATGTGTGTGCTTAATGTGGCCCTTCCTGACCCTTCCCTTCCTTTCTCTTTGTAGAGAAAGACAGAAAGAAAGGGAGACAGACAACAGAAGCCATGCAGACCTTTTTCATTCTTGCTGTTCTGCCCAGTGGGGGGAAGCAGTGATTGAACAAATGGCCGATGTGTTTGATCTGCAAACCGCTTGGTAAATTTTCCAAGAGTGAATGAAGTGGTGCTACAATCTCTTGCTGTGTTTTTTGTGTTCTTTCTGTCTTCTCTCTGTCATCTTGAGTCTTGCTCAGGTGTAAACAGGTCTGTAACCACCATAGACATTGAGGGGGACAAACCCCCCCCCAATAATTAGACATGGCCAAATTGTCCCCCCAATATTTGAAATTCTTGCACTGCTCGGCTGCATTTCATTACGCAGTGCTCTGTATGTTAATAGGATAACAAAAATGTTTAAAAGTTACATTTTTAGTCTGGTGACTGGTCTGCCTCAGTGGTCTAACAGCACTCGTCAATGTCAAAATGATTGAGATGGCCAATCAAATCAAAGTAGGCGGGGTTTACTGTATTAATTCCAACGCGAAGCATCAGTTTAACAAGGAGAGTGAGGAAAGATGTAAATAGCCAAACATTTAATACGATACATGTTTTGCGAAAGAAACGTTAAAAAACTGACAGTTACATCCAGTATGATTCATGTAAGCCTACATGTGTGCATATTTTAATGCAAATATTAATTGCAAATAGTTAAAAAATTATTTCCTAATTAGAATTAGACCTCGAATTTCCTTCACTGTTCTGTTTATTTATGCTTTATAAAAACTTGAACTTGTTCGCCAATGTTCAAGGCATGGTTACGGCCTTGTTTAAAAATTGAGAGAGGTTCTGATTCAGTACTAGTTCCTTTTTTTATTTTAAATACTGGAAGTGAATGATCAACATTTGACAACAAGCCTCTGAAGAGGGTTTTTCCTCCAAATCACAATGAACCAGAATCACTTAGTGTAATCTGAATCAGAACCAGAATCATTAAATTCCTTATGATTCCCATCCCTATTCTTGCTGTCTGGTTAAGGGCTGCTTCCTAATTAACAAATGCGCTTGGGATTAGTGCTTGCAATGACCATAAAGGTTTATTAGCAATCCATTGAGTGAAAGGAGTGGGAGTGACAAGGCCTGGCACCAACAGAAGCCACTCGATCAATACATACCCCCAAAATCCCCTCACCCAGCTGTCACGCACTGGCTCACAGTCCACTCTGAGTCACTAATGCCTCCAAATGGAGATCATGCAGGGATGGATTGAGTCTCAGACAGAAGTGCTGAAATTCTGATTGTTGGGTTTTGAAATCAGTCATTGTCAAAGTTCATTGCTCTAGAACTTATATCTTTATTCCCGGTGAGAAACTCTAAGAATGCCTCTTGTATATGTGTATATGATAGATGAAAACATGCAACACATGACTATCCACATTTACACACCAACAGTGCTTTTTTGATGTTTAGAAACTTGGCCCGTCCAATCACAGTGAGGTAATACAGAGGAAGTTGGATATGTTTTATGGTAGGCAAGAAGGTATACATATGCATTCCCAAGGAATCAAACCTATGATCTTGGCAGTGCTAGCACTTTACTCTGTTGTTTGAGCTACATGGATTCTCAGAAAAACGTGGAAAAATCTGCTAAACTTGTTCGTGACTTTGTATAGCACTAGCAGTTTTGCATATCCTTCCAAAGAAGCATGATCAATTGAATGATTTCTTTTAGCATTGGTTGCGATACTGGTAGGTATTGCTGCTTTAGAAAGAGGTTGTTATTGAAGGATGAGGCAGCGCACACTATATTGTACTATATTGCAAACCAGCAAGAAACGGATTGTTTGATTATAAGGGTCAGAGAGTGGGTCCAAAAACACTGCCTTGGGAAAAACATTTTTAAATTGTAAAGTATGATGACCTCTTTAATGCAATTAAACTTTTAAAGATAAGACATTGCTTTGCCTACATAATCCATTTTCAAACGTTTCTCATTTTTTCCCCCTCATTTCTCTCTCTCTCATTGTAGACATGAACCACTGAGACAGCAAAAGAAGAAAAAGCCTGGAATAAGCTTGAGGGAAGAGCTTCGTCTCATTCCCCCCTCCCACGATTGAAGGTTTGGAATCATGAGGTCCTTGTGGCTGCTGGTATTTGCCGTCTCCGTTTTGACCGGGACCATCGTGGCGTTTCCCATGACTCCTACAGAACATCCTGAAGTCACTGGAAGCTTCAGAATTAAAGACACAAGCCTCACGCACCTCACGGTGCACCGCAAGACCGGCGACGTGTTTGTCGGTGCTATAAACCGAGTCTACAAGCTCTCCGCCAATCTGACCGAACTGCGTTCGCACCAGACGGGTCCCGTGGATGACAACGCCAAGTGCTACCCACCCCCCAGCGTACGAGCCTGCACACAGAAACAGGAATCCACAGACAACGTCAACAAATTGCTGCTGGTTGATTACGCTGGCAACCGTCTGGTGGCCTGTGGAAGCATCTGGCAGGGCGTGTGCCAGTTCCTGCGGCTGGAAGATCTCTTCAAGCTTGGTGAACCACATCACCGTAAAGAACACTACCTCTCGGGAGCCAAAGAGCCAGATGGGATGGCTGGAGTCGTGGTGGGCGATGATGACGGAGACTTTAAGAAGAAAAAGAAAGGTGGTAGTCGCCTCTTTATCGGTGCCGCCATCGATGGCAAATCTGAGTATTTTCCAACCCTATCCAGCCGTAAACTGGTGGCCGATGAAGAGAGTGTGAACATGTTCAGCTTGGTCTACCAAGATGAGTTTGTGTCCTCTCAAATCAAGATACCTTCAGACACTCTATCTCAATATCCAGCATTTGACATCTACTATGTTTATGGGTTCTCCAGCCGTACATACATCTATTTCCTCACTTTGCAACTGGATACCCAGCTCACCCAGGTGGACGCGACGGGCGAGAAGTTCTTCACCTCAAAAATCGTCCGCATGTGCTCCAACGACACTGAGTTCTACTCCTACGTCGAGTTCCCGCTTGGGTGCACCAAGGATGGTGTGGAATACCGACTTGTTCAAGCTGCCTACAAACACCGTCCTGGAAAGATTCTGGCCCAGGCTCTTGGCCTGTCTGAGGATGAGGATGTCCTGTTTGTGATCTTCTCCCAGGGTCAGAAGAACAGGGCTAACCCACCAAGAGAAACAGTCTTGTGCCTCTTCACACTGCACCAGATTAACTTGGCCATGCGAGAGAGGATCAAGTCATGTTACCGCGGGGAAGGAAAGCTGTCTCTGCCGTGGTTGCTCAACAAGGAGCTGCCTTGTATTAATACGGTGAGTCTTTGAATTCATTTTCACTCTGAATCTGTTTTATGTCAAACATTTGTGATTTTGCCTAGTAGGACACTTCCTTGATTAACTGATCAGATTTCTATCATTCTATCGCTCTGTCTGTCGCTCTGTCTGTCGCTCTGTCTGTCGCTCTGTCTGTCGCTCTGTCTGTCGCTCTGTCTGTCGCTCTTGTCTGTCGCTCTATCTATCTATCTATCTATCTATCGCTCTATCTATCTATCTATTGCTCTATCTATCTCTCTATCTATGTATCTCTCTGTTTATCTATCTCTCTGTTTATCTATCTCTATGTATCTGTCTGTCTATGTCTATCTCTATTGTTCTGTCTGTTGATCTATCTATCTATGTATCTGTGTATCTCTATGTGTCTGTCTGTCTATGTCTGTCTATCTATCATTCTATCTATCTATCTCTGTGTCTGTCTGTCTATCTCTATCTATCTCTGTATCTGTCTGTCTATGTCTGTCTGTTTATCTATCTATCTCTATGTATCTGTCTGTCTCCTATCTATTGTTCTATTGTTCTATCGTTCTATCTATTAATATCTATCTATCGTTCTGTCTGTTGTTCTATGTTCTATCTATCTATCTATCTATCTCTATGTATCTGTCTGTCTATGTCTGTCTATCCATCTATCTATGTATATGTCTGTCTATATGTCTCCTATCTATTGTTCTATCTTTCTATCGTTCTGTCTATCTATATCTATCTCCATGTATCTGTCTATGTCTGTCTGTTTATCTATCTCTATGTATCTATCTGTCTATATCTGTCTCTATCGTTCTAACTGTCTGTGTCTGTCTTAACATAAATGTAATTAATAATTATTGGGTTATTGGTATTGGTCAGAATTTTCAAGTTGGTGCATCCTTAATCTCTAATCATGCGCCTAACCATATCCAAGCCCTAAAATCAGAATAAATAAATAAATAAATAAATATATATATATATATATATATTTTAGCGGTCGATAATGTTTTGAAACCTCATACCCTAAAATCTGATTGGTTAATTTGAATCTTATTTCCATGTTGACCCAGGAGGATGCCCTTCTTGTTTAAATCATGTTGTTAAAGCTTATATCAGTATCATTATAGGTGCCTGTACTGTAACAAAGACTTTCTGCGCTCACGTAATTGCAGACATTCAGTCTGTAGTCTGTTTTCCATTTTATTTCTATTGTTGCTCCTGAAAAACTAATTTGGGGATGCTATACATGATTCCCATTGACCTAATTGTGACGTGTTGCAGACTTTTCAGGAATGCCTGTGTAGGTGAAACTGTCTAACATGATTACACATCTTAATCTGATGTAATGTATCTTTGATGAAAAATCTATTCAAACCAGACAGGGTAGGAAGCAATAGCTTATTATGTAAGAGATGAAGAAGGTGATGGCTAGACATCAAAATCAATATGCCTCTGACATTTTAAACCAGTCAAGTGTACCACACACTGTCTGTCTCTAGGAAACCTTGACGCTTTATTTATGAATCTTTAATATTTGTCTCCTGTGATTCAGTGCGCAAAGACAAATCACACTTATGATTTTGTTATTTATCTGCATTGAAGCTAGCCATAGGCTTCGTGTGCAATTAAAAAGTGTTTACATCAACTATGTCCAAGGGTTAGGTATTATGCATTACTTAGGGGTTTAGCATTCTGTAATTTTTGTAGATAATTATCATACACTAGGGTTGGTGTCAAAAGTTCCATGTTACCATACCAGTATTTTGCACTTTTCAGTACCTGATGAAAATGTGCTGCTACCTGAAAGCAAAATGATTTATTAGTGATGCATCAATGCATGATTTTAGAATGAAAATTTGATTATGAAATTTAATAATCGATTATTATTTCTATAATATCCAGCATGTTACAAAAGCTAACGCTGATTGCATGCACATTCTTACAACAAAATGCTGAGCATGCATGACCGAGGAATAAAGGGTGCACTTAAGAAAGGTTACGCTGCCAAATTGCTTTTTTTATTTCAAATCGCAAAATGCTGCCATTATTCATGTTTGCGTGTGTCAATTTGAGTAAAAGTTAATACTTGATATTTTACTGCTAAATTATTATATATAATGTTGGTAACACTTTACAATAAGGTCTCATTTGTTAACATTAGTTAATGTACATGAACTAACAATGAGCAATACATTTGTTATGGTATTTATTAATCTTTATAATTAAAGGGGTCATGAACTGCATTGTTTTATTGTTTTATAATGTTACCTGGGGTGCACTTATAATGTTAGTATGCTTTTTACATCAAAAATTGTCATAATTTAGAAATAAAAGGCATTTTTCCTATCCTGATTTTAGCCCTCTGACTTGAACACTGTTTTAAGGGGCGTGTCTGCTGTGAGACTTCAGTATAAACGCCCACTGCTGTGATTGGCTAACATCTTTGCCTATGAAATAGCTAAGATTACCCTCTCGAAAACTTTTAGCACATTTTTACTATTACAGTTCTCAAGGTTAACTAATCTTGAAAAGTTGTTTATTTGTAAATTTAGATTGTGACATGAAAGGTTGCAGTGATGAACATTGTAGCCGATCACAGACATGTTGTTGAGCGCATGAAAGCAGTGATCTCATCATTGCAACTAAATTTCTGCACACTAACGAATGCTTTCTTCATAACTAACAGTGCAAACGCGACGTAACTAAGAGATTCGTTGAATAAAACGGGTGTTTTGGCGCGAGTCCAGAACTCAGTCACTGATAAACTCGCGCTGTTTGATTGACAGCTCCAGCGATTGTAAAGGGAGCGTTCTTTGATCGCTTTCTATATGTAATTTAATCCAGTTTAAATAACAGATTATTTTTATCCTACTAAGAGAAACAACAACAAGTTGATTTACTGACACCTAGACAAAGAACATCTGATTGTACATGAATCATTACAAATCAGAAATCACTGGTCACAGATCAGGCATTAGAATGAACACCGTTACTTACATGTTGCATTCAGGGTTCCCACGCGCCTTGAAAGTACTGACGCATGAATTCAAGGCCTGGAAAGTACTTGAAAACAAATATTGGTCCTTGAAAGTGCTTGAATTAAATTTGAAATAAATTTTGTGAAAATTATAACATGTCCCCCTTAGTCCTAGTATATTTGTTTTGGAATATTATTTTGCAACCAGTTACCGAGTGCTTTCCATTCCGGTACTTCCCCTTGCTTGTTATTAGGCGGGGTTTGGACATTTGAGCTGTGACACTTGCTTTGTCCGAAATGAACATTCTTATAGGGATGTGCGACTTTGATCGTGGACTATTAAAAGGTCTCCACGATCTGCTTTTGAAGAAATATCATTGTGCTATAGTGCTTTCTGTCAGTTGCAGTCCTGGTGCCTCTGTCTCAACATACTGTGTAATACAAAGCGATATACATTCACATAACATGTTAACACAGCAGTAGAGTTATACTCACGGAACACTGCAGTTATATACAGTCACAAAAGTTTATTATTTGCATGCGTTTTAAAGCCGGTTAAACATTTTATCCACGTGCTGGTCTGACAGTGACACGTACTTTTACACCCAAAGCGCGCACACTCTAAAAGCCTGTCAAACACTGCATTTTCTGGACAAAGTTATCATTCGCATCTTACTCTTGTTAATACTGTAAAATACACACAAGGTTTACACCTTCGGTAAAGTGAAAGTAAGCAGTTGAAAGAAAATCGAATGCGTGTCAATATTTTAGATGTGCGCATGAGCCTTAAAGGGACAGACAGCACATGCTGTGACTTGTCCTTAAAGCGATAGTTAAACTAAAAACGAAAATTCTGTCACTCTAAAGCTGATCCGAACCTGTATTAATTTGTCTTGTGCTGAACACAAAAGAACATATTCTGAAGAACGTGGGAACATTTGCTAGTACCCATTGACATCCATAATATTTTCTTTCCTACTATGGAACTCACTAGGGACCGGCAACATTCTTCCAAAAAAACAAAACAAAAAAACTTGTATGTTCAACAGAAGAAATTTATTTGGGTTTAAAACAACTTCTACGGTGAGTAAATAATGACTTTTTTTTTTTTTTTTTTTTAATTTCTTTAATACAGTAGCTTTAACAAGAAACCAAATTAGTATTTTTATCTTCATCCACTTTGGATGAATTTCCTTCTTTTTTTCTTTTATATTGTGTTACCTTGTAAGGCTCAGTCACTGGCAAAATAGTAAAACCAACATGAAAAAGATCTGTGATCAAATCATGAATTGAGATATTTTTGCCATGTCGCCCACCCCTACTTATTAATAAGAATATTATGCATATTATGAGTTGGTTTCCCCCAAGGGGGCGTTTTCCCCTCTACCCTAAATTCACAATTGCTAGTTAAAAAGTCAGAATTGTGTGATTTATAAAGCTGCAATTGTGTCTTATAAAGTCAGAATTATGATATATACACTACCAGTCAAAAGTTTGGGGTCGGTAAGATTTTTAATGTTTTTAAAAGACGTTTCGTCTGCTCACCAAGGCTGCATTTATTTCATTAAAAATACAGTAAAAACAGTAAAATTGTGAAATATTATTACAATTAAAAATAACTGTTTTCTATTTGAATATATTTTAAAATGTAATCTTGTGTTGGCAAATCTGAATTTTCAGCATCATTACTCCAGTCTTCAGTGTCACATGATCCTTCAGAAATCATTCTAATATGCTGATCTTCTGCTCAAGAGACATTTATTGTGTGCAACTGTACAAAATATTTGTGTACAATATTTTTTTTTTTTTTCAGGATTCTTTAATGAATAGAAAGTTCAAAAGAACAGTTTATTTGAAATATAATCTTAATTAAATATTAATCTTTTGTAACATTATAAATGTCTTTATTGTCACTTTTGATTGATTTAATGCATCCTTGCATCCAAAAAAAATAAAAATAAAAATTCTTACTGACCCCAGACTTTTGAACGGTAGTGTATAATGTTACAAAAGCTTTGTATTTCAGATAAATGCTGTTCTTTTGAACTTTCTATTCATCAAGGAATCCTGGGGGGAAAAAAAGTACACAACTGTTTTCAACATTGATAATAATCATAAATGTTTCTTGAGCAGCAAATCAGCATATTAGAATGATTTCTGAAGGATCATGTGACACTGAAGACTGGAGTAATGATGCTGAAAATTCAGCTTTGATTACAGGAATAAATTACTCTATAAAATATATTCAAACAGAAAACACTTATTTTAAATTGTAATAATATTTCACAATATTACTGTTTTTACTGTATTTTTAATTAAATAAATGCAGCCTTGGTGAGCAGACGAAACTTCTTTTAAAAACATTAAAAATCTTACCGTTTCCAAACTTTTGACTGGTAGTGTAAATTGCAATTCTCTTTTTTTCTCTCCTCCCTCAGAAGTGCTCATTTATATCTCTCAATTTTGACCTTTTTTTTTCTCAGAATTGCAAGCTTTTATCTATAATATACTGATTCTGACTTTATATGCCACAATTATAACACATAATTTTTTCCATCAATTGCAAAATTTATTTTTATAATATTCTCTCTATATTATAATGTTTTTAATCAAGTAATGATTCATTAAATGAAAACCAAAACTAGTGTGGAAAGATTGTTAACATGAGGGATAAGGAAAGGAAATATATTTCCAAAATGAATGTACAAATGATTCTGTACCTCTTCTGGGTTAAAATGGATGCAAATGCAATAGGAGGGTTAAAATGTTAAGTATACTGTAAGAGGTGTTTCACGACGCTCCATATGCTGGGATTTGAATTTGATAGGTGCTTGATATAAAAAAACACTGCTTTAAAAAGTCCTTGAAAGTCCTTGAATCTGGTGTTCATGAAAGAATGGGAACCCTGTTGCATTACTGTCGAGTCCATATCGTAAAAGTCTGTCTGCAAAGCCTGCACCAAAATACGATTCATTTACCAGAGAATCCACGTTGAAATGTCCCGAATACAAATAAATAATGCTCAACAGAGACATTCACATTGTTGAAAATAAATAACCATATTCCTAGCATTATTATCCTTGTAAAGGTAATAATGTTATTTTTTAATAAGGTTATTTTTAGTCCTATATCACTCTTCTCTCCTCATCATCTCACTAACATGCCAGTGGGCGGGGCTAACGTTGCAATGATGAAGTAGGCGTTGATTTCCAGGACATTCCAGGACGAGTCGTTCGCTGGGCCTGGTGTCAATAGCTTTTACTGGACTAACAAGGAAGGTTTCAGTTCTGAAACTTACAGGATATTCTGTACAATGACATCTTGTATATCAAAAGCTCAAGGAAAAGTTGATTTCTGAGTTCATGACCCCTTTAATGTTAGTTAATAAAAATAAACTTGTTCATTGTTTGTTCATGTTAGTTTACAGTGCATTAACTAATGTTAACAAACACAATCACTGATTTTAATAATGTATTTGTAAATGTTGAAATTACTTCTACAGCATTTATTAATCTTAGTTAATATTATTGTTCATTCTTGGTTCATTTAAAGTAGTTAATTAAAGTTTGCCATAATGTTTATGCACTGGAATAGTCAAAGAAATTATTTGGAATCATTTGAAAAATATGCACCTTTTGATGGTAATTTGTAGTTAGTTGTTAATTCTGTGACTTTTTTTTTTTTTTTTTTTCATTTAAAGATATACTTTATCTGCAAAAACATTTGATTTCATGTATATTTATTATTATAGTAAATGTTTGTGTTTTATATGCAAATCTATCATGCATATTCAACACTCTTTGTACAATCAGTTTGTATTGTGAGACCGAAGCCAAAATTTTGGTTTTGAACCAACCCTAGCATACATATTGAATCATTTTGCTGCATGTCGTTGGATATGTTCGTTGTCTGGTACTTATTTACGAACTCTGAGCTTGTAAACTTAAGATCTTGTTTTGCTACAGTAGCAATGTTTTCCCCCTGTAAAAAAAACAGATAGCATTAGCAAACTAGGAGTTTTTTTTTTTTTTTTTTTTTACTTGCCTGGAGGACAACCAAACGAGAGGGCAATTTGCGTCCGTGGCTGTAATTGCTCTGACAACAATAGCACAACACCTCGCGGCCCAGCCAGAGCAGATGGGGCGAAGACGGCGAGTGCCGATGACCTCGTTCCTCTGGGGGGAGTGGCTGTGGTTGTTTTTATGTGCAACAACAGGGTTCCCCATGACTGATGCAAATCTGCTCCTGATTCCAGCGCTGCGGCTGTAGTGTATTATTAGCTTTTTCTCATGCACGGCAACAGACCTCCGCCTTATAATGAGAGCGTGCGTGTCTGCCGCAAGCTCATGCTTCGTTTAATACATTTACCCTTCATATGCATGCACAAAAACAAGCCGTTCGACCAGCCAACCCCCCCAAATCATCATTCAACGGCACGCTCTCTAGACGCCCATCGCCTTGAAGAATTCGAGCAGAAGGTGCCAAAAAATTCAGCTGTTGCTGTAGCACCTTTGTGTTTGTCATTACCGCTTCAAAACGTCTTGCTGTTCGAGCTGATGTCATTCATCCACAGGCTAGGCTGACCTCGTGCTGCACTTTACACATTTTTTTTTTTGTGCGTTAGAGGCCGGGGGTCCAGAGGAAGTGAGATTAAAGAGCTTTGTGTGTTTCGTCAAGCTCAGAGAACCTGGTAATGAGTCAACAGTTCACCTCCAGGATGAACTGGGAGACCAGGTTGGGTACTCAATGACATCATCGTTTGGCCGATTGATATGTTGCAGATGTTAGTTTGCGCAATTGATTTTTCAATAACAGAATTGCTAACCCTACATGATGTAGTTGTTTTTAGTGAATCTTAAATATTTAATTATTTGTGTTTTGTTTGCCAGATTAAAGTGTTCCATTGAGCTCCGAGAACCCGGTAATGAGTCAATAGTTCACCTCCAGGATGAACCGGGGGACTAGGTTGGGTGTTTGGTGACATCATCAATTTGGCCGATTTGATATGTTGCAGATGTTAGTTAACGCAATTGATTTTTGAATAACTCTTCTGACATTTTCTTGAGGGGAAGTGACATTCAGTGATTTTCTTGTATTTTTTTTCTCCTTTGTGTCAGCGGACAGCCATTAAAATCCGCTGAAATAATGCTTTTCAGAGACGCTCAGAGGGTAAATGGTGCCTCTTTCGGGAGAGAGCACATCTAAAGTGATAAAGCACTGACAGTGAGGTAGATTGCAGGATGATGTCATGTCTCACCGGTCGGTGCGCGTCAGCCCCTGGTCTGAACCCCATGGGCTCACTTTCGCAGCCTCTGTTTGGGTGGCTCATCTCTGTCTGATCTATTAGCTGGCACTTCCTGTCTCAGATGCTGTGATTTGATGACAGCTGGAGAAAGCTTTCGTTATGCCTTCGGGATATTTGTTTGCTTGTGTGCATTTTATTTTATTTTATTTTTTATTTTATATTTTATTTTATTTTATTTTATATTTTAATTATTTTAATTTTAATTTAATATTATTTTATTATTTTATTTTATTTTTTTATTTTATTATTTTATTTTTTTAAATATATTAAATTTAAGTATTTAACCTTAAATCTTATTTAAAAAAAATATTTAAAAAATATTTTATTTTTTATTTTATTTTATAATTTTATTTTTATTTTATTTTATTTTTCACTGTAACAGAATAGCTAACCCAATCATGATGTCATTGTTTTACTGAATCTTTTTGTATTCATTTTATGGCATTCATTTTTAAAATTTAATTGTTATTTTTGTTTTATGTTTTAAATCACTAACAGATTCGCTAACCCTATCATGTAGTTGATTTTTACTGAATCTTAAATATTTAATTTTAATTTTACATTCATTGTTTACAATAGACCTGTTTAATTATTCATTGTTTTATTAACTTTATTTTTATTTTTTTAAATCACATTTTTAATGTACCACAGTGTCTATTTTTTTTTTTTTTTATACACATGGCTTATTTCAGGCCAGAACATGAACACAAAAACAATCTTATAAATAATAACTGATTATGCTTTGTTGTTTTTTGTTTCGTCTCATAGCCCAAGCAGATTGGCGATGATTTCTGCGGCCTGGTTTTGAACCAGCCTCTCGGAGGATTGAGGGTCATTGAGGGCACTCCTCTGTTTGACGACCGCACTGATGGTATGGCGTCCGTGGCTGCGTACACGTACGGAGATCATTCGGTGGTGTTCGTGGGGACTCGCAGTGGCCACCTCAAGAAGGTAAGAAATAACAAGTCTGTGTGTTTCACCACTGACTTTTACGGAGATATCATCACTATCTGGGCTTTTGGTTTCTTTTTGGTGTTGGTTGATTGGGAATATAGTAATGGATGGTTATAGTGATATGGTGAATTTGTGCATGAGGGAGTTTGGTTATATTTGAAGGACACTGACTGACTGACCAGTTACAAATTCTTCTAATCCTTCAGTGATGACATGCAACATTGGAAGGTCAAAGTCAATAGTCTGCGCAGCCCATGTTACTTCTGTAATGTGGCATATCTTGGAGTGAAACAGGATATTCAGCGAGAACTTGAGACTTGTTTTTATCCTTAGGGAATTGATTTGTGATTTCTATGACAGGCTTTTGGATTTGAACTAGTAAGATGGACTGGTGACATCAGCTGAGAAGAAAAAACTAAAAAGCTAAATTGGGCAGTTTTGATTTTATATTTTATATTTTATCTAGTACTTATATTGAAGTGCTAGAGATGCATCATAATTTTTGACTAGCTTTTTCACAGTTTGGAGAGGCAGAATTTAGAGAGTTTGTAAGATTTAAAAAAATGTTTTTGAAAGAAGTCACTTTTGCTCACCAAGTATGCATTTATATTCTCAAAAATACAGTAAAAACAGTAAATCCATCCATCCATCCGTGGATTTCAGCAGTGGCGTGTTACGCAGTCACTCCTACTAGCCATTTTGGCAGGTTGAATGTAGTGCAGTGTAGTGTTGTCAAAAATATAGATTTTTCCATACATATTGATACTGAAATATCTCTCAACACTCCTTTCATTTGCTCCAGATGAATATTGTTGGTGTTACAGGGCTTGAATTTCGGCGTAGGATTGCGCATATTCTGCCTAATTTTACTCATTTCCGCAGATTTTGTGCTCACACCCAAAGTGCACACACATAAAGCTGCCTCTCAGTACTGCTGCTTATAGCACTTAAACAGTTAGATACACACAAAATAATGTCATGTTGGTATTGGCGAGTATTCGCATAAACAGTCAGTTATGTTTTAAGTAGGGCTGTCAACGTTAACGCGTTAACGCATGCAATTAATTCAAAATCCTCAACGCGTTATTGTAATTTAACGCAAATAAATTACTGAAGCATGTGAAATTGCGTCATTAATGTATGCTTAATTTCACGACAAGTGCGCGATTAATCGCACAAAAGGTTTAAAGAATTTTTTATCTATTGACAGCCCTAGTTTTAAGTTAACGTAAACAGTTGAGAACGAAAACGCATGTGTAACAGTATAATGGATCTGTGCGTCAGGTCTTAAAGTGACAGCAGCCTAATATACCTGCTGCCAAATTATGAGATAATATTAAAAATATCTATATGCCAGTTTTTCCCCATGGTATTAATGTCAAAATTGTGGCCAGTGAAAATGCTGAGTGGCTAGTAACTTTGGAAATCCTCTAGCCCCAGTGGCTGGTGAGCAAAAAAGTTAATGTCAATATGGAAATAATGCCATATGAAAAAATACTATGGAAGTTAATGGGGTCCATCAACTGTTTGGTTACCAACATTTTATTTTGAAGAAAATGTGTAACAAACAGTTGATGGGCCTCATTGACTTCCATAGTATAGAAAGAAAAAAAAACACTGTTTGGTTACAGACATTCTTCAGAATATCTTTTTGTGTTCAGCAGAAGAAAGAAATTCATACAAGTTTGGAACAAAGTTTATCCCTTTAAGTGAAAAAACAGTACATGTTTTACCACGCATTTCAAGACATTCTGTTCCATTGCGTTGTGCACTTTCTAGTTGTTTTTGAACACAAGAATATCTCTCTTAAACACCTCCTAGAAAACGTCAGATCGGGGTCAGATGAACCCCAAACGAGTCTAATTATATATTATCTTTAATTACTGCAATCTAAAGAAAGGACCTTTTCTCCTCATTCCAACACGTACGCAATCCTCCAACAAAGCCATAATAAAAGCACCACCTTGTGACTCACTCATCCAGACCAGAGCAGGCAACAGCTGGGGATGTTTAAAGAATAATATGCCCACTGGTGAGTTTATGATAGTTCTCCACAGAAGTTACTAACTTTTTTTTTCCCCCCTCAAACAACAGCTTGACTCGTTCATAGCTAGCATTTCGGCCCATATATGCACACTGAACCTCGGGGGAGACAAAGCGAGAGGGTGGAGTCGTTTTTTTTAGGCCGGTCGTAAATAGTTCAAGCTGTGTAAGAAAAGAGAGAGAAAGCGAGACCCGGTCGGCATTAAAGTTTAACATTACTCAGCAGCCAACCGGCCTGATACGTGCCCTATATTAGGTCATCGAGAGGAACTTTTATTTGCAACGGCTTTAAGTTCCAGTTCATTGAGAGTATTAAAGGAATTAGATTAGATGTGAGGCCGATGAAATCGCTCTGAGAAGCTGACTTGGCTCTTTCTCAGCAGACATCATAATTAAAATGAGGTAGATGGGGAGGAAAATATGCTACAGTTTTGTGTGCGTTCGCCATTCCAGCGCCCAGCTGGAGAATATAAATGTGATCACATCCATTCTCCGATCGGAATGAGGGAGCAGGGGTCAGTCCTGTGGGAGCTGTCCTGTTTCGGATTATTTACAAGCATTTGTGTCTAAACATGTTCTGATATACCTCTTGAAACCCCAGTGCGATCTCTGCAGATCAGACTGTTTGGAAACAGGAATACATCCGGAGATTGAGTTTGAGTTCTTGGCTGGTAGTTGTGTGATTGTTCGTTGTTAATAAACAGAAAACAGCGCTTGTGGTCGTGCTGATAATAAGCAGCTCTGTTTGTTGATTGAGATTATATGATGTTGCAGAGATGCAATATGGCCTTCATATTGACCGCAAATCACAATAAACAGAGATGTGGGGAAATCGTAATGTTTGTATTTTCTCGCAAACATTCTGTCAGGATTAGATGCTAAACGGTTTGTGTGCGAGACTCGCTCAGAGGCTGGTTGTTATTTCATATATGTTCTGTTTGTTCCTCCGTAAACAGGAGACGTGGAGTAGCTGTCGAGGAAGTGTGGATGGATTTAGCTCATGTTGCAGGAAAAACTTGAATTTTTTCCTCATCAGAATTAGACAACTGAACACACATGGAAGCTTATTGTTGTTTGTGTCACTTCTATGTGCTTGCAAGTAATCAATAGAATATACTTCATATCGGGAACTAAAAGTATACATTATATAGCTTGATGTTCAACCAGTTTAATGTTTAACCCTTAGCAAAAAGGGTTAAAAATGTAGAGCACAAACTTGATATATTAGCCAAAATTGTCATCAGAACAAGATCTTGTATTAAAATGTGTTTTATTAATTATAATATAAATATAAATTATAATATATACATATAATTTTGAATATATATATATATATATATATATATATATATTAAAACTATTAGCTAGTACAGTTTGGGATCTGTAAAGTGTCTATCACCAAAGCTGCATTTATTTGATCTAAAGTACTGTAATATTGTAGAAATTTTAATATATTATTATAAAATGTAATTTATTCCTGTGATCAAAGCTGAATTTTCAGCATTATTACTCCAGTCTTCAGTGTCACATGATCCTTCAGAAATATGCTGATTTGTTGCTCATGAAACATTTCTTATTATTATCAATGTTTAAAACCGATAAATAGAAAGTTCAAAAGAACGGCATTTATTTGAAATAGAAATCTTTTGCAACATAATTGTCTTTATGGTCACTTTTGATTGATTTAATGCACACTTGCTGAATACAAGTATTAATTCTTTAAAAATAAATAAACCCAAACTTCAGTCGGATTCACGAGTTAAGGGCTCTTATGAACTGGTTCTTTTGATTAATTATTTAAAAAGACTGTAAATGGGTCATTGACGAATAAGGTTTTTAAAAGTGTAAAAAACATCATGGAGATATAATTAATTTTGAAGTTTTATTAAGTGTTAACAATGAGATTGTGGTTTTTATAATCAATTAACACTGCTTTTGTAATTTTTTTTTTTTTTTTTTTACAAGATGGACAAAATGTGTCACCAAAAAAGTAATTCGGTTTAACCAATATTATGGTTTTACCGAATGACACTTTTGGTTATACCGAATGATGATATTTTCAAACAATGTTAACAGGCTGATATCTAGCTAGCTAGCAAAAGGACAGTCAAAAATTTTATATTTAGTACAAGTTTTTTAAATATTACATCATTTTCCGTGTTTTATAGCAGTTGTACCGAATGACCAGATGTTTCGGGACTTTTTTTAAATAGTTCAGAGAGAGTTAGTAACTTTGCTTCACAACCATGTGATCCTTTGCAGGTGTCTGAATGATGTCACATCCTGTCACATTATACTGACCGCCTGACTTGATCCAAAATGGTCCCTTTATATTGGTTACTCCGAATGACATTCTTTCTCATAACAAAGCGACGACTTCTACGCAAAATTTTAATACCATTTTGCACCATGTTGATATATGATGTTATAAAATCATGCCAGAATAAAAAAAAATATACATTTATCACATTTTAAGATATTTTAATCACAAATGAAATGGATGTATTGGCCTTTGGATGGTTAAACCGAATGACCTTTTGACACTTCAAAATCTTTAAAATACATTTATATGAAACAAAATATAATTAAAACCTTTTGGATTAAATAAAATTGATCTAGTTGTACTAACTTATATACTTTGGATGTCATATCCTTGTTTTTTATTATTATTTAAGGCCTTTGGACAAAAAAAATGACCCGTCACATCATTGACCCAATTATCTGTTTGAATTATGAAGCAATTCGTCAGGATGTGTGTATAGTTTGATATTGTGTATAGAGCTAAAATTTACATTTTCATAAAATTCACAATTCATTTTTGCTTATCACCAAATTCTAGTAACCATACTAGTTTCTAAAACACCATTGTGTTTGAACATCCTGGCTTGGCACAAGAAAGAAATGTGCTTTTACTGACATTTCTAATCTTTCATTGGCATATGAATAGATGATTACATATAACTCATTTAGCCGCAAAAAGCGTAATTTATCTCTCTCTAAACGGTCTACAAAAGGCCTGTTGTGGTGATTGTGGTTTTCAGAGTGTTGGGCTACCTGCTATAATGCAGTGTAGAGAATACAGGAGGAGGCTGGGTAATTGCTCTATATCTCCCCTCGCAATGGCTTGTTTGTTTTGGCAAGAGAAAAGAGACGGCAAGCCGCTTTTCTCAAGCTGTACGGAAATCACCCATGAGTCTTTAGTGCTTCCTGTCCCTAGTTGACTGCTAGTTGAGTCAGTCGGGATGTTGTCAAAATACTGGAGAGTTTTGTTACTTTTGAGTTTCTCTGAATCGTCCTGCCTACAAAAAAAGAGCCCTTTTTTAGCATAGCTTTAATTGGCAATAACATTTGCTCATACTTAGTAATGTTAAACTTTATCTCTTTAAAGTTCCCAGACCTGAATGATACTTCAGATTGTGTGTCTTATTGTTGTGGTCATACTTTTAACATACAGTTTTCAGCTGAAGCAGGTATAAAAATATCCTATAATCTTACAATGAGGGTCCTGAGCCATACAGACCACAATACACAAATCGAATATATACTGTATCATCCATTTTTATGTCAAATTTGTTAATATATTCAGTGAACTTTTTTCTACTAATATTTAATAATAAACAAAGGAAACTCGTGCAGGGGCATTTGTTCGTTTTCACGGTCATTTTCTGTTTTGTTTTTTTTCTTCAAGCCCCCCTTAAAGGGATAGTTCACAATTAATGGGCACCATTGACTTCCATAGTATTTTCTTTTCCATACTATGGAAGTCAATGGGCCCATCAACTTTGGTTTGGTTACCCATATTCTTCCAAATATCATCTTTTGTGTTCAGAAGAAGAAAGAAATTCATACAGGTTTGGAACAACTTGATGGTGAGTAAATGATGACAGAATTTTCATTTTTGGGTGAACTATCCCTTTAATTTCTGACTCTTGTTATAGCAGCAAATCTCACTCATTGTAAAGTTCTAGTTTTACGTCCCATCAGTATGAAACACTGCACAGCATTTGTGCCTGTGGCTTTCAGTTTCAGTAATCCATGTCTGGTCTAGCAGGAATTCTCTTCCTCCTGTTGTACTTTTACAAGCAAGCATTTAAACCGGTATCCTGGCACCATTTCCGGCCGACCGAGATATTTAGCAGCAAGTGCAAAGGCAAATGAAAATAAATACAGCCAGCTATTTTTCCCTGCACCTGTGCTGTTCACATGCCGGTCACAGAGCCGCGGGGCTGCCGGAGGATTCTGCAGTCTCAACCTTAGCAGAAACAGCCAGGAGATAATCTGACCACTGGGAAATAAACCCAAGGTTGTCAGGGTTTTTTTTTTATTTTTTTTTTTTTATGGAACACCTTTACCAAGCAGGCAGTGTGGCTGAACGTGTGTGTGTGTGTGTGTGCAGTCTGTATATCAGTGTGTTACGTGCACAAATGGATGTATGAGTCTGCCATTGAATCCTTAATCAGGCTCTTTTATGTTGGTTTATTGTACAGTCTATTTAGCAGCTAAAAGGATCTCAAGGTAGCTGTAGTATATCACCAAAATGGCCCATCCTGCGCTGACCTTTCGTCCACTCGACCTTGGGTTTCCTGTACGCACAAAAGGAGGAAGTTATTGGCTGTGTTAGGAATGGAATACTAGCTCAATATATACTGTGCTGCCTGCTGTTTGTTAAAAATAGTGAAACAAAAGGCATTAATTCCACTGTAAACATTTCAAGTCATTATATGCCAAATGAGCTAGGTTTGCATCTGTGTATTTGTCAGAAAATTTTGACTAAAAGAAAGTTGCATAATTTTTTATTCATTTGGTAAGAAGTCATACGCATAAACTGATGAAAAACATTTATTCCTAGATAATGCACGTTAAAGTCATGTGACTGAATAATTAATTCAGATGATTGGCTGCTATTAACTATTAAGTTTAGTCTCTAAATCACAAGCAATTTATTTCATTTTGATTTTGCTTTTAAATAATTAATTATTTAATTTATTTACATTTCTCTTGAACACGCGGGGTGGAAACATAATTTAAATGTTTTATATTAATATGCTTTAATTATAATAGTTTATGGGATATTGTTCATTTCTTGCATGAATTACATTTGAAAAATTGACAAAGGGAAGTTATTAATATTTTGCATCACTAGTGTCTGCCACTAAATAAAAAAATAAAAAGTTTTCTCACAATTGCATAATATAATGTCAGAATTGCGAGTTATAAAGTCAGAACTCGCAATTCTGAGAAATTCTCTCACAATTGGACTCTATAACTTGCAATTTTGACTTTATATCATGTAATTCTGACTATATCTCACAATTCTGACTTTATATCTTGCAATTGTGAGAAAAAAAATTGTGAAAAAGTACCTTTTTACTTTTACTTTTACCTTTTTAATCTTTTATTTCGTGGCAGAAACGAGCTTCCATACTATTGCGATTTGTAATTTAAAAGACATCACATATTATATTTTTGTTAAAATGAAATGGAAGGTCAGGTCAAGCGCATTGCATTGTGGGATACAGTATTTTCTGCATTGTGCTCTTGTATATTGCACATTTTGGCAGTTGTAGTCATCCTGGTTTTCCATGCATGCCGAATGAAGCAATAAGCCCCAAGAAGCCATGGTTTACAGTGAATTTATAACCGCTAAGGGGCGTTGTTTACCCCCTTAGCTGTTCTAAATTCACTGTAAACCATGGCTTCTTGGGGCTTACTGATTTTATAACATGATTAGTCCATAAAAATTATATATATTTTAATATTTAGATGCAGTGCTGCAGTAGTACTGATGTAATGAGGCCACAGGTGTGTGTTTGTAGAGTAATTTACAACAACTTCAAACGCGGCTTAACCAATCCGAATCAAGGACCTGCACTATCTGTTTTATATCACATATATAGGCATATAGTAAGAGTAGTATGCTAGTACACTATTGCAAATGCAATTGAGCAATTTTTATATGAAGAAATGTATCCTATTACACATGCCGCCTGTGATCCGGTGTGATCACGTTTATGTTTTATAAAGATAAATACGCCATGGTGAAAATTCTCATTCTGCACCCAATCGTAGACGTATGATGCACGATTGAATCCGGCAGATTAGTGTCCCTGTCTCAGTGTTCAAATTGATTAATGCCTTTTAAAAAGCGTCAAATCCCCGTGTTTCACCGCAACCGTGTGCCGCGGCTCACACAGTATAACGGAGGTTTTTTTATGAGGACCATCATCTGAGTCACTCTAATCCTCATAATCATGCATGAGCTGCAAGTATTTTAATTTCTTCTTCATCATCACCTGCCTTTTTTTTTCCCTTTAGCTTTTGTATTTCGCCATGTTAGCATCTTTGTCTTCAGAGGATGGAGACTTCAGAATGCAGCCCGACCCGAGCGCATATTAAAGGTCAAAACGGTCCACTCCATCAGCCATTTTGTGCCTCATTTTTGCTGTATTCAAATCCAAGTGCGATTGGGCTGGAAATTGGAGCTAATTTAGCGGCATAAATCAGTTCACGGCGAGCAAAAGAGTGCAGCGCGGGCGGGGAAATGGCCGGGAGGCTGATTTACGAGCAGGTTCGGCCCTCAGCCACGTTTGATCATGGCTAAATCTGTTTGCCGTAAATCCGCTGTCACGGAACGAGGAAGGGAAGGATGCGTCGTATCTCTGGCCGGGCTGCGCTGCGGGAGCGTCGACCTGCAACGCATTACAACCGCTTGATAACGAAGCCCCTTGATCAGCACTCGTCCGTATCATTAAGAGCGAGGCCGGGAGAGTGTTGGAGTTGGAGTCTTGCTCAGCTTCTTTAATTAGACGACTGATTTCTACCTGGATAACAGATGTGTTGCTTTCCTCTGTGGAGCGGCGACAGACAGCGGCTGCTAGATGATTTCTCCAGCACTCATGTTGACGTGTTTGGACCATCTGAGCACTTGCTAAATTTACTGCTTTTAAATTTTTGATGCAGCTTTTTAGACCACCTTAATTGTGTTCACTAGCATTTAGCACATCATCAATTACTAAAAAGCTGAAGTAGGAAGTTCTGAAGGGTCTACTATAACACTGATATTTTGGCTTGTTGCAAAAAAAAAGAAAAAAAAAGAAAAAAGAAAATGGTTAATTTACACACACTTGCCTTTGTTTTTGTAACTGTTTAAAGCCTGTTTGGTAGAACAAAAGCTTGTGATTTATTAGTAATAGTACATGTTATTATTCAGTATTATTCATATACTATTGTATGATTTATTAACATTTTAAATTAGCTTTTATTTTTATATTTTAAGTTTTCATTTTTATTTGTTTTTTATGAGCTTTTGTTATTTTTTATTAAATATTGAGATTTATTTCCTTGTATTCATTTTATTAATTTTAATACTTAATTTTTTTTTTTTTTTTTGCCAATGTAACATTTCTTATTTTAAGTTTAAAGGTGCAATATGTAAGAATTTTGTAGTAAAATATCCAAAAACCACTAGGCCAGTGTTATATATTTTGGTCACTTGAGTACTTACAATATCCCAAGTGTTTCAAACTCTTTGTAAATCTTGAGAAAATTGCAATTTTAACCAAGGCTGCGGGACGTGTGAGGAGTTGCCTGTCAATTGCGTCATACCTGCGTTATCCTCGGTTTCCGGTTTTAAGCAGAAAAGCGGAAGCAGCGCTGGTGACTGCGGCATAATAAGTTCTGCTGCTCGCGGCGTGTTGTGCAATTATTCCAGCGGCCTCGTTCAGCTCCCGCAACACTCGGTCGTGCTCTGCTTCATGCTACAGTAACATTAATAATCGCGTCCATGAACATGATTTCTTCCTGAGTCTGACCCCAATTCTTTTCCATTGGCTGTGAGGTGAAGACCACATGTCCCAAGATTCCGCGCTCAAAATTGGCGTCATCAAGCTACGCTGTTTTGAATAGGCCTCTAGTGACCTCTAGCGGATAGAAAATTTTACATATTGCACCTTTTAAGTGTACATTTTTCATATATATATGTGTGTGTGTGTGTGTGTGTGTGTGTGTGTGTTTTATATATATATATATATATATATATATATATATATATATATAATTTTTTTTTCCCCAAGAACTAAAGCTTTTGAAATATCGATTGAAAATGTGTTTGTTTTAGCATTTTCCTATTGTTATGGTTTTATATTAACAATAAGCCACTGTTACAGTGATTTAACTACAGTTAAGGTAATATTAGGTGTGGCTAATTATTCAAAGTTACTTTTTTAATGTTGTTTATATGTCTATGTGGTGTTTTTAATATGCTTTAAGACAAACCATGTGCAAATTCATAAGTCCACACCATTGTATTTTCTCTTTAAAACTGCGGTGATCTAAAGACACTTTCAAAAACACGGTTTGAAATCGCTGGTGTTTGACGTCACAAACTACAGTACCTTGTAACCAATCATGTCAACGTGCCGGCGGGCTTTAGTATGTCATTAACTATGACCGCTCTGAAGCAGGGGAGTCTCAAGAGAAGCCAAGTTACATATTTTTCTGTTGATATGAAAAATATTAGCAATATAGCGGGGTTATGATGAACTATATGCCTTTCTTCACTGACGTTCTAAGTTGTTTAAAGCGTTTCTAAGGATACTGATTTTTTAGAGGGCAGTCTGACTCTGAGATAGCGAACGGGATCATGGTTTGTGTAACATTAGCAACACATTATTAGCAGCTGTTCGATAATGTAGTCAAGCAAAAGGCTAATCTTATTAATACCGTTATGTGTCCGACATTGTAAAGAGTGATACAGTTGTGCAGAGTTTACCTCAGTAAGTTGACCGAGTGGATCTCTGAGCTGGTGTAGTGAGTGGAGGCGGGGATAATTAGCATATTCATTGATCCGTGTATACTAAATGAGGCAAGGGTGTAGAGTTACATTCAAGCTATTTTAAGGCATGGAGATTTTTTTTTTTTTTTTCACTGGAAAAATAACATTTAAATATGTCATTTTGGTGATCAAAGATGAGTTTTAAGGAATAAAATTATTGACTACAGGGGGGCTTTAAAATATCTGAGGCTTCAAAGACCCCCTGTGGTGAAAATCATGGTGGGCAACCATGTGCAAATTCATAAGTCAACACCATTGCTGAGTATTTTCTTCTAAAAACTGCAGTGAACCAAAGACATTCTCAAACCCATGGTTTGAAATTGCTGGTGTCTGTGACATCACAAACTACCTTGTAACCTTGTAACCGCCAATGTGTCGGCAGGCTTTAGAATATCATTAACAGCGAACTAGCAGGGGAGTCTCGAGAGAAGCCAGGTTATCCTGGTATATGTTTCTGTTGATATGAAGAATCGTGTAGATTTAGCAATATGGCAGGCTTATTATATATATATTACGATGTTATGATGAACTTTCTCCACTGACGTTTTGAGTTGTTCAAAGCATTTATAAGGATACTGATTGTTAGTATTATTAGCTGTTCGATAACAGTGATTATGTGTCCGATGTTGTAAAGAGCGATACCGTTGTGCAGCGTTAACCTCAGTATGTTAAGCGAGTGGATCTCTCAACTGGTGCGAGTGAATGGAGGCGGGGCTAAATTTCATATTCATTAATCCCTGTATACTTAATGAGGCAAGGATGTAGTTATTATTCAAGCTATTTTAAGGCATGAAGAATTTTTCTTTTTCACAGGAAAAAACGTTTAAATATGTCATTTTGGTGATCAAAGATGAGTTTTAAGGGATAAAATTATTGACTACAGGGGGACTTTAAATGTTCTCAGATTTTACTGTAGAAATTGTTTTTGCATGTGGCGATGGTGCTTTTTAACCTCATCCCCTTTTTGCTATTGTGTTTTTTAGACTTTGTGATGCTGATTTCTTCTAATTAATGATCATTTTAAGCTTTAAACTGTGTTTAGAGTGAGTTTATTGATTTCAAGTCTTTCACCTGGCTAAAAATGTCATTGAAATGTCACTGGATTTATTAGAAACTGCTGTTTAATTTTGACATTTTGTCTGATTCAGCCCCAAAGACCCATAAACGTCAGGCTCTGTTTGGTCCAATTCATCTGTGTGAATTGTGCTGTATCTGAGTTAGTGGTGCACTGTAATTGTGTCTGGCATTAAAATGATACTGTAGCAGATCACATCCAAGCATGAGGTGAACCTTCACTTTTAGACTTTCTAACATGGCTGCCTCTGATCATAGCGTGATTTAGGACAGGATTCTGGTTCAGTGTGAGTAATGGAAACTTAAGTGAAGGTATGTGGGTCAAATAAATAGAACTTTTATAAAAACTGTTCTTGATGTATCCACATTAAACACTTTGTGTGAGCTGTCAGTGAAGACATTTGGAATTATGTGGTTCTGACTACAGTGGCATATGGCATCAATATACCATTCAATGCAACTTGCTGGCATTTTTATATTACAGAAGTAGATATTTTGAAGAATATGGGTAACCAAACAGTTGATGGGGCCCCATTGACTTCCATAGTATTTCTTTCCATACTATGGAAGCCAATGCGGTCCATCAACTTTTTGGTTACCAACATTCTTCAAAATATCATCTTTCTTGTTCAGCAGAACAAGAAATTCCTACAGGTTTGGAACAACTTGAGGGTGAGTAAATGATGACAGAATTGTCATTTTTAATGATATGATCTGCCATAAGCTGACATCATCAGGTGCCGCAGAACAGGAATGAAGCTGCTAGCACTGAATTGAGCTGCTGGACACTGTCAGTGTCATTTGGCCCGGTGTATGTCCACACATTGGCAGTAATCACTTTACCTTCTCGCCCTGGCTTTCACAGGTGCAAGCTAATGAACATAAGCACTTATATATGTAGTATTGTCGGATTAGTCCAGTCAGGGCCACCTGCCGTGCGGATGCGACTCTTATCTTGCGCCCCGTGTTATAATTTAATGGGGAGGCTTGATAATTTCATTAAAGGTCAAGACAGACGCATCATAAATGGAAGCTCGTTGTTTAGGAGGGCAGCTCTTAAGCACCTGTCTGGGGCTGTATGCTGTAAAGGCCCTGGGCAAGTGGCCGACTTACTGTGATTCACAAACTGAGTAGAATACACATGGGCGGTATGAACAAAATCTTATTTCATGCTGTGAGTCATTT
>CM074446.1:26564683-26619683 GCA_037101425.1 Elopichthys bambusa
TGATGTGCAGACAGGAGTGGTGTAAATATATTTTGGGTTTTATTTCTTTCACTTGACTTTATTTTGGACACTGGCCCCAAACACACCCTTTAAATTCAACATAAAGTCACCTGTTCTTAGTGTTATTGTGCACAATAGTTTTTAAAAAAGAATTCTCATACACTTTAACCTTTTCCGCCTCTTAAATAATTTTCCTTTTACGTTGATGTCAACATGGCAGTAGTTTTCCACCAATAATTGTAAAATTTGGTTTGCACAATCCAATCAATTCCTGATGCATACAATTCAGTCCTGTTTTTTCACTGTTAGTTACTGTTTTGCAAATACGGCTAGCTGCAAGTGCAATAAGTTGCAAATGTAATTTTTTGGAACTTTTTTTTTAAAATTAGGAATGTAGAATGATAAACATTGTGAATATTTATTGTGCAAATAAAAAAATAAAAAAAAGAATTTATGCACCTCTTGATGGAAATAAATGTGATGTTATTTCCATCAAGAGGTGCATACGTTTTTATGGTCAAGATCTTGTATTGACAATGCAAGAGTCGAGCACTCTGCAAAGTCTACTTCAGCACATCCCAAAGACTTTCAATGAATTTAAGGTCTGGACTCAGAGGTGCCAATTCACGTGTGAAAATGATTCTTCATGCTCTCTACCAACCATTCTTTCACAATTTTAGCCTGATGAATCTTACCCTTTCATCCTGGAATATGGCCATGATGTGTCTTCCTACATGGTTGTTTAAGAAATGAAAAGCTACACACTCCATCAATTAGGGTTAGAAGAGCTGCTGCCAAACATATAACGTGCTAGAAACATAATAATCACTGTAATAATGATCCAGTCATAGACTCTTCAGTATTTTTTTTAGGGCCAACAGTGTGGAAGCTTGTTTCTGCCACTAAATAAATAAGGTAATTGCAATTTTATCTCACAATTCAGACTCAGAATTGCAAGATTCAAAGTCGCAATTGCGAATTATAAAGTCAGAATTGTGTGTTTATAAAGGCAGAATTGCGAGATTTAAGCAGTTCTAACTTTTTTCTCTCAGAATTGCAAGTTTATATCTAACAATTCTGACTTTATAACATGCAGTTGTTAGTTGTGAAGAGAAAAAAATTAGAATTGTGAGAAAGTCAGAATTGCAAGATGTAAACTCGCAATTCTGACACTTTCTTGCAATTGCGAGTTTATATAACGCAGTTCTGACTTTATAACTCACAATTGTGATTTTATATCACAATTCTGAGAAAAAAGTCAGAATTGTGAGATAAAAATTACCTTTTTTATTTCTGATAATGTCTATATAATTATAATGTATATTGTTTTTTTGGGGGGGGGGACACAGGCCCTAGAGTCTCAGCATCTAAGTCATTTGTAAGTTTCTATTTAAAGTCTTTCTGTCAAAACCACAACTAAATAATTTATGTCCCAGCTCAACCCTCTTTCACCACATTTAGCTATCTTAGGGAATTACAGATTGAGAAACAAATGAAGAGAAAACGAGTACAAATACATCCCGCAAGGAAAACCTTTATACAAATTGACTGCTTTTGATAATCTTATGAGAGATAGAACTGGAAAATTACTCTGTCAGACGATGCAGACTTGTTAACACTTTGAGGCATTATGTCTTGTATTGCACTCTAATTCTATGATTACGGGACATTGTTCGTTGTATTGTCTCGCAGGAAGTGGAAGGCAGGAAAAGCTTCTCAATAGAACATAATACTGCCGAATGACAGGGCGCACAAAGGCTGAGTCTTTTTCCTTTGCCTTCGTTAATAGCGGTCGCATAAAACCTGCTTAATGAACTTGTTCTTGTGCGCCCTGTTCATGAACTGGTTTGAACCCTCTGTAGCGCCGCCACCAGTAAGAAACTATTTATTTTACTTGCAGAATCCAGGGTGTCATACACTTACTATATTGAGGCGGCAACAAAGTTCTTATAAATAAGATATAGAACCGTCCATCCATCCATCGTCTTTTTCTTAAGTTTAATTTACAGTTAATTCAGTTGAGAAAAATTGTATCTTTATTTGATTTTTAAATACTTTTGTTTACTCATATAAGTTTTAAGTACAACACATTATCAATTATATGCTAATTGTGAGGCTATTGCCTTTTGATATATTTCCAAAGCTTTCTCAAGGACTTTTTGTAAGCAAGATTTCATCCATCCAAAATTGGAAAGAAATGAATACACAGAATCAGTCAGTCATGCACGCTCATTTTCTCCAGATGCGACCGCGCTCATCTTGCCAGCTGTATTTGGTGGCTGTGCCTCGTTTGTGGCTATATTGAAATCTGTGTTGAGTGACAATGACTTCCTTCCCCCGAAAGATAATTAATTACTCTCCTAACCGTGCTCTCGTGCTTTCCGAGGTGTTTAGCATTGGCGGTGCCAGGAAGTGACGGATGCCGTCGCGATTGTCTCCCTAGATGGATTTGTAAATGAATTGTGCCTGTTTTCAATAGCGCGCCTATGAATGGCAGTTTGCTCCGTATACCCGAGCATCCCTTGAGTCAGGTCGTAACAATAGGTATTTTGTATCCTCCACCAACTAAACACAAAGTGTATGTTTAATGTGAGCAGATGAGCAGATTTGAACGGATGGGCGGAATGGAAATCGGTGTATACGCTATTTGCAAATTTTGTGCATCTTGGCTTCTCCACCTATTCAGACTCTTAATTATTTTTACAGACATGTTCAAGTTGTTCTTAATCAGAAGAGCAGAGTTGTTATTCCCATTCTGTTGTGCTGAGATTCTGACCTATTGTTTACTCACTAGCTTTAGCTGGCATTGGTGCCTATACCAACTACTGGTGGGCTTTTATCTGAGCTGACCAGATTTTGTGTGTGCAGGCGCATGGGGACGTCGTCGCCTTCTCTTCCACGGCTTAACAACAGTGGTGGCAACCCGGCACGGCCTCTTGTATTTGCCAGCGCTGTAATCATGTATTTACTCACAAGGCAACTAGTTCAACTTTGCCTCTTAAAGAGGTCATATTGTGCCCTTTTACAAAGTCTTGATTTTGTTTTTGGGGTATACTAGGATAGATTTTCATGCTTGAATGTTCAAAAAACATTGTCACATTTGATATTGTTGGAGCACCTTTCTTCTCAATCTGTCAGTAAATATCTGTTTAGTTCCTGTCTCTATGAAGACGTACCTTCCAAAAAGCGCAGTGTGCTCTGATTGGTCAGCTTGAGCAGTGTGTTGTGACTGGTCAACATCTTCAAGTGACATGAAAAGTCACGCCCTTACTGTAAACGCGAGTTTCAACACACTACTAACGCAACTCAACCAGGCACCCCCCCCCCCCCCCCCACCCCATGATCACCAAAATCATTTTTTGAGCTAGTACATATCCAGCCAGTGTTCAAAACGATCTCCTTAGTTTAGACCGATTCACAACGGTAAGCTTGTAATAATGTTTTCTAATTCGAGTGGTACTGGTAGGTTTCCACGGGAAATTCGAGCATGCCGTTCTTGCAAAAGCTCAAACGTACTGCGTAACACAGGAAAATAAACCTCATTGGTTCTCACACGTCAAGAAGACATGCTTGAGCTTCTGTTTACCATAACTGATGTGTGAGTTGATGAATGTTTATATGTGAAAAAAAGTTTAAATTAAATCTGTTCATCATATAAAGCGATCGAGTCTCTTCAGAAAATTTGGACTAAACCACTCAATTCATATGAATCAGTTTTACGATCTCTTTATGAACTTTTTGAAGCGTCAAAGTTTCAGTAGCTGTCAATGGAGAGACAGAAAGCTCTCAGATTTCCTCAAAAATATCTTCATTTGTGTTCTGAAGATGAACAAAAGTCTTAAAGGTTTGGATCGACACGGGGGTGAATAATTAAAGACAGAATTTTCATTTTTGGGTGTACTATCCCTTTAAGAAAGTTGAAAATGTAAATAAAGCATTATAGGCCCTCTTTAAGTATGACCTTGAGCCTTTTCATCGAACGATTTCATTTGAAAGTTTCAGTCGGACTGCAGAAGTGTTCTTTGTTTTGCTGATATGCAGATGTCACTGATAAAAGCGACGCAGTTCTTGCTACGGTTGGACGATTGTTTGCCGTTTCTTCGCACAGTAATTACTGATTGTTAGTTATGGTTTGTTTTGAGGCGATGTGGCAGATGCTACTGTGAGGTATGCAGGGGGTGATATTCCCCTCTCTCTCTCGCAGATCTGCTATAAACAGCATCATATAGTGCATGTCTCTCTCTCTTCTGGTTTTTTCCCCCATCATCCCAGAGTTTAATCAGCCTTGACTGACTGGCACTCCCTGAGAGTGCATTCTCAGGCACCGGTTCCCTAAGGAGGAAGCCATCAGTCCACCCAACCCCCTCTTTCTCATCTCCGTCTCACACAAACGGGCGCCCGCTGCCGCACCTATAGATGTTAGGTATTCATAAGTTCATCTGTCGTTTATGATGATGATGGTGTGCCTGTACTGTTCATCATATTCAGAATATAGCGTATGATCTCACTGCTCAGGGTGCTTTCGCACAAGATGTGTTCTTGCTTTTTGTCTGGGCTTTTTTTTTTGTTTTAGTTTTATGGTTAGTCTATATAAACATTCGCTAGACGAATGTCTTTGTCCGTTCCCACATGTCTCGCTATATTTTCAGCATTTCACGTCATGACCGTTACATTTTAAGTAGCCCTGGAAGTAAAATGTCAGTCAGTTTTAAAATAATAGAGCAACCGGATGAATATGGGATAAGCGGGATAAGCACATTTGCATAAACTATTATTTTTTTGTTTAATGGAATCAAATGATACTTATGTGAGCTTTCTTTCGCCATGAAATAAAGGTAATTGCGACCTTTTTATCTCATAATTTTGACTTTTTTTCTCAGAATTGTGAGTTATAAAGTCAGAATTGAGATATAAACTCACAATTCTGAGAAAAAAAGTCAGAATTGCGAGATATAAAAATATATATTAAATGAGTATTAAAATAAAAATATTATTAATTTATTATAATGTAATTTATTTAATGGGGTTGATGGTACTGTGGTAAACTGTAACACTTATGTACACAACTTGCAATATTCCCTTCAAACCTGCTCCGTCTTCAGCAAAACAATCAGGGTGTTCAATCAGACATCTCACAACGTGAGGTTTTAGATGTCTGTGTATGCCAGTCTGTCTGAAAACGTCTCTTTTGAGTCGAGAGACTGCAGACAGGACCACCGTGTGACTTGTAAAGCTGTTAACATGACGGCGTGTTTGTTTTACATCATCGGCGTGTTGTCGAGACACTCAGACACAGTCCTTCCTGAAGCATTTGTGTTGCTTCCAGAACGTTTTTTTTTTTTAACCGGCCTTGAGCGTGTTAGCGCAATCTTTTACGGCTATAGGGTTTGTGTATTGGAGCTGGGGAACAGATGTCAGTATGTCAATGAACACATGTCAGTATGTCAGTGAATCAAGAGTCTGCTACTCTTCACCGTGGAAATGTTTCAAAGCAGACCCAGACAGATCCTAAATTAAACGTCCTGCTAACCTAAACAGCCTTATCAGTGGAATGTTCAAGCTGTAAAGAAGGATTTGTGAATGATGACCTGAAGGACCTATAAAAACATTATAGTCGTAATAGCATGCGGCTTGATGTGATGAAAAAATCCTATAGATTTAAAGGGATAGTTTACCCAAAAATGAAAATTACCCCATAATTTACTCACCCTCAAGCCATCCTAGGTTTATATGACTTTCTTCTTTCAGCCAAACAAAATCATTAAAAAGTTATATTAAAAATATCCTAGCTTCATAATGGGAGTGATTTTGTAGTTTTTGAAGGCCAAAAAAGTGCATCTATCGATCATAAAAGGTACTCCATGTGGCTTCGGGGGGTCTTCTGAAGCAAATCGACGTGTTTGTGTAAGACAGATATCCTTTTTTTTATATTTTTTTTTTATAAACGAGCCGGAAATGAGCTTCCAGCACGACAGTCATACGTTAACTTCCACATAAGTTTGAGCATATTTTCTATATCAGTGCGCACTGTTTCTGAACTCCCTTAAAAGCCTCAGTTGTGCTCTTCCGGGAACGAACACGTCCCAATATTCCTCATTTAAATAATTCCCACACAAGGCATATGCAAATTAAACGGGGCGAGGCCTGGTTGAGTCGAGTTAGTAGTGTGTTGAAACTCGCATTTATACTAAGGGGTGTAAAAGATGTATCGCAACACACTGGTCCAGCCGACCAATCACAGCACATTGCTTTTTTTTGGAAGGAGGGGCTTCATAGAGACAGGAACTAAACAGAGCGTTACTGACAGACTGGGAAGAGAGGTGCTGCAGCAATGTCAAATATGTGAAAAATAATGTTTTTTGAACATTCAAGCGTGAAAACCTATCCTAGTATACCCCAAAAATGAAAAAGAAATGTGCCGTAATGTGACCAAGACGGCATGAAAGAAGGCAGAGCCTCAGTGCACACCTCCTTTTACGTTATCACGGACCAATGGTAGTACAAAGGTGTTGTGCAGCTGGAGCGAACTTTTCCTGGGAGTTTTTGGAAAACTCCCAAAAATGAACACAAAACTAACTTAATTTTGGCCTGATTTTGTTTGAAATGACGTCACATCATTTAGTTCTTTGGTTTCATTTTCAGTATATCTGGGCCTTAACAGATTCCTTTCACAAACAACCAGAGTCCCGACTGTGAACATGGGAAATCTCGCAAAATCTCCTGCGATCAAACGTGACTTTAGAGTAAACAAACATGGCACAAACAAACATGGCAAACGACGGGCAAGATGAATTGGTGATAGAGTTTGGACTGTTTTTTACAGAAAGTTTGCGGGGGGGAAAAAAGAAAAAGGTTTGGATGAAGATGTTATGCTTCCATCTTCCAGCAGCTCGCTTTCTGATTAGTCCGCACAACAGCATTTCTGATTCAACGTGTTGTATATTTACGATTTGAGAACGGTGCGGCCCCAACTTTCTTCCGAGCAGATTCAATCACCCTTAACACCCCTCACAGCACAGGAAAATCTGAGATGATGATCTGTAGAACAATCAAGATAATCAGGACTTTATCTAGGATTGTCGGAAGGGGAGAATTGGGCCTAAAATCGGCCCTATTGTCTTGTAGTGTGTGGGTGCCTTTACTGACCAAATTCAGACGTTTCTATTATATTCTTGTCGCTAAGTAGAGAAATGTTTGATGTCCATTTTGTCGTCTAAACTGACTGGATCTGATCTTGTTGCTCATGTTTTCCTTCAAGTGCATATTTACTCCGGCTTTGATTGGTTATACATCCTGTTGAAAATTCAACAAAAGAATGAAATGACTCTCTCTGTTTCTATTTTTTTGTCCTTTTTTTAAAAAAAAATTTTTTTTACATTTGAGACACCTTCCTTCCATCACGCCGTGATTCTGATTACAGACTAGTGTGAATTCAGCATGCTTCACCAAATCCAGTTACCGCCCCACCTCCTTCCAGCCTAGTCCCCATTCGCCACCAGCCACCCTCAGGATTGACTTTCCCCAGGAGCGCTACCTCACGCTGCAGACATTTACGGTTCCCCTGAGCCCCACTGCCCCACACACCTTCTCTCCTCTCCATCTTGATGGAGTGATGGAGGGTCTGGAATCCACATTGACCCTCACAAAAGGCCAGGGCCACGGTATAAAGATGAAGGAAACTAATAAAAATCAGACAGAAATGTCAAAGGAATATTAAATGTGTCACAGCCGGGCCTCCAAGGGGGAAGTGAAAGAGAAGAACACTGTCTAAGTTGGATGAGCTCAGGTGAGCCTGGTTTCTTAACAGGCTGAATCTCACGAAAACATGTCTAGATCATATTTGTATGGAAACTTCCAGCACTGAATAAAAAAATAAAAAAAGGTAATTGCGACTTTTTATATCACAATTCTGACTTTTTTTCTCACAATTGTGAATTTATATATCTTTATTTCCCAGAATTGCATGATATAAACTTGCAATTGTGAGTTATAAGCAGAATTGAGTTATAAAGTCAGAATTGCGAGATATAAACAATTCTGAGAAATGAAGTAAATTTTTTCTTTAGAATTGGACTTAATAACTTGCATTTGCGAGTTGTTTCTCACAATTCTGAGAAAAGAAGTTAGTATTGATAGATATGAACTAAATAAACTATAAAATTTTGATTTTTATCTCACAATTCTCACTATTTTATGCAATTGCAAGTTTATATCTCACAATTGAGACAAAAAAGTCAGAATTGCAAGATAAGTCGTAATTATCTTTTTGATTTTTTTTATTCCATGGCTGAAACAAGTTTCCATACATTTGACTCCATAATTTGAAAAAAATTACAATTTGCATAAAGGAAGTTAAGACTTTTTTTCAAAAAACATTTTTATTACATTTTCTTTTTAGAGATATTTTTAAATGTTTTTCGTTTTTTTCCCTATTATTCTAATTAGTAATTTATTCTCTAATGTAATAATCATTTGTATATAAAAATAACCACCATTATTATTATTATTATAATTTAAAATATTTTCGTTTATTAATAAATAAAAAATACTGATATAGTGTTTTTTTTTAAAGTGAATTTTATTTAAATAAGAATTATCACAAATCACAACAATAAGCTCTTTACAATAATTTTTTTTTTTTTTTTTGCCCTGAGTCTACAATAATGAGAATCTGCACTTAAATGTCATTTATGTTACAATGCAAATGAATAAATAAAATCATTAATGTTACAATGGGGGGTAAAATAGGAACTAGACATGTCCTTGAAAGATTCCTTGAAAGATTTCACCTTACTAGATCAGGTCCCGGGAGAACTTGGACACCTGTGTAGGTTTTTGTCGAATTGTTCTTGTTCTCATTTTGGCACGCTGCCAAGCCTGGTGCCAGCCTGGAAAAATGAAGTCCTCTAAAGCTTTCTGCTTCACAGTGTGCTTTTTTTTACCTTTTTATTTGGTAAATAGTTGAATCAGCAGTGTCACTCCAATACTGAAAGGAGCTGTGTTCTCAATTAGCGTTGTTTCGTCGGCCGGTGGAACAGGGACTAGATAGGTGCCAGCATGCAGAACCCATTCAGCCTATTGTTAAAAGGAGCGGAATTAACTGTAGTGCATGCTAACCGACTGAATGGCCATTTGAGCACATTTGAATTGATAATGTATTTTTCTCTTTCTGCTGGATTATTAAAATGCATATGTCCTGTTTGGTCAGCACATTTGAAATGGGCTGCGCTGTAATACTGCTTGAGCCTGTTCTCACTTCACTCGTCTCATAAGTCTTTCTTTTATTAATCTGTTTCTGACGAGCAGTATATCTTCCCCCAATTATAAAAGACATATTGGAAAATATCTTAATCAATCATATCGATCGGCAGAGTTAAGGCTTTCTTTGCAGCTCTGAAATATATAGCCCAGCTTCATGGCAGGAATCCTAATTTTAACCTTCCGTCCAGCTTGGCGAAGTCACATGCATGTTTATTAGTGGCGAGTTATATAGTAAACATCGCAGCGCTAGTAAATCGTTTTCAGGTTTCTGAAAACACAGGCTGCTGTTTAAAATATGACACAATCGTTCTCAAGGGCAGGAAATCTGATATGGGAGGCTGGTTCTTTGGGCGGTAAATCAATTATTATTCCGTTACCAAGGAGACTGAAAACGCAAAACTGTCACTCTCCCAAGAGAGAGACTTGTTTTCATTCATCTCATTCCTGTCGCTGTCTTTCTCTCTCTTTTTCTCTCTCCCGCTTTGAGATTAGATTAGAACGTTTGCAGTATTGTCGTGAGGAACGTTCTTAGAATTCTCCCAGAATGCTCTGGGGCGTCTAGAGCAGGATTAGGCCGTAAAGCCTGGGAGTGTCCTGGGCTTTGGTGCATGGTTGAAGTGTGCCCGTTTAGGCTTGACCTTGCGTGGCATCTCCTGGGCCCTGGAATAAAACCGGGAAGGGAAGCACAGAGAGCGGAAATCTCCTCATTAAATTATTTAAAGCCGCCGTGGGGGGATAACGCATTTTCAACACTCTATGAATTCACACAAATGCGTCGCTCCCTGTCACGTCTCAGAAATGAAGGAAAAATGAAGGTTGCAAAGCTAACTCAGTTTGTGAAACCCTAGTATTGCTAGTCCGTACCAGTTTTTCATATAGAATTTTTTCAACTACATTTGAACAAAACAAGATATATGTTGTCATTTATTTATGTATATATATATATATATATGTGTGTATATATATGTGTGTGTGTGTGTATGTATGTATGTATGTATATATGTATATGTGTATGTATGTATGTATGTGTATGTATGTGTATGTGTATGTATGTATGTGTATGTATGTATGTGTATGTATGTATGTATATGTGTATATATATATATATATATATATATATATATATATATATATATATATATATATATATATATATATATATATATATATATATATATATATATATATATATATATATATATATATGTGTGTGTGTGTGTGTATGTGTATATATCACTGTATGATGATGTCATCATGATATTTACACAACAGTTCTTGGTTCATTTGAAGTGAACATGACAAAATAATGATTATTTGCTATTATACTTATTGTGAGTCTTTTGAACGATTTAGATCATTAGATTTGTTTATTCACAAGTATTGAATGATTCATTAAGAGAATGAGCTTTTGAGAGTTGGTTCATTTGTTAGTTTTTTTGATTCATTCATTAGAAGGATTGGCTCATAAAATTAGTTTTTATGTGAATTACACTAGAACTACACTAATAATGATGTAATTTATTAAACTGATTCAAACTGACAGCTCTTTGTTGTTTTAAATGATTTTTTTAAAAGAATCGGCTCATTAGTTTTTTGAGTCTTTTGAATTATTCATTTAAAGAATCTGCTCGTTAGATTCATCCATTTAGAAGTATTTTTGAATGATTCATTAAGAGAATTGGCTTATGTTTGATTGTTTATGAGTCTTTTGGAGAAAAGAATTGGCTCATAAGATCTGTTCATTTGCGAGACTTATATTTTAATTCAAAGAATCGGCTTGTTAGATGTGTATTTGTGAATTGAGCTACTAGTAATTATATGATTTGCTAAACTGACATCAGTAGCACAATAGCTTTTTTTTTTTTAAAGATTTGTTAAATGAGTTGGCTCATAAGATTTGTTCATTTGTGAGTCTTTTGAGTGATACATTAAATGAATCGTCTTTTTGTTGGTAACACGTTATTACATGTACTTACTATAGTAATAACAGTACATTTTGCATAATTACAAATAACTAATCCAAAACCAAACCCTAATCCTAAATTAATATTACTCAGTACTTATTTAAGTATGTACAATGTTACTGTCACCTTAAAATAGTGTAACCGATTTGTTTGTTTTTAAGTCTTTTTGAATGATTAAAGAATTGGCTCATTAGATTTGTTCATTCGTAAGTATTTTTGTGAGATTTCATTTAAAGAATCAGTTCATATAAATTGCTCATTTGTGAGTGTTTTTGAATGACTAATTAAAAGAATTGGCTCATAAGATTCATTCGTTTGTGAATCGGACTACACTAGTAATTCTTGCAAGCATGTTATCTAATTGTGATGATAACTAGTTTATCACATTCAGCTGATGCCATGGCACTTCAGAAAACACTCTTTCCACAAATAAAGCGGGGAATGCAATATCAGATATTCAAAATGCAGCATTAGGTGTACTGATGGCGGGATTAAATATCTCCCCATCAAACCTGTTCTTCATGCAGCCGTTGTCTTGCGCTGGTCACATGACTGATAGGATCAGTGCATTTGCAGTCAGGTCACTGCATGTGTTTAACACATTGATAGCCCGGTGCTGAATGATAGATAAGACACCGGGAGCGAGTTGGGGGCTGGGTGTGCTTCAAAAAGGGGGTCGGGGTACTTGGGTTGATTCCAAGGAAATTCACAAGCCCCCCTGCGGCTCCCATTTCTTCCTTACCTCTGTCGCTATCAATTTGTCCCGATGCCTAGCCGCGGATGGGCCGCCCAGACAAGATCATCTCTCCCTGGGTGGGGAGGTGAAGAAAGATGGATGGAGGGGGAGGGCGGCTGCTGGCCTGCATGCCTTTGAGGCAACCCGTGGTGGTCCCTCTTCTTATTGTACTTCTGTTTTTGTGGTCTGCTGCATGTGTGTGTGTGTGTGTGTGTGTTTGTCCATGTGCATCTTGTGTCTGTGTGTGGCAGGGAGGGGGTCGGATGCAATTAATGAGCTTAAAACCTCCCCGGCCTGTCACTGTCTGTCCTGAAGGGTTAATGCTCCAGTGAGCACTTCCCTCAGGTCGTGCGATCTGAGACGAGCAGACAGGATGGCTAGCCGCAGACACTAGAGTCCTGTTGTGCCTCTCTGTCTTGTTCATCTATTGTAGCGGACCTCAGGACAATGGCTTCATTACTGCTGGCCGTTCTCTAGTGTTGCAGGCCAATATGTAATACTGCCAAGCACGTGTGTGCGGCCAGAGCGGGTAAATAGCTACCAGAACATTCTCAAATGACACTCTCTGAAAGAAGTGGGTCAGGAGAGAGGAGGTAAAATCCTATGCGGTTTGTTCGTGTTTTGATTCCTTTTTTCCCTGCAGTAGGACATTTTATCCCAAAAATGGGGTTTATCCCACGTGTAGCCCAGGGCTTTGATAGATGAACACAAAGGCTTTAGCGGAGTGCCAGAGTACAGGAATCAGATTGGAATAACATGTTACTTGGATTTAAACAATGCTACTGAATGATTATTTTCATACACCATGGTATTTAAGTGGTGCGCCAAAGTACATAAAAAAATCTATGATATATACATCTCAAATAAAAACAAATTTCACTTTGTGATATATGCATTTTTTTTTTTTTTTGCAACTTCTGATCTACTTATGTTATGAGTATATAGGCATTCTTCTTCTTCTTCTTCTTCTTCTTCTTCTTTTAGGCTATTTAATTATCATTATCAGTAAGTAGTAGTAGTAGTAGTAGTAGTATAAATGTATATTAAAATAATAATTAATATTAATATATATTGTTCATTTTATGTTTTTATTTGGTGTAGTATAATGATTATTTATTTATTGTCTTTGTCATAATTTGTGGTTCAATAAATGCAACAGATCTTAATTCATGTATCACTATGATTGATTCAGTGTGTTCATTCATTGAATAATTTGTTAGCCTGATTCAAACCAATAGTTTGAATTTTTTATTTTGAACTTTTCAGTAAAACAATCGGCTCTTACCATTTTTTTTTTTTAAACAAACAAAAAAAATTATTTTCATGATTTATCACAGTTTTTTCTTTTTTCAGATCAACTTCAATAATTAATGTGGTTCAGATAACATATTTTGAGTTTCTGTTGAATAAACCAATCACCTTCATTGTATTAGCTCAAATTTTCAATTTCAATGAACTCAATTTTAAGGCAACTGGGTAACTTACTTTAAGTTAAACCAACAATTCTTTTTTACAGTGTGTTTGTTTTTGCACGCAGGCATCGAAACTATTTATTGTGTTTTTATTGTCATATTATTTATTAAAAATTGTTTATTTATTGTTTGGAAGTTGATCATTTGTGGTTAAGTAAGTGTGACAGATTTTAATTCAGGAAATGCTGGATTTGACGACTCAAACTGATTCAAACCAATAGTTCCAATAGAGTCTTTTTGAATGATTCATTAAAAGAATTGACTCTTTGTTTTCTTCATTGACCTTTGTTTGTGAATCAGACTACATAATTTGCACTGCATATTTGTTTTTGGCTACAGTAAGTGAAAATATTCATGCATTTTAGGTTTAGAAGAAACAGAAGAAAAAAAAAAACAGGTTGATATTAGTCAAGTTGTACATAAAAAATAAAAAAAAAAGGTAGAACCATGATACATGACCAAGAAAGTAATACAATTGTAGTATTTTAGTTGGTGAATGAATCTTATAGGCCCTGTTTCCAGATACGTTTTGGTAGATCGGATCACAAGTAGACAAGGGAGACACATTCACATTTACACCTTGTGTTTTAATCCATCTCTTTTGTCCACTTTCAACCACTTCTGTCCTGATTTCTTCGAGGGAAGGGTCTGTGGGCGGGTAAATGTATGGGCTTTTTCAGATCTTTCTTTGTAATGGACGATATAAGATTGTGCAATTTACAAATGAATGCGACCGGAGATGACGGAAAAACATACGGAGAGCATCAGATTTAGTTTTTGCTCTGATAGCGGCAAAACTGCACAGAACACTGTAAGTGTGTGTTAGAAATCAGGAATGGTGAGAGAACATTGTGCTGGGTATGTTTTTCGTCTTAAAACCAAACTTGGGTCTTTAGCCAACAAAGTCTAAATCCCGTCTGGCTAGAGCGCGTTCCATTAGGTTGGTCTTTTGTGGTTGTTCGAATGCATTTGACCATATGAGCGTTTACACTACGAAAGCAATCCGGTCGAATGTGTTTTCGAATACTTCTAGAAGTGGCTGAAAGTGGGCTCAATTTTTAGACCCCATTTACACCTGTGTTTAGCTTCGTCCACTTGTGATCCAAATGACCAAAACACATCTTAATACCAGATGTAAACAGGGCGTAGTGTAGAAACAAAGCTTCGAACATGATGGAAAAACACAACTCAAGCCGTCATGAAAGAACTATCTGAGGTATCTCTTTTTATAATTGGTACAGACATTCAGGGATTAAGGGAACATGTGTTTGGGAAGTGCTGAATGAGTTGTGTGTAAGTGAAGTGTTATATAGCTCCGGGGCCACTGGTCAGCCCCCAAAATAGGCCTCATGTCGAGGGAGCACCTGTTCGGTGGAAATATGAGCGCAGTGAGATTGCTACTCAGAGTGACTCAAGTGCTAATAATCAACAATCACACTTCCGTCGCTATAATAACAGTTATTAACGGGGCCAACAGCCTTTAATGTTTGGATATGAGTAAGTGAGAGTGGCATGTAAGGGTTTGCCCTTGGACTAAGAGAGAGTTGATGAGATTTTATTTGTATAAATGAATGTCAAACGATTTCCACACAGTCGTGTCTGACTAGCATTTGCTTTAACTGCGAAAGGACCCTCTCACAGATCTGATGTTGTTCGCTTGGAGCTTTAGTTTTTCTTTGAAAAAGAGGCCCGTCGTCTTTCTGTGTTTCTCTCTCTTTCATGTAAAACCTTTCTGCCGGTCAGTCAGGCTTTTGTGTCAGTATAATGTTGAAGTCAAAGACTTGCAGAAAAGCTAAATGCATTGACCTTTTAATCTGACAGGAAGGATGGCACACGCGCGCACACTTTCGCTCACATTCGCACACACATGCCATCTTTTTGCATGAAATTTCCACATTTCTTGAACACACTGCAGATACATTAAGAATGGCATTTCTTAACAGCACATTTCCAGCATCTTAACTAAAATGCAAATTTGTATTATTATTATTTTTAATTAATTTTAGAATTTAATTTTATATTTTTAATACTGTAATTATTTAAATATATTTTTATATAGAATTGTTATATTTTCCATCATCGTATCAGCATCACACTGGTACTTTTCTCCATGAAAAAGGTAACCCAAGAATGCATTGCAAAAATTCTGGAAAGAAAATATATATATATATATAATATAAACTTGCTGCCTGTTTCTCTAAGAGAGCTTATGTGCATAAAGGCACCTCTTCAGATCTCCGTGCTAAAAAGCTACTAAAATCAATAATTTCAGTATAACTGTAGCAGGAGGGCAGTTCTGTAATGGTGTAGGCCTCAGTGGCAGGCAGCAGCTCTAAGTGAGAGTTGGAACTGTTGTATTTTAAGTGTGTAATTAGGAGCTTTGGACCCCTGATGTGACTCTGCCATTATCACCTTTAGCTAACGGAGGTGTTCTTCACTAGCACTAGGAGGGATGGGAGAGGAGGAGGTGTTCTACACCTCCCAAACTTTTCGTTTAAGATCCCTGTTGTTGTTGTTTTTTTTAAAATTCTGTTTATTTTAATTTTTAGTTCAGTATGCTTTAATGGCATGATGGTTGTTTTGTGCAAATGTTTGCAGATTAGATCCATGCACTGAAATAATTTTTTTAAAAAAAGGGTTATTTATATACTGTTATAGCATTTATTAATATTTTGAATTAGTTGAAAATAATTTGAATATATTTTCATTTTTTCATTTTAATTTGTTTTTATTTCTGATATAGTTTAGTTGTGTGCTCTTGCCGTTTTATTAGTTTCATTTATTTGTAGTAATTTTAGGGTGTGTTCACAAGATTCAACCCTAAGAAGGACAGAATGCTCAAGCATACCTGTTTTTCAGTTTTGTACAGTTGGGATTCCTGCCACTGTTTTGACACCTTTACGCATTTTAAGCTCTTCACGAGTTCTTAGTTGCCCAGAATACCATCATATGTAGGCTATGCACATACAACGAGCCCAGCATCCCAGCACATTTTGGATGTTTGGTAAGTTCCGTCTCAAAATATACATCATAAAAGCCGACCAGTCAGGTTGTGAACATATCCCTATGCCTTTAGGTTCGGTATCTTTAGGTTTGGTGTGAAAATGTCAATGTGAACGCTAAGTTCGAATCCCAGCTCGTGGACCTTTCCCGATCCTGTCCCCTGCTCTCTCTGCAACTTCGCTTCCTGTCATAATAAAGGCAAAAACTCCAAAAATAAATAAATAAATAAAATAAAAGTAAAGTGCTTAAAGTCGACGTGAAACACAAGTTGCGATATTCTTTCCTATCATGACGTATATCGGCTTCTTGAACATTTTGATTGAAGATTAGGAATTTAATAAAATTGACGTGCACGGATGAATCGTTTATCATAAATACTGCAATATTCTATAAAAAACAAGAATTGTCCATTTTGATTTCATGGTGACTTTAAAGTGAATTGTGCGCACAGATTCTCATTGTTTCTACCAAACATTTGTAGCAAAAAGGCCTTTGCTAGTACTCTCTTTCACTCTACTTTTCCATTTCAGGCACATGTGGACTTTAATGGACTTGAGCTTTGGGAAGTTTGTTGACTAAATGTGTTTGGGGTCGAAACGAGCCGCACTGCGGAGCTCTTTCAGAGGGATGTCACTCAAGAGGTGCAGATGGTGTCTGAACTGTGTAGTGATAGAAAGTGTGTGTGTCAATATTAAGCTTTGACTCGCTCACAGATTGACCGAGAGCAAGTGAACTCACACAGACAAGCCAGCTTGCTTTTTGTTCAAACAAGTGAGTCATCCACAAATGAGTGGCTGTCTAGCATATTCTCAGAGTCTTAACACCTCTGTCGACAGCTCCGCCGTACTTTGGACTTTTTAAACGATATAAACTGCCGTTTACTCTCTGGCCTGTTTCTTAATCCTTCCTTTCCCTTCCTGTCAATCCTTCAAAGATGTTGACGAGATCCCGGGCACAGCAGCCTGCCCTGCAGAGAAAGGTCTGAATTAGATCACAAAGCTTCCAGATGGCTCAAATTTAATTATTTAGCACACAGAAAAACCAATTCGGGTCAGCCACAAATATATAGGATGCCTTGAAATGGCTTCTATATCGGTGTCTGCTTTTATTAGGGCCGGGAGGTAGTAAAAAGTGTAAGCGGGCCGCATTGTAAACGCTCGCTCCAAGGGGTTACTGTGGGTTTTTTTTCTCTTCACAGGGTTGCAGAGATGGAGGCCCTTAACAATAGGGCCAATCATTTTCTCTACCCGCTTCCATGTCTGTTCGTCAAAGCAACATAAACAAAAGCCAACGACACTTAGGTGCCAATTCCATTGTGGCAGAAATGAAAAATGGCTGGGCTGTTTTTCCTCTTTTTTTTTTTTTCTATTTAAGGGCATAGCGCATATTAAAACTCAAGAAAAGCTCTGGAAACAAAAGAATACTGTATTTAATTGATGGAGGAATTATTATTGACCCGCTAAGTGCTTTGTTGCCATCACATTGAGTTATTCACAGATTGTTGTGATAGTTTCAGGAAGTCTAGGATTCTGTCGCTCCATTAGGTGTTGAAAATCTGGATTTTTCTTATAAGGGTTTAGAGGTGTTGGTTAAGTCCCAGAAGGTTTCAACTTTAAGACTTTTTTTTTAAGAAACATGTGATGCTCTTTCAGGTCAGTTAAGAGGGGAAACCGCAGCGACTGGTATTCTGTTTAGCTTTAAAGTGCGTGGAATGCCCGTTGTGTAATTTTATATGTCTGTCTTGAGTCTACCGAGAGAGGAAGACAGCCACCTGGACAGCTTCAGTCTCTTGCTAATGGTTTTTGTCAGCGTTTTGGGTTTCAAGGCCAGGCTAAGCACAATAAGCAGGAAAAATCTGTATTTTAATCAATGCGTAGTTGTTTTTAGTTTTAAGATGCAAGGCCTAAACATGATTTACATGTCTTTTGATTAGCTTATCGTGCCCAGTGATAAATCAAGCCTGGAATCTCCCATTACGTTGATCGATCTGCTGTTTATGACTCGTGCTAAAGGGCTTTTTCGCCAAAGCATGAGGAAGAGCAATGAAAAATTTAGAATAGATAAGCTAATGCAGCTTAAATTAATTGTAGCATCATTATTTAAATCTGTCCGAGCATAAGAAGCAGCTAGCCAACACGATACGGCACTCGTCTGCGTCTTGTTAACCCGAAGGGCACTTCAGCATGGCGAGAAAGCTATTAATTGTGTTTGCTCTCAAACATGGCGACATGATTATTGTTTGTCCTTCCTCATTCCAAACACTGTTTCAACACATAATGAGTAGGACTCGCTGTTGACTTAATGACGTGTGTAAGACGGTGTCTTATCCCTTGGATGAATACGGTCAACAGAAACAGGAACCCAAATCTTGAAAACGTGTGCTAGTAGTGATACATTTGGCTGTGATCATCCTGTAATATTGGTATCATGTGTTTACCTATTTGTCATTATGTTTACAGTGTGATCATACATCATTTTGTTACAAGCCACATGATTTGAATGAACAGTAATGTGTAGGAAATGTTATGAAATGTAAAACTTGAGGTTAGGGATTGTTTTAGTAAGTGTGTGTAATACCTATTTGTTATGTTTACAGTGTGATCAGGACAAAAATGGTTAAAATAGTAGAGTGTGACTTTATACTATTTTTTACCATTTTCCTTATTACTTTTCTAAGTGATTAGATTTATGACTAGGTAGATGATAAAACAAGTTGGAAAAAATCCTAGAAAACTAACATGAAATCATTCAGGGACAAGAATAAGAGATTATCTAGCAATCACCTAGAACACCCAAAAAAGAACATAGCAACGCCCTGGCAACCACTCCCAACATTCTAAAAATCTATTTTCAGAATGTTTTGAATGGTTGCCAGGTCTCTCTGCAGCAATGCCACATGATTTAAATGAACGAAGGAAATGTATACATCCCTACTATATTGATCCCTTATATATCCGATGATGCACAGATCCGCTGAGAGATGCCTGCTTTAAAATGCTCCAGTGTGTATCTGTGTAAGCGCTCTGTGAAGAGCGTCAAATATGTCTATTTACAACATGTTTTTGAAGCGTTGGTCATTGTAGCCAATCATAGACATATCTGTTGAGTGCGTGAACACAATGGCCAATCAGAGGTGTTTAAGAATCCTAAAATAAATAAAATTTCAGTACTGACTTGATACCGAAGTACTTCGCAACCGTTAAAAAGGTACATTCTATATAGTATGGATGTGTGTAGTAGGAATGTAATCCGGATGTACTACATCCACCATGTTGTCATTATCATATTACCTACCAGCGTCAGGTACATCGCTTCACCTCCATTCATAAAATCCTCTCCCGTGGCCTCATGGGATAGTAAAGTGTACATCGAATGAGCACTTCAGAATCTCACTGGAAGTAGGTCATCCGGGATATATATATATAAAATATATTCTCATTTTTACGAACCGATATCGATTCTTAAGATTTAGTCTAGTCTGTTTTCAGTTGATAAATGAACATGTATAGCGCGCCTCTTACCAATAAATCGCAATAATTTTTGTGCTTTGTGCATATATTTGATATGAAGCAAAGTCTCAGATTTTAAATGACGTCCATCTCATGAGATTCAAAAAATAAATACCGTTTTGGTGCTGTTTAATGTGACGTGACAGATCGCTGTAGCGCCTCAGTTAAAGAGAGGTGGCAGCACAAAGCGCATGTGAACATCCTGTCCTCAGCTTTAATAGCAGTTACAGTGCAAAATAATCATGACTAAACATCTGAAGGTATGTTAAAAGATACAGTACAACTTACCGAAATCCGTATCATGTCTTGTGTAATAGCTCAATCAATGTTTCAACCTCAAAGATGTCAATAAAACAGCTTGTAAACAATGTCACGTAACGTCACATTTACCTCAGAAAAACATATTCAGTGACCATTAGTCAGCTAGAAAAGTGAACTCTAGAAAGCAGCGTTCTGATAAATATATGTACTGTTACATATTCATTATAATTTTTAATGTTCTTCAATATTTAATGCATGTTTGAATAAATCTCTTATGACAGCCACGATTTAAAAAAAAAAAAAAAAAAATGAATTGGAGTAGAAATATGATTATGTAATTCTAAACATTATTTATTATAAAAAAAAAACATTGAGTGTAATTTAAGTGTTTGTATATAAATAAGTTAATTTTAACCTTCAATATTATAGTAATGTAGTACCAACTGACTCCCATGTGTAGTTTACAGCATTAGTTTTAGAAAGCATTAGAAAATTTGCCATGACCTGTATCTGATATACTACATCCAAAATAATCGTACTCGAATTGGATCGGAATCGGAATCGAATTGAATCGCAAGCATGTGAATAGAAATCGAATTGAATCGTGAAAATTGTGTCAATACCCAGCCCTAGCTGAAAAGTTCCCAGATCAACTAACTTACAATTTAGGAGAGATTCTAAAGTGCGCATTCAATGGACACCTTACTATCCCATGAGGCCACGGGAGAGAATTTTGTGAATGGCAGGGAAGCGACGCAACTGACACTGCTAGGTCACATGACATTAACAACATGGTGGATGTAGTACATCCGAATTTCATTTAAAATACCCACATTCATACTATACAGAACATACTTGTTTAACGGTCACAAAGTTGGTTCAAATTTAAATGTTGTACCTACTCAGACAGTATGCGATTACGGGCGCAGCGTGTGACTTTAAAAAAATAGATTTTTATAATGTTGTCAGGGCGTTGCTGTGTGGTTACGTGGGTGGTCTTGCTTGGTGATCTCTGTTATTCTGGTCCCTGGATGACTTTAATGTCAGTTTGTGAGAATGTTTTTCAGCTGGTCTTATTGTCCACCAGGCACAAATCATAAATCAATTTGAAACAAGCTGCATGACTTGCATGAGCAGTAATAGCTAATAGCCTTTTTAAACACTACTAAAGATTGACCATATTGTGACTCAAACTTGTTTAGCAGAAGTTTGTCTTCACGTTGGAAAGAATGAAATGAAATGAGAAATGTTTGTTTATGCAAATCCCCTTTTGTAATAATTGTCTCAGACAACAATTATTTCCTCATAACCTGTCGTAAAATAGTTCACTCACACTGACTCTCGCCACTAAACGTGTCCAAACAGGAACGGCTAGAATAGCAATACCTCTGCTGAACTAAATCACTATTGCATTAATGTCAATTTCCTTTTTAAATTTCCTGTGTTTCAGACTTCAACGTGGATTTGCATCGTCATCCATCAGCGTTTGGTTTTAAAAATTCATACATTTCTTCTCGCCCTGATGCTTGTTGTTTTTTTGTTTTTTTTTTTCCCCTGACAAAGCAAAGCTGTAATTGACTTCCCTTTGTGAATGAAGTAGCTCTCGGATGAGTCTCAGGCCTGAATAGTCATCGCCTTTTATATTTCAAAGTAGAACAGCAAGTCAGACGAGGTTAACGCCATGGAAACTCTTTTTGAATTGTGCAGATTTTTTTTTTTTTATGCTAACACAAACATCGACCCTCAACACAAAACACAATACTGACAACGTGCTGATGCATACAAAGCTTACACACTTGTGGATGTGTGTGTGTGTTGCGTGTTACCGCAAAGATGTGCAGAAGCAACACACAATTTCCTGTGCGATTAATTGTTGGATTAAGTGCAGTTTCATGTTGGCTTTGCCTCTGTCTGGATCTGGGCAGGAGAGGTTAATAAGCTTACGCTGGAATTCGAGGAGTCTCCGAGGGGTCGTTGGCAAATTTGGCTTGTGTTTTTCTTTCATCCTTTTTTTTTTTTTTTTTTTTTTCCTCCTTGGAATGCCAACATAACAGCTCAAATCGAGGGGAGTGGGGTAAGCTGTGCCACTTTTTGGTTGTCCTCTAGGCAAGGAGAAATGAGACGGGTGAAATTAATATCCCTAATTATGTTTCAGTATACTGGATTTCAAAGGAAATTTAAAGGGTTAATTCACCCAAAAATGAACATTTTGTCATTTACTCACCCTCAAGTTGTTTCAGTTGTTTTTATACATGTCAGTTTGTATGATATATTTATTTTTGGACTTGGATTAATTTTTATTTTTGACATCAAACTCATTTTACCTTACTTTTTACATGTCAGAAAAAAACATTAAAATGTTTATAGCTATTTTTCTTCATCTCAGTCACAGATAGCTGCATGTGATGAGATTTTCTGAAATATATATGGTCACAGAATCAAAGTGATCTACAGTTGACCAGATTAACGTGGCAACACATCTTAGCCCTCTCTCTCTACAGCAAGTCCTAGAGTCTCTCTCTCCTGTAGGATGAGAGGTGAGTTTGCTGACGTTCCCTTGGCCGGGCTCCAGCACCTGAGCAGCAGGTCTGCAGTGATCAGAGAAGCCTGACTGGTCTCTGGCCCTTGACAAGCGTGTGAGAGAAGTAACATTCCTGTCTACACTCGTTCTGCTCAGTGTGACAGCCCATGAGATGCCTGAACCCAAATCCCAAATCCCTGCTTGTGCTGCCAGCACGCCCCACCTGTGCACCTGCAGGGATTTACAAAATCACAGCGTTTCAGATGCTGCCTCTGCCTTTTGTTTTTAATTCATCCATTTGTTTTTGCTGTTGCCTTTTTGTAAAGATAATTGGGAAGGAACGAGAAGAATGCAGGGTCCAGAATGAAACGTTTGTCATGGCACTGAGTGAATTTGATAGCATTAAATATTTCTTACAGGCTATTAGACAGCTAAATTATTTTTTATTAAGAAAATATAATGCATATACCTCAGTAGATATACATAATAATAATAATAATAATAATAGTACCACTGCTGCTACTACAACTAATAATAGTAATAATATTGTTTTTATTTATTTTTTAGTGCTGTCAAATGATTAATCGCGATTGTTTTTACAATCGTGTGTGTTTACATAGGTGTGTACTGTGTGTATTTATGTATACACACTATGTAAAAACTTTTATTTTGGATGCGATTAATCGCGATTCATTGTTTGACAGCACTATTTATTATTATTATTATTTAGTAGTAGTACTTTATTATTAATAATAATAAAAATAATGATGATAATGATTACTACTACTACTACTACTACTACTACTAATAATAATATAGGTTTTTAATAATAATAAAAATGATTACTAATACTACTGCTAATAATAATAGGTTTTTAATAATGATAATAATGCATAATAATAATAATATTTTATTATTAATACTAATAATATACTACTACTAAATAATAATAATAATTACTACTACTAATAATGTAGTTTTTAATAATTATTATTATTATTAATAATAAAAATACTACTACTACTACTACTACTACTATTATTATTATACTAAATAATATTAATAATTAATATTAATAGTAGTAGTATTTTTATTAATAATTATTATTAATAAAATATATACTACTACTACTACTACTAATAATAATAATAATAATAATAATAATAATATAATAGTAGTAATAAAAATGATTACTAATACTACTGCTAATAATAATAGGTTTTTAATAATGATAATAATGCATAATAATAATAATAATAATAATAATAATATTTTAATATACTACTACTAAATAATAATAATAATAATAATTAATAATAATTACTACTACTAATAATGTAGTTTTTAATTATTATTATTATTATTAATAATAAAAATACTACTACTACTACTACTACTACTATTATACTAAATAATATTAATAATTAATATTAATAGTAGTAGTGTTTTTATTAATAATTATTATTATTAATAAAATATATACTACTACTACTAATAATGATACTAATAATAATAGTAATAATAATAGTAATAATAGTAGTAATAATATACTACTACTAAATAATACTAATAATTAATAATGATTACTTCTAATAACAATGTAGTTTTTAATAATAATTATTACTACTACTACTACTACTACTACTACTACTACTACTAATAATAATAATAATAATTAATTTATTATTATATAGTTTTTAATAATATGAATATCACTGAAGTGCCAAACAAAAGTAAAAATTTGCTTTGAGTAAATAAAAATAATAAAATAAATAATTTTAAATAATAATAATGTTTTATTTACTCAAAGCAAAAGTTTACTCTCATTTTCCGCTTAAATGGATACAGGTATGACGCTCCTAAAGTATTTTTAAATGAAGTTCATGTTTGCTTAAATTAAGGTTCATCATTTGATAAAGTTTTCAAACGAGCAAACCACGTAAAGCTGCATCGATCCTATTGCATTTTCCTCAAATTGTGGGTGTCTTTTTAGGTGAGTAGGCTGTAATTTACTCCGTACGGATATCCGAAACCAACAGTAAATGGTAATTGAAAGGTTGTTCCTGTTAAAAACATTCCAGTGTTGGTGAGCTTGTAATTTGGGCATTATAAAGCGGGTGGTATACATGACTGAATCTGAGTAATTGCTGTTTGAGAGAAACTAGGCGCTGGTGGAGGGTGAAGGGCGTCAGAGGACGTGCAGTCATACCACAAAAGACTTAGTTTCCCACACCACAGCTTTCTTTACCCATAATGCCTTTCTCCAGGCATGTCTGAATGCTCTGGATCATGTGGCCCTTGAAAACCAAACCATGCGCAGACACTTCATGACACTAGAATTCAGAGGTCAGGCCAGGTCAAAGGTCACAGAATGCGGTAGAAAGTGCCCGCAGCTGAAAGTGTTGATGGTTTAGTTGGTCGTATTTGTTAGGATAAAGTGAGACAAAGCAGGTGTTGACGGCGTAAACTCCGACAGCGAGGCCCGTCTCCGCACACGGACGGATCTGAGGAAGCGGGATAAGGACTCTAATTGAATTACAGACCCTTTGTTCAGTTCCTGGGGTGCAACGCTTTTGTCTCCTTCATTCTCCTAAGAGGATGGATTTGCAGCTTGAGGATTTTGACCTCATTTTCTGAGACAGTGGAGGGCTTTTTTCATTACTGGGGTGCTCATGTAAAATAGATCTGGCTCATTGCTGTATCGGAGACCCTCTTTAAAGGCTAGAAGGAACCCGAAGAGGTTTAAGATGGGGCAGATGTAATGTAAAAGCATCAGCATAATATCCCATCATGCCTCTCTTGACATGGGAGGGGAAAATAGATCTCATGTACCTCCGTAATCCCTTTTAAGAGTCGCCAAGGGTAGTGCGGAACGACAGTTCACTGGGAACAGCAGTGTCTAGTGGAAGTGGTGTTTAGTTAAGAGCTGGAAAGGTGGAAGAGCTTAAAGGTGATGTTATTCATTTTAAAATTAAAATGCTTTCCTTTATCACAACTAAAAGGAACAGTACACCCAAATATGAAACAACAAACCTGTATGACTTTCTTTCTTCCAGTAAACACAAGAGGATACATTTTTGAATGCCTCAAGTAGACAAAAATACCAAAAAACATAGCTATGAATCAGAACTGAGAATCAGATCGGTTCAGTTCAAGAATGAATCACTGAATTTGCTGAATTCAGAACTACATACTAGCATACTACTCATTATTTTTACCATTTTAAGTTTCTATGGTGGAAATAGTAAGAGTAGTATGTTTCCGAGTAGTTCGCATTTCCGAATTCAAGAATTCTTTTCAGTGAATCAGTGATTCATTCATGAATTGAATCGAACTGATCGGATTCTTGAGTTAAACTCAGTGACTTAATGATCATTCTGTCGTTCAGGTGATTATCGGCAAATAACTACACAAATTTTGGTCTGTCCTCACACTAATGTAATAGTGCATGAGTTGTATGAACAAGTTCACTGGGAACAGCAGTGTCTAGTGGAAGTGGTGTTTAGTTAAAGGTGGAAGAGCTTAAAGGTGATGATATTCATTTTAAAGTTAAAATGTTGTTTTTTTTTTTGTTTTTTTTTTTATCACAACTAAAAGGAATAGTACACCCAAAAATAAAACCCCAAACCGACTTTTTCTTCCAATAAACACAAGGAGAAATTCAAGAATTGATTCAAGAATGAATCACTCAAGTTGCTGAATTTGGAACCACATACTAGCATACTGATTCTTGCATGAGTCATATGAACAACATTTGCTGATGCCAGAAATTTAGCTTGCATCTCACTTTATTTATTGATTTATTTATACTAATACTCAACTGGATGGAACTGGAATAAATACTTTGAATGTTGCGATCCCATCAGACTTATGATAGCTACCTGAATCGTAACAAAGCACTGTTCACCAGAGGAGAACTGCCCCGCCGACTAAGTCTGGTTTCTCCCAAGGTTTTTTTTTTTCCCTCCTTTTTAACACCTATTTGCCACCTGTTTGCCACCTGATGTCACCTGTTGGAGTTTGGGTTCCTTGCTGCTGTCGCCTTTGGCTTGCTTAGTTGGGGACACTTGACATTTGATATTCAACAGTGCTTTTCATCTGCCTGCATTGACACTATTCCTTAAGAGCTGCTGTGCAGCCAAAATGATATACCAGTTATCACTGTAAAGCTGCTTTGACACAATCTGCATTGTAAAAAGCGCTATATAAATAAAGGTGACTTGACTTGACTAATAATAGTAATTGTTTTTATTTTGCTGTTATTCTAATTATTTTATTATAAAAACATTAAAAAAATATCAAATGCATTTACTATTATTATTATCATCAATGTATTTGTATTTATTATTTTTAATAATGATATAATGTTTTTTGATATTTTTTATTATTGTTCTATTATAAAATAATTAACTTTTATTAATTTATTGTTATATATTGCTAATTCATTATAAAAACAAACAATGAATGAATATCAAAAATATTTTGCTGTTGTTTTGCTATTATTATTATTATTAATTATTTTATTATAAAAACATTTTTAAATAAATATCAAATGCGTTTACTATTATTATCAATGTATTTATATTTATTATTTTTTAGTAATATAATCATTAAATGTTTTTGATATTTTTTTTAAATTATTCTTGTTCTATAATAAAATATAATTAACTTTTATTAATTTATTATATTATATATTGCACATTTATTAAAAAAAAAACAATGTTTGGTGCTGATAGCCTTGTGGTCAGCGCACCCAACATATAACACCGTTGTGCTTCGGGCGACCTGAGTTCGAGTCCCGGTTCGCGGACCTTTCCCGATCCCGTCCCCCTCTCTCTCTCTCTCTCCCACCTTGCTTCCTGATACTATCCTATCACAATAAAGGCAAAAATTGCTAAAAATAAATCTATAAAAAAACAAAAACATAATGAATAAATATCAAAAATATTATTATTGTGCTGTTGTTGTGGTATATAAAGTGAGGGTTGCGTAGGTTGATGTCTATAGGTCCATGAAGGTGAAGCGGTGTTTGCCTTTGACTAATTTAATTCTAGTTGTAACTTTTTTTTTTAATGTGTCTCAGAGGTGCAGTATTTGCTCAGATGAGGAGTTTATCTTCTACTGTTGTGTCTTTTGGATTCTTACTCTGTTACTTTTATAATATCCCATGTCCAAAAGAAAACAAAGTAACATTAAACTGGGATGTCTGGTGCTTTCACTTAGAATAGACATGACTTTGTGCTATGAATCTTTCAGTCGAGCCAATAAAAACACAAACCCTTCTGTGGATGACATCAAATCCAATTTTAAATAAGACCACAACAGCTTGTGCCATTATCATCAAACTGATGTTTACCTGCTTTACATGGGAGTTTTCCAGCTTGCTTATTCATTTGCTGGTCAGTTAGTTTTGTTGATTATGGATTGTGTGTGTTTGCAAAAGACTGTTTTACGAGGATAAATCCATAGCTGGGATTGTCAGATTGTTCTGTGTTCTTATTACAAAGCGATTGAGTTTTCAGAGGTTTTTTTTTTTTGTCTACAAAATCCAATTTTATCTTGTGATCTATCACTCCTCTAGCACTCTGTCGTGTCTTTCACTTTCTTCTCTCACTCTTTTTCTTCTGTCTTCGCACTCTTTGATGTGAGTGGTAAATGTATGTCAGTGGTGTTAGTCAGCAGCATGTCTCTCACACCCTCGACGTGTCTCGTTCATTCATACACACGTTGGTTGTTGTCTTTTAAATTTAATTTTTTTTCCCCTCTCCCTGTTTAATTGCATTTTCAGGTTTAAAGCTGATATTCTGTGTAGTCTGGAAGCTGTGCGCTGTAGTCTGGGTAGTAAAGATTATTGCTTCTCAGAAATGCTGTTTGATCTTTTTATATATGATTTTATGATTGAGGTAGAAGCTCTGTGAACTTTGGAAGACTCCTCCCTTGGACTTAAAATCTATCGACTTTTTTTTAAAAAGAAGCTAAAAACTCATCTGTTTAGACATGCTTTTGTTTAAATATGGTTTATGTTTTGTTTTTTTATTGTGAAATACTTGTTGACATCTATCTTTACATGTGCTATATAAATAAATTGTACTTATTCTCTCATTATTAATTTTTAAATATCATCATTTTGACTGTGGTTCAATGTCAGAGTTTTCTGTTTGAACATTTTCCTCTATAGATATTTCAAATTTGTTACATCCCTCTCTCTCTCCATCCATCCATCCATCCATCATCCATCCCTTTCTCTCTTCATCCATCATCCATCCATCCATCCATCATCCCTCTCTGTATCCATCCATCATCCTCTCTCTGCATCCGTCCTTCCATCCATCCATCCATCCATCCCTCTCTCTTCATCCATCATCCATCCCTCTCTCTTCATCCATCATCCATCCATCCATCCCTTTCTCTCTCTATCCATCCATCCATCCATCCATCCATCCATCCATCCATCCACCCATCTATCCTTCCCTTGCTCATCCATCCATCCATCCATCCATCCATCCATCCATCCATCCATCCATCCATCCATCCATCCATCCATCCATCCATCCATCCATCCATCCATCCATCCATCCATCCATCCATCCATCCATCCATCCATCCATCCATCCATCCTCTCTTTTTCCATCCATCCAGAATCCCTCTCTTTTTCCATCCATACAGAATCCCTCTCTTTTTCCATCCATACAGAATCCCTCTCTTTTTCCATCCATACAGAATCCCTCTCTTTTTCCATCCATCCATCCATCCATCCATCCATCCATCAGTCTTTCTTTTACAAAATAGATTTTTCAAGAGTTTTTTTTTTTATTTTTTTAGCTCAGCTGACCTTATTTTATCAATAAAATTTTTGCATTTATTTGCAGTTCTTTGTTAATAATAGAGATCTATTGTGGTCTATCAAAATGTAGCCATTATATATAATTTTAATTGATTTATTGTTTATGAATTGTAGAGAATTACTCTAGAGCCTCTTGTTGTCTCTCGTCCTTGCAGAAATAATCTAGTTTTTTGAAGATGAAAAAGAACATCTTTTTTGTACAGTTTGGTTTAGAAGAGGGGGAACAAACAAGAATGAGAGCGAGAGAGATGGGAAATGAATCCAGCTCCACTTAAGAGCTTCATTCACCCAGTCCTTGAAACCCCGGGCCTCACAAGGACTTCGAATCGATAAAAAAAACAAGCACCCAAATGAGCAAAAAAATGACCCCTTCTTTGATTTTCTCCAGCTATAGTAATTTCCCCATTCTCTTTGCCCCCTTTGTGATCGATGAGGGAAAAATTGGGCTATGATCAAACCCGTCAGTCTTCTGGGCCTCACCGCAGCGCACGGGATACGACTCCACGGCAGGTTAATTAATAGATGGATAGGCAGGCGCTTCTACCCTGGCATCATTTGAGCGACGGAGAGACGGAGGGGGGAAGGTAATATTTATCTAAATTCCAATTACCCTCATCTGAGCTGTTTGATGTTGTCGCGGGGTCAGCTCTCGGCAGGCTGAGCAAGCACTCTGCATTTCAAACACTCAAGTGCTCTGTGAGGACCCCCCGCCTAGAGAAAAAAAGGAGTACACATCTTAAGCACACCCTCCTGAAAGCCATTTAAGTTCACCATGGAATTTTTTTTTTTTTTTTTTAAGGCAGGCAGAAAAGTGCACCTGATTACATGGCAGCACTCGCCCAGTCTGAATGCTGCTGGTATTTTCGTCCCCATTCAGCGAGTGAGAGATCTGTGGGATTTCAGTATCATTTTGGCTAACAGACCCCAGAACAATCAATGCTACGGCTGTTCAATCTTCTAATCCAGTGTAAAAGTTTCTCCACTCTTCCAATTTCCTCCCCATGCATTAGTGCTGGATGGATAAAAGCTGTAGTTAGGCATAAAGAGTGCTTTGGTGCTTGGCATGAAGTTTGTTTAGTTTGTGGCAGAAGATAATTGTTCCTCTTGAGGTTTAAAATAAGAGTTATTTAGCTGACTATGACATTTAATCTAAACCAATCCGTCAAGTGATATTTGGCCATTTTGAAAATTATCGGCATAGCTAACACTGGAGTGATCAAAGCTGTTGTCACCATTGTGAATGGATAGTGTTTTCACATTTCTTTATTTTTTAAAATTCATATTATGCTTTGCTTTAAAAAAAAAAAAAAAAAAAAAATTGTATCCTAGATTTCCTTTGTTCTGCTGTACACAAAGGAAGATATTTGGAAGAATGTTTGTAACCAAGCAGATCTCACCCCCCATTAACTACCATAGTAGGAAAAAAATAGTATGTTAGTCAAAGATCTGCTTAGTTACAAACATTCTTTCAAATATCTTCCTGTGTACAGCAGAACAAAGAAATTTATACAGGTTTGGAACAACTTGAGGGTGAGTAAATGATGACTTTTTGGGTGAACTATCCCTTTAATTAAAATGCATTATCTTTTTTAGATGAGATTTAAGATTTCATGAAGTGTAATAAACAAATTAAATGCAGACACGGATGCTGCTAGAATATTGTCTCAGCATCTGGATTTGATTCACATAGAGTGTACCCACAGATGGTTTGACCGACGTAGCTGTTCCATAAACGAAGCATAAGTCTCTGCTTTCTGTCAGATTGTCAGCGTATTTTAAGTCGGCCGTACCAGAGCCTGTGTTATTTAAACCAGTCCTAAATTTGGGTTACGTTGTGTTTTTCCATTCCATAAATGTGAACCTGTATGACTTTAACATTAACATGTTGGAAAAACTGTTGTTTTTTTGTCCTTACATTGAAAGTCAGTTAGGGCCCTATAAAAAAAATTTTTCCCTTCCCTTTTTTTATTTTTCTGGATTCTGTTTTTTTTCTGTTTTGATTTTTTTTGGGCTCCATTTTAATGGTTAAATTAAATTTTAGTAATCAAAAAGCATGTCTAATTAATTAAAATCATGAAACATACAATTTATGAAAAGTTTAACAAAAATAATGTAATAGTTTTTTTTCTTTTTTAATCTCAAATTCTGTTTTATTTTTACCAAATTCTGTGTTTTCTGTTTTAAGTAGTCTGGATTCCATTTTAATGGTGTAATTAAATTTTAATAATCAAAAAGAATGTACAACAACAAATTTTAATATTTAAAAAATTCATTTCTATAAAATGTGTTGTGTATTTAAATTTTTTCTGGCAATCAAATGAAGGAATAAATCATGGAAGAGAAATTGTGATTATTCCTTAAAAAAAAAAATTAATAATATTTTATTATTATTATTATTATTAGTGTTCGTATTATTATTACATTGAAACGTAGCTAAATTCCACTGTACAACAGTAACATATTTCTGTCACTCTTCAAGTTAAACCAAACTTATATTTTGACGGGTTTCTGTGTGTTTATGATATGACGATAGTTTTTCTCAAATGAAATGGTAAAATGCTCTCAGAGCAGCTCTGGAGATGAAGTTCATACATTCATGCCCTAATATAGCGAGGCCGAAAACTCTACGAGCGTCACGCGTGCTTGTGTGTGTAGTAAACGAAACCGCACGTCTGCACCATTCATCCACACAGAGACACGCAGAACATGCAGGATTCATATTTAAATAGTCTTTTGCAGTTTAATATTCACAGACACTAGTCTATATCGTGATTTGATTAAAATGTACTGACCTACTTTTTATTTATTCATCAAAAATTGTTACATTCCGCATTATACAGTAAACTCCATTTTTATGACTGGACAGGTTTTCCTGGCTCACGGAAATTTCCCTCACATGCCCGTCACTTTCAGAATATATTTTTTTTGTGTTTCACAGAAGAAAGAAAGTCATATAGGTTGAGTAAATGATGTCTGAATTTTTGTTATTGGGTGAACTGTCCCTTTTAAGTGTATTTGAGTTTATAGAAATTGTGAACGATATACAACGTTCCTGTTTTTGCAGTGAAGCTGATTGGAATCTACTTCGCGGATTGATCTGATTCCACAGGGGCATCACAAATGCCGCGGGTGGCATCAAACCGATTCGTTTAAACGACGCAGAGGAACTCTGTAGGCTGCGAAATGCGACACTACAGCTGGTGGCGCATGAATTGACGAATCGCAGACAGAGTCCATCATGTTTCTAGGCCTTCTGTCCTGCTGCCCGGGGAGACGTGGGCTCTGACTTGGCCGGCAGTATGTGACACCCAATATGGCAGCCTTCGACTAATTGATGCCACCTTGTCAACCCTAATTACTGCAACTGCTGCAATGAGGAGGCAGCTAATTAACAGACTAACGATGTTTGTCACTTCAGACCGACCCAGATATTTAGGAGACGGCCCAAGACCGCTGCCAGTGCATCTGCTTCGGGTGTCTTTTTTTCTGCCTCGCACCTTCTTTTGCTTCCTCCTCTCGTCAATTTGATCTCTCTGCTGTTTCCCAAATGGCATTTCGTACCTTTTCTGTGGGAATTTAGTTTACTTACAGCCTTATTTCAATCTCCTATCACATTGCCGTCAGAATTGATTAGGACAGAGGCGCGCGCTGATGTTTTGCGGGCGCCGTGAGCGGGTAGGGAAATAGGTGAGCTCTCTGACTTTAAATGCGGTTGTCAGCCGCTCTCAGTGTTTTTTTTTTTTTTGTTTTTTTTTCCCTCAGTCGTCACTTCAAAGATGTTTTGAATTTGACATATTTAGAGCTCGCTTTTTACCCAGCAAGCTCAACTACACTAATTATCAGTGTGAGGAAACAGAGGAGTCGCTAATGATGAGGCAGCGGGGGTTCGAGAGTGTGTGTGTGTGTTGTTAAAATGTAATTGATTTTTATCGTGCATCTGATCAGATGCTGTAATCTCGTTCCGCTGCCGGCCTGCATTCGCTCGAAGTTCTGCGTTCGTTTTCTAGGTCAGCCGGAGAATTCTGCATTCATGAGGAAAATTATAATACTGCGTGTGTCAGTAATAATCGGAGATGTGTAAGTGATGATATGCCGTCAACCTGAAACACTGTGAGCAGTAAAATCACAGTAAAACACCTGGAATTTAAAGTGCGCCTATTATGCTTTTTCGGATATTATTTTCCTTGTAGTGTGTAATACAGCTGTTTGTGAATGTAAATGTCCTGCAATGTTTCAAAGATCAAAGGTCACACTAAATTAAGTTTTTGAAAAAATAACCAATTCTGAACATCCTGAAACGAGTCGTCAGTAATCCCAGTCTTACTGCACGAACATACATAGGTTTTTAACAAGTTTGCATAATGTCATTCTATGGTCTTCAATGGCTGCCTGCAAACCACAAATATTTTAACCTGGCCTAAAACACTGTAGTTATAGTTGAGGCCTGGAAGAGTTTGGTTTGTGTTGTCAACATGTCAAGAAGAAGCTGTTTTCTGCACTGTGAAAGTCCACTTTGCATGCACTTCCAAAGGTTGAGGGCTCGCGCTCAAATTGATATGGTAAAACTGATGCCATCATTACTGTTCGTATCACTGTGTATCAGGTGCCGAGGAAGCCTCCAGAGTTGAAATTCAGATATGGTAATGGACGTTTTGTTTCGACACGCACTGTTAGCATTAGACCAATCACAACAGACTGGGCTATCTGACCAATCAAAGCAGAGTAGGCTCTCTGAGAGGAGGGGTTTAGAGAGACCGAATTCTTTATCAAACCGGTTTCTGACACTGTGAGAAAAGAGGTGATGCTACAATGTATATTATGAGAAAATTTGTCACAATAAGACCCGAAATGTCTATTACGAAAGTGAAGGTCAGTTTTAAATCCATATTGAGTTAAACTCAAAACTTTGTTTTCTTTTCAGGTTCGAGTGGATGGTATACCTCCGCCTTCTGAGAACGCTCTGCTGTACGAGACCGTCACCGTCGTGGAGGGAAGCCCGATTCTACGCGACATGGTGTTCAGTCCAGATTATCAGTACATCTATCTGCTGAGTGACAAGCAGGTGAGATTAATTTGAGAATGATTCTGAATGTGAACGATTCTGATTCTGATTGGGAACAACTAGTATCATCACAGACTGGTAATTCTTTGAGATTGAATATAAAAAAAGGTAACAATCAGCCAAAACAGATGATATATATTAATCTTCAATCTGATGGTTTACTTTGCTGGATATAGGCAACGATGGCAAAATGCATGTGTTAAACAATATAAATGGTGCATGCTTAATTTTACAATAAGTGTGTGATTAATCGTGATTAAAAAAAAAATATATATATATATATATATATATATAAATATATATATATAAATATATAAACAGATGGTGTGTGTGTGTGTATATCTATCTATATATATATATATATATATATATATATAGATATATATATATATATATATATATATATATATATATATATATATATATATATATATATATATATATATATATATATATATATATATATATCTATATATATATATATAGATAGATATACACATATATTATATATATATAAACAGATGAGATATATATATATATATATATATATATATATATATATATATATATAGATATATATATAGATATATATAGATATATATAGATATAAACATATGAGATATATCTATATATATATATATATATATATATATATATATATATATATATATATATATATAGATATATATATATATAGATATAAACATATGAGATATATCTATATATATCTATATATATCTATATATATATATATATATATATATATATCTCATCTGTTTATATATATAGATATATATAAACAGATGATATATATAGATATATAGATATAGATATATAGATAGATATAGATAGATTCATTTTTTTAATCGCGATTAATCACACACTTATTGTAAAATTAAGCATACACCATTTATATTGTTTAACACATGCATTTTGCCATCATTGTCTATATCCAGCAAAGTAAACCATCAGATTGAAGTGTGATTTTTTTTTTTTTTTTTTTTTTTTTTTCTTCATAAAACTGTATTTTTCAGCTTTTTTTCCATGGTAAATTTAGATGTCTTTCCAAAAAAGGACACCAAATAACCAAATATTTTTTCATATAATTCATACATTTATGTAGGCTACACCAAAGCACCCATAAAAAAAAAATCACAGTAAAAAAACGTTTCAGAATTCACAGTGTATAGTATGTGCAACAGCAAAGAGCTTGTTTACATTTTAGATAAGTCAAGTTGCAATACTGAACAGGACCACATGGAGATAAAAAAGTAAACCAACCGCCTTGACCTGCATATATACGAAGTACACAGCAACATACACAGGACAAATCCAAACATTATCCTGAATGTGTGTGAAAACAACGTGAATATACTGAAATGTGTACATAAATACAATGTGCGATCAGTGCGTCACGAGCGCTCATACATGATTTGTTTGCCCATCAATATAACAGACTCCTGTACGTCACCGCAATCGTCTTTACTTTGATTGCAATCCTCATCCATCAAAACTTTCATAGCAAGAAGCTGATTTGCTTTATCCAGCCGAGAAACATAGTTTTCATATCATCTGGCCATACAGTGGTGGGATGTTTCGACGTTCCGTTCAGACAGGAACCGCGCGATGCGGGAGGGCTCTCGCTCTTCAGATACAATGACAGAACAGGACAGAGAGTTTGTGTTTTAAAACGAAACAGACACTGGAATGAATAATCTCTGATATAATCAGCATGGACTTGAAGATCATCTAACTGCATGACGTAAATTACGTTATGACGCAATTTCACATGCCTCCGTAATTTTTTGCGTTAAATATGCGTTAAAGTATTTTAACGTGTTAAGGATTTTAAATTAATCGCAAAAACGTTGACAGCCCTAATATATATACACATTTATGAAATTAGTACTTGTATTCAGCAAGAATGCATTAAATTGATCAAAAGTGACAGTAAAGACATTTAAAATGCTACTACAAATTTCTATTCATCAAAAAAAAAAAAGAGGTTTCCACAACATATTTTAAGCAGCACAATTGTTTTCAACATTGATAATACTCAGAAATGTTTTTTTTTTTTTTTTTCAGTAAATCAGCATATTAGAATGATTTCTGAAGGATCATGTGACACTGAAGACTGGAGTAATGATGCTGAAAAATCCCCTTTGCATCACAGGAATAAATTAAATTTTTAAATAGAAAAGAGTTATCATAAACTGTAATATTTTAAGATACTATTACTATGTTTTCTGTATTTTTGAACAAATAAATGCAGCCTTGATGAGCATAAGAAACTTCTTTCTAAAATCTTTAAATGTTAGTGTATACTGATTTATTAATAATCTTTATGGGGTTTAAAAGTTTAAAAGAGACTAGTCGTGAAATAGTTCCTAATTAAAAAGAATCATAACTAATCATATGATCAGCATAACAATTTCAATGAAAAGCTGAATTTAAAAATAAAAAGAGTTCACATGATCTGTGTTGCTCATTTACTTCAGATTGGTGAGCTATATATAGTGTAGAATCAGAAATATCTCTTTAAGTAATAATGTCTCATAATGTTTATACTTTTTTTTTTTTTTTCTTCTCCAAAATCCTAAAAGTTTAAATGTAATTTTGGTTCCCAGATTTTCCATGTGGTCTCAGACTGTTATATATGTCACTATTGTTCTTAATTTTTATCACTTATCGCTTGCTGTTAATTAATTTATTTAATAAAGTCAGCAAAGACATTTGTGGTGAGGACAGAATAAAGGCACGTTTGTGAGGAGGGAGTGGGCGCGCACCGCTTTTTGTCTTAAGACCCGAACCGGAATCTCAGATATGTTGTTTTAACATCTGCGAGACAGGAAAACAGAATATGAACCGCCGGTTCACGACTCTGAATGGGAGCCCCAGCTGCTTGGCCCTAATAAGAAATAGTGGGGAAGCATTTCCATCCAGAGCCGAGCAGAATAACAGCCCTTCCCATAATGCTCCATTATACAGCCGGAGGAGAGGAAGGATACATCGAACTTTCTCAGCAGCTGAACAGACGTACAGACACTCTTATACAGTACAGCTGTAGCTCTTTCTTCATTTTCTTCTCTTTCTCTCCTCAGCCTCTCTTTTCAATGCTTATTTCTTCTTCTCGCAAAAAGAAATTTGTTGTCTTTGTGCATTTTTTGAAAGACCCCATTTTTTTGTGTGTGTGTGTTTCCTTGAGAAAGACTTAGTTGAAGTGACGCACGAAAAACATAACCGTCTTTAAGAGAGCTCAGCCAAGCTTCAGTCCTGAGCACAAGGATATTTTTAAATCCTTATCAGTATGATTCAGAAAAATAACATGATAAAATGTTCCCGTGCTCCAGGCATCGTGAAGCAGTGTAGGCAGGAATTAACCATGCAGATAGCGGTATTAATTTCACCAGCGTTACGCTTGAAGGTAGAGCAGCTCAATGATGTGTGCGATGACATCATCTCAATGATATCATGCATATAGAGAGATGGGTGTTTCTTTAACTACTTCTTTCAGCTACTCCTTTTTCGAGTTAAAACTTAGAGATTTTCAATTCTTATATATTTTTTGTTATTTTTTTATGGTGACACTTTACAATAAGGTCCTAATAGGTAACATTACCAGCCACAAGTTTTGATTTTAATAATGTTTTAGTTAGTAAATCTTATTTTGTTATTTGCTCACCTGAACTAATGCACTTAACTAATGTTATCACATGGAACCTTATTAAGTGTTACAGTTTTTATGTATAGGATTTATTGTTTTATGATTGTCCCAGACACAGACTGTCAATCTTAAACTGACAAATTATAAATATTAATTAATTATTAATATTATTCTTTTAAAACTATCATTATTTAAATAAAGGGTGAAATATTTGTGTGAAAATTGTGTATTTAATAATATATATATATATATATATATATATATATATATACAGGTGCATCTCAATAAATTAGAATGTCGTGGAAAGTTACTTGTGGAACTCGTGTATTAAATACATTCAACGCACACAGACTGAAGTACTTTAAGTCTTTGGGTCTTTTAATTGTGATGATTTTGGCTCACATTTAACAAAAACCCACCAATTCACTATCTTAATAAATTAGAATACTTAATAAGATAAAAAAAAATAAAAATAAAAAATGATATTTTAAACATAAATGTCAGGCTTCTGAAAAGTGTGTTCATTTTTATGTACTCAATACTTGGATGGGCCTCCTTTTGCATGAATTACTGGATATAGGCATCAATGCAGCGTGGCATGGAGGAAATCAGCCTGTGGCACTGCTCAGGTGTAATGGAAGCCCAGGTTGCTTTGATAGCAGCCTTCAGGTCATCTGCATTGTTGGGTCTGGTGTCTCTCATCTTCCTCTTATGGGGTTCAGGTCAGGCGAGTTTGCTGGCCAATCAAGCACAGTAACACCATGGTCATTGAACCAGCTTTTGGTACCTTTGGCAGTGTGGGCAGGTGCCAAATCCTGCTGGAAAATGAAATCAGCATCTCCATAAAGCTTGTCAGCAGAAGGAAGCATGAAGTGCTCTAAAAATGTCCTGGTAGATGGCTGCGTGGACTGTGGACTTCAGAAAACACAGTGGACCAACACCAGCAGATGACATGGCAGCCCAAATCATCACTGACTATGGAAACTTCACACTGGACTTCAAGCAACATGGTTTCTGTGCCTCTCCACTCTTCCTCCAGACTCTGGGACCTTGATTTCCAAATGAAATGCAAAATTTACTTTCATCTGAAAAGAGGACTTTGAACCACTGAGCCACAGTCCAGTTCTTTTTCTCCTTAGCCCAGGTAAGATGCTTCTGACGTTGTCTTTGGTTCAGAAGTGGCTTGGTACGTGGAATGTGACCGTTGTAGCCCATTTCCTGAAGACGTCTGTGTACGGTGGCTCTTGATGCACTGACTCCAGCTTCAGTCCACTCCTTTTGAAGCTCTCCTAAGTTCTTAAATCGGCTTCGCCTGACAATCTTCTCAAGCCTGCGGTCATGCCTTTCACTTGTACGCTTCTTCCTACCACACTTTTTCCTTCCAGTCAACTTTCCATGAATATGCTTTGGCACACACTCTGCAAACAGCCAGCTCTTTCAGCAATGACCCTCTGTGGCTTACCCTCATTGTAGAGGGTCTTGATGATCATCTTCATGACTCTTCCCCATGACTGTTGATGGGATTACTGACCTAAACCCAGTATTTATACCCTGTAATTTAATTTGAGATAATGATTTTTTTTTATTTTGATGAGCAGCAAGCTGTAATCATCAAAATGAAAACAAAAAAGTCTCGAAATATTTTACTTTGTCTAATAAATCAACAAAATACATAATTTGAGATCTGGTGGAAATTACATGTTTTGGTCAAAAAAAGGCGTATTTCATCATTTGACGTGCATGTTTACTGTTAGATTCTGTTACTACAGAAATTAAACAAACTAGTGTTTTATTTTATTTTTAAGTCCTATAGACCTTATGTAGCTCCGCCCCTTTTCAGCACTGCACTTGTGTTCTGTCTTCAGTATATATTTTCACAGCATGAAGGTAAGATCTTACGGATTTATGAATGAACCGCTCATTGTAAAATCTCTCCGGTCTACTGACATTTATTATGACTTCAAACATTACAGTGCTCATGACTTATAACTTGCTTTAACTCACCAGCTTCACCAGCTAATTACTCTTCAATGGCGATGCCATAGAAATACACAAAAGTTCAAAGACAAAATTCTAAAGATGGCTGTGCGTTTGTTTCTCTGCCGCATAAGGTCTATATTTGAAGAAACACCCATATGTATTAGCACAAGACATCAGCTGGAGTGTTGTTGCTCCATTCGGCTTCATTCTGGATGGTTCCCAGAGTTTCAGGGAGGCACTGTAAACACGAGTGTGGAACTAGATTAATAGCGTCTCCCTCTTTCACCGTCACACTCCCACAAAAGACTCACTCATGTGTTAAAGCTCCGCAGTTGAACTCCAGACATCGATATTTGTGTTAAGAACTGAAGGGATGTTCTTTACGTTAAAGCTTCAGACGGCCCTGAACTGATTGATCAGGCCTCGTGCTTATTAAAAGCTTTTCTCATTGCTGAGATCATAAATGGATAGATAGAGCGTATTAATCTGAAAACACAAGCCAAAAGGGCTGAACTGGGCTTTACTTGAAGAGATTTGAGCATTCATGACTTAGTCCAAATGATTGCTTCTCATCTCATGGTGTCAAATGATGCTATTTATGAGAGGGAAAAGCAGATATCAGCTGAAAACAGGTCTGTTTTTAATTCACACATAACTCCTCGTCCTCTATGCAGCGAATGCATTTGGTCAACATGAAATTAAAGTTGATCCTATCAGAGGTGGCCTTTTGCAATTCAGAGGCTCATTTTAAAAGAAACGGTTGGAGCCACCCCCCCCCCCCCCCCCCCCCAAAAAAAGACAAAAATATTGCAACTGCTACTACTTGATTGTTATATTTAGCAATGTAACCTCATATTTCACTCTTAATAATCTATATATAAATGCATTCTATCTACCACTGTCCGTAAACAAAATCAACATTAAATCATTGTCACACTCAGTCCCTTTAGATTACTCAGATGACCAGGCCTTGAGAGCAAAGAAATAACATTTAGAGAACAAAGATTAGAAGGTGATTTTAATAGGAATTAGTAATTAAATATAAATAGGCTACATCAAGAGGAAATATTTTACGCTTACTCCGATTTTGGCGTTTAGAACTTGGCTTTCCGATGATGGAGTGCTGCAAAAGCTCAAGTCATCCTTATTATCCAGCGATCTCATAATGTCGTGTTCAGTTGACATCTGAGCCAGTGCGGACAGTCTTTCTTGCAGCATGGTGGACCACAGGTATGGTTTTATCAGCCGCAAGCACGAGATATAAATATATCAATATAATGTAGGGAGTTGGTGGCGGCAAATCATGGTTTTAATGAGTGAGTCATTCAACCATTCAGTCAAACAATTCGTTTAAAATAGCTAATTCATTCAAGGACAAAGCAAGTCACTTGTCTTTTGAGTGAGTCATAGAGTCATTAATTAAACCATTTCACGTATTCCAAAACACATATTCATTACGAATCCACTGTGTTGCTCAGAGACATGCAGTATGGCTCTTTGTTTGGAACTTTTTTCACTGGCGAAATGGAGCAAAAATGTTCTTAAGTCTAAAATGAAAGTCTCCTATTAACTTCTTGGGGGCAGTTGTGGTCTAATGGTTAGAGAGTCGGACTTGTAACCCGAAGGTCATGGGTTCGACTCTCAGTACGCACTAGGTGGGGGGAATGAATGAACAGCGCTGTTTCACTCTCACTTTCACCCACAACTGAGGTGCCCTTGAGCAAGGCACCTAACCCCCAATCACTCCCTGGGTGTTGCAGCCCACTGCTCCGGGTGTGTGTTCATGGTGTGTGTGTGTTCTCTACTCACTGGTGTGTGTGTGTGTGTGTGTGTGTGTGTGTGTGTGTGTGTGTGTGTGTGTGTGTGTGTGTGTGTGTGTGTGTGTGTGTGTGTGCGCACTTGGATGGGTGAAATGCAGAGCACAAATTCTGAGAATGGGCCACCATGCTTGGCTACAGGTCACTTCACTCACTTTTGTTTATTGAACTGCTGTATAAAATCAATGGGCTTTTGCAATCGTGCTGATATTCAGGAAAACAGAACTCTAACTTATACAGGGACATTTTTTGCCCTTTATATTTGTATTAATTTTGCTAGCATTTTTGCCACAAGCCCCGTTAATTTCTGCCTCTGGTGTGGGGGGGAGGGACTCTTTTTCGAGCGCAAGTGGAGGCCACTTCTGTTGCGAGACCCGTTTTGGTAGCAAAGGCTGCTACTGGATTCTGTTTACTTCACTCTTAAAAGTAGAGGTTGTTTATTGGCATCGATGGTTCACTGAAGAACCTTCAACATCCATGGAACCTTTACATTGCACAAAAGGTTCTTTATAGTGGAAAACAGTTCTTTAAATTTATTATAATGTTCTTTACACTAAGAAAAAAAAGAACTTAGTGTGTCTTACTATGAACTCCTCCAACCATCTAGCTCAATTCCCTATGAATCAAGCATCCCTGACCATCTTTAAATTTATTTTGAATGTAGTTTGTACCTGTATTTAGAGTTGTAATCAGATCACTTGAGATGGATGTTAATAGCTGGTGTAGTAATGGCTAATGGGGTGTGAAACCCTTTTTTATCTAGTGTTGATCTGTTGCCATCTTATACACATCTTTTTTTCCCCTTTTAACCAGCTCTGTTTACTGAAGGGTCATCACTGATTACCTCATTCCACAGGGAACATTTCTCCACCAATCAGAGTCTCTTTGTAGATACACATTGCCCTGTGCTCTTTACAAAATAAGAAATGTGAATGAATCGCCGAGAGTCAATAATTCATAGCCTACACTGACCGCTGGAGTCTCTGGATTTGAATATTTCATTTGCGGCAGGTGCACAGATAGGTGAGAGAGCGTATTTGCTCACAAAATGGCCCGCTGCCACTCTGAGCCCTCCGATGTGTGTCAGTAAAAGGTCTGTGAATGCCAAGTTTTCAGAGCGGTGTCATTATTTACCATCCTGCTCTTCGAATTGCACCGGTAATGCAGCCATTTCATTGGAGAGAAAGAGAGAGAGAAAGAGATATGAAGCCTTTCATTTATCTAACATTGTACTCATCCATCAAACACTGACAGTCCAAACCGCAGCGTTCCTGACAGAATATACTGAGCATGCAAAAAAAAAAAAAAAAAAAATCACTTTCCTATATATATATATATATATATATGGACAAAATTTGTCAGCAAAAAAGTCATTCGGTTGTACCGAATGACCTGATGTTTCGGGACATGCATATGAGCAAGTGAAAACATGAATTTTTCAAATAGTTTAAAGAGTTAGTTACTTTGCTTTATGGCCATGTGGTCCTTTGCAGGTGTCTGAATGATGTCACATCCTGTCACGTGATATTGACCGCATGACTTGATCCAAAGTGGTCCCTTTATATTAGTTACGCCGAATGACATTAATGAAATTTATTATTCCAGACATTTTTTCTCATAACAAAGACTCCTACGCACGATTGTATTACCATTTTGCACCATGTTGATATATGATGTTATAAAATCATGCCAGAATAAAAAATATATACATTTATTACATTTTAAGATATTTTTAATCACAAATGAAATGGCTGTATTGGCCTTTGAACAGTTAAACCGAATGACACTTGATCCTTCAAAATCTTTAAAATACCTTTATATTTAGCAAAATATAATTAAAACCTTTTGGATTCAATAAAAGAGATCCAGTTGGATATCATATCATACTTTAGATGTCATACCTTTTTGTTTTTTCATTATTATTAAGGCCTTTGGACAAACAAATGACCCGTCATGTGGCGGAATAAATTAACATGGGCCAACAGACTACACCTTACCCACCCGTCCTGACTTACTGACCACACACACACACACACACACACACACACACACACATACACATACACATACACACACACACACACACACACACACACACACACACACACAAGAAGAGCCATCAGCTACTCTGCACTTGAAAGCAGAGCCGTGTCCCTTTTGGGTGGGTGTGTTTTTTCCGCGGCTCTTGTTTTTCTCACTCTAAACTCTAATCTTGCCAGCGATCAAAGGCGATTACAACTCCATGGAATGAGCATTTTTAGAGCTTCTAAAGGCGGTTTTCAAAAACAACTGCTTTTGGGTTTGGGCTTTTTTCTGCACCTTAAGTAAGCCAATCATTGGGACTGCGACAGCCCACACCAACTTTGATCCACAAACCGCTCTTTTAGATTTAATATATTCATGTTATTTCAGTCCTAGACCTCCCACTCTCTCCAACTCCCATCATCATTTATATAAGCTGGTGTTTTTGGGGATCAGGGCTGCACTGATTCATTTTTCTAATACGCTTGCCCTGTTTGTCGAGGGTGTTTCTCCCGTGCGAATCTTCGCATCTGCAGCACTTATTACTGTCCCCTAGACATGCCGTTCTTTTATGAGTTTCCCCTGTGCTGATTTTCTTTCCCCTCTGCATGAGTTGACAGTGCTGATGCTCTGCCGTTCGGCTGCATTACACCCTCTCCGCTGTGCTGTTCTTTAAGGAAAAGCCTGAATCTTTGAGTGTTTACAAGCAGCTGAACTTGTTTGTATGGTTCAGATGGATGACGAGAGGTTTGAATGAAGGCATGTGTTGAGAACTGCTGCAACTACTGTGTTCTAGGGATTCAGGAGGCTCAGATTGTCTATGTGTGTGTGTGTGTGTATATATATATATATATATATATGTATATGTGTATATATATATGTATATATATATGTGTATATATATATATATATATATATATGTATGTATATATATGTATGTATATATATGTATGTATATATATGTATGTATATATATGTATGTATATATATGTATGTATATATATGTATGTATATGTTATATATTATATATATACCCCCAAATAAATTGGGAATTGATTGAATTTTTCAGTTCTGTTTTGTTATTTAAATTTGTCCTAAATTGACATCTTAGGAACTATTAAAAAAATTATAAATAGCATTCATTATTGATTTATAATATCACCTATTTCAGTGATATCTGTCTGGAATTAGGCATTTTATGCATTAGTTTCCCAAAAATAATGAATTGAAGTGATTTTTGTCTGTGAATGTTATGGTAATGTCAGTTTAATGTTTATGGTGTGTTACAGGTGAGTCGTCTGCCTGTGGAGAGCTGTTCTCAGTACAGCAGCTGTAATACGTGTCTGGGCTCAGGAGACCCTCACTGCGGCTGGTGTGTCCTACATAACAAGTAAGTCTTTGTCATTTCTGTTACATAGACTTGAACAGTTACTCTGTGCACTTAGATATGCTTGATTAAAAAAATACTTGATGTTTAAGTATGATCTGAATGTAATTAGAGATGGATTGTGGATTCACTTGGTAAGCAGTTTTCTGTTGGGAAATTTGGGGTTGATATAAGGAAGTGTGTTTCCCTTTTTTAGTCAGTAGGCTTTTAGTTTTGTCACCACCGTGAACTATAGCTGTGTTCAAAATCGCCCCCTCATTCACTGCACCCTACATTACTCCACTAATATAGTCCAATTGAAGGAGTGAATGAAAACGAGTGAGCGAATACATCAGTTGTACACTCGTTATAGTGGTGCATTATGGGATTGAATGAGTGCACTCGACAACATCCACTGTTTTCAGACAACGCTGCAAATAGCTGTCCCTTCAAATAGTGCCCTATTTAAGGGTGTAGGGGGCAATTTCTAACACCGCTTATGATTTGCTGCTGTTTGGTTGGTCGGTTGCTGTGGTCGGTTACTGACATTCTTATACTAGAGAGCATTTGATTGATTGAGTATAATGTGTATAGTGCAGGATTAGTCTTCAAGATTTTTAGTTAATTTTTCCCAGGACAGACAGACTATATAGTTTAAATGCGTACACTACTCTTCAAAAGTTTAGGGTCAGTAAGATGTCTCTTCTGCTCACTAAGGCTGCATTTCTTTGATCAAAAAATACAGTACAAACAGTAATATTGTGAAATATTATTACGGTTTAAAAGTAACCGTTTTCTGTTTTAGTATATTTTAAAATGTAATTTATTCCTGTGATGCGAAGCTGAATTTTCAGCATCATTACTCAGTCTGCAGTGTCACATGATCCTATTTCTTATTTTCAATGTTGAAAACATTTGTGCTGCTCAATATTGTTGTGGAAAATGTGTTTCTTTATCTTCAGGATTATTTGAATAGAATGATCAAAAGAAATATAAATCTTTTGTAGGATTATAAATGTCTTTACTGATCAATTTCTTTTTAAAAAATTTACCTAGAACAACAGTTTAATTTTGATCATTTGAAGATGCAAACATAATGACCTTAACTAACAGACTAAACCACAATTGTTGTGATATTTTAACAGCTTCAAACTGGGCTCATCCAGTCAGATTATGCATCACAACTATACATTTTATTATTGTGCATTTTTGAAGTAGAAATACACCAGTAAAAGATTTTGACAGTCATTATGCGTCCCTTACAAATGTGTCTATACTTCATCACCTTCCGCTCGGGATTCACTTATGAACTCTTTAAGACACCTCAGGGAATTCTGGAGCCCGGCCAGCCAATCAGAGTGCTACATCGCTGGTGGTTGCCATTTCAACTACCTCATGCAGGACTTGGCAGGTGACAGGCCTTCCCACATGTTCGCTAGTCTTTTTTTTCCCTTTTTTTTTTTCCCCCCCCCCCCCCCTCCCGTCATTTCTGTCTTTTACCTCCGGTTGATCCCCAGGCAGCAGCTGGTCATGGGGGCCGGTTACTGCCGTCAGGAAGTGTCTGGCTATTGCTGGCTTAACGCCACCCTGCGCTGCCTATCCGCTGTCATCAGGGCTTCTTGCTGAACTCCCGTCAGAGAGTGGGCTGCATTCAGTCAGAGCCGGGGGAGGAAGAGCATGTGTGATCGACGAACATGCTCTTTTAATTTATGGAGTGTTCGCTGGAAAGAGATGGGAAAGGTTTCGACATAAGTGTGTGTGCGCGGAGCGGTCGAGATCACTGAGGCCTCGGATTGTCATTGGAAGCTTCAACAGAAATGAAAAACATTGTCTTTTTATCTGTGAAATCTGTACAGCGAGAGTCAAGTCAACTTTATTCCTTAGCACTTTATACAATACAGATTGTTTTAAAGCAGCTTCAGAATAATAAACAGCAAAATAACAGAATCAGTGATGCAAACATCATCAAATATGAGACCAATCCCAATTCTGCTGTAAAGCAGCTCTACAGAACACAATAGTGTCGTTATTCAGCTCAAGTCAGTTCAGTGGTGATTCATTTCAATAACAGTGTCGATGTTGCAAAATTCATTAATTATGAAACAAAATCGATTCAGCTATAAAGCAGCTCTACAATTGTCGTCATCCACCTAAATTCAGGTCAAGTTTTGTTCTCATCTGATAGTGTCAGTGCACTCAAATCGATAATATTACTGTAAATTATAGCTTTTTTCACACTGTGCTTAACCCTGGGTTATCTGTCGTTCTACACCCCGCTTTTACCCTAGGTAAAGAAACGTTTCACACTTGTAATTTAGAAGTGGGGTTACAAAAAATTAACCATGGTTTTACTACGAATAAAAAAAAAAATAGTTCTTGTAGTTATTCCATGATAACCACGAAGTAACCACAATTTTGCTACAAAAACCATAGTTTAACTATGCAGCACAGCCTTTTATTCGGGGTTGGGAAAGGGTTAGTGTTGCAGTGCCAAACGTGTACGGTGTGAAATAATGCGGCGTCAGAATGTTGCGACTAGATGCGTAGCAAACAACAGCCAATCGCGCGCCTTTTTTCAAGAGACCATTTCCCTCTTACCTTTATAGACATTATGCGGCGGAGAAACAAGCAGGCAGCCATCCTTAGAATTTTGTCTTTGAATTTCCGTTTTTGCGGTGGCTCTATATTTCTATGGCAGCGCTGTCGAAGAGTAATTAGCTGGTGAAGTTGATTTACTTATTGTAGAGTTAACGAAACTTATCATGAGCATTGTAATGTTTAAAACAGATGTCATAAATCTGTAAGATCTTACCTTCATGCTGTGAAAATACAAACTGGAAGACAGAACACAACCCGTATAGTGCTGAAGAGGGGCGGGGCTACATAAGGTCTATAGGCCGAAATGTCAATTCAGAAAACAACTTGATAGTACAGTCGACAATTTATAATATGAGGATGCATTTAAAAGTTGCCAAGTCCGCGGTCTTCCCTCAGAATTGGGCTACTTTAACACTGTTGCCGCAGGTGGTTTTTCATGTCCGCGAGTTGGAGTGACCCCAAAAAACATGATACGTAGCCCTTGGAATGCTAATTTTACCAGGGGAACCCCCTGAAATGTGATTGGGCTAGTTTTAAGTAGCAATTGGGCTTGCAAACTTGCAACCCTGTGGTGCCCTGCAGTCGTACAATCAATGACTCTGACACCGCAAATAAGTACATTAAGCCAGGGTTTAGGAATGTACAGTTTGAAACATCAGCTTATGAATACCCAGGATTAATTGTTAACCCTGGGTAAATTATAAGCCATGTGAAACGTGAAGCAAGATAACCCAGGATTCTCTGGGCTTACAATGACCCAGGGTTAACTATTTTAAGTGTGAAAATCCCTTGTGTCTTTTAAACCCCCTTATAAGCAAGCCAAAGTCGACAGTGGCAAGGAACCCAAACTCCGTCAGTGACAGTCCGGAAGGGACCATGCGAGTTCGGTTACACAAAATTGGATCCAGAGTCAGCAGTCGTAGCATTTCCATGATTTTGACAGCAGCATATAGACACAGATAAAGTTATCCAGAGGTGATAAAGCAGCTTTGTTCTGCCTTCCTAGACCATTGTCGAGTTGTATGTGAAAGAGAGAAAAAAAAAAAAACCTCTGATCCGTTCTATTCTCCACCATCGCCATACCTTCAGTGAGATAAAAATCTTTAATTAAGATGTAAATCTGGGATTGATGGAATAATTAGCACAAGCCTTTACCGAACCCGTTGGAAAATGACATTTGTTTGCATATTAATAGCATATCCCCAGACTTTACATGACCTTGTGACAGCCACTGCACAGCGCAATTAGCAGCAGATCAAGCAATGCGACGGATTTAATGGCCGACGCATTCATCGCGCGCACACGTTTTTGAACGCCATAGAGCCTGACCTTTGACCTCAACCAACTCGTCACCTGCCCGGCCACTCTGTATTAGTGCTCGGATGACAGATGTGTGAATGAAAAGATGTGATACATAGGAGTCAGACAATACGTCGTCGGGTCACACGGTTTCTGCCATGTGGCTTTGTGGCTCTCAGACTGGTGTGACTTTGCAGAGTCGATGGAAACTGTTTGCTTTGACAGTGAAAAGGCGACCTTGAGACTCACTGGCACACAAGTCTCTCTGCCGCTTAGGGCTGTCTAGTCAGTTTTATTAAAGTACAGCTTGGAGTGTTTCAGTGTATTAACTCAGGTTGCATGGTGATTGTTCAACTCCCACTTGTTAAATATACACAAAAAATAGTGACGTTTTATGAGTTCTGCATCGATTTTTAGCATAATATAATTAAACAATGCCGTATAACTCATAAATGGCTTGTGAACTACTGCATTAGTAATATAATTAACAGTACAAAGAAAATTAGCAGGTCATACAAACAAGGTTTCTATCAAAAATAATTGAGCTATCTTTGAGATCTCAGATATCAGAGAGCTTTGTTGATTATTAGGACCATTGCTTTATGACAGAGGGTTTCTGAGGTAATTACTGTGGCTTTTTGGAACCAGATTTTACAGATTATGTATTGTTAATATTCAGTCAGCTAATTTTGTACATTTTCTAAAGATATGCCTGCCCCTTTAAACTCACCACTTTAACAGTCTGCACAATTTGAGGCATCATTCATGATTTTTAATACTTAGAATTAGTGCTTTATTCAAATCTCTAAGTATTAAAAAAAAAAAAAAGCCCAATTATTGGCTTTATCTGTATATAAATATGTCTGCAGTATTATAAATATAAAAATTTTAAAAAATAAATTAATGTATGAAATAATACTATGTTTATTTAGTATTAATGCTTTTAAAAAAAAAACTTAATGTGTATCTTCAGCTACACACTGTCACATGATTGGTTAAACACTAACTGGAAACTGCATATCAATGCTGCATGTGTTTGGCTCACAGAAAAGAATTGGTTCATATGAGTCATTTGTTCCAGAAACATTTGGGCTACACCATAGACTAGACTGTAAAAAAAAAATATGGACGTAGTGTCCGTGACGTCACCCGTAGATTTCTGAAGAGCCTTTTTGAAGCGAAAATGAGGCCGCTGCCATCTTAGCTGCGCGTCACCTCGCGTCACTCCCGGATAACTGAAAATGGGCAAAGAGGCGGGACGTGGTTGGAACTGAGGTGCCTGGTTGCTGAAACCACGCCCGCCTAGCTCGACGTGATCATGTTAGCAGGCAAAGGAGCTATCTCGATCTTAGACACTATCTGAAATATTAATATTCTAATGATATAACTTATCTTAACAAAGAACTGGCTCTTTTTACGGAATATAAAAAATATATATATAATAAATAATTGTATGAGAAATTTCTAAACATACCCTGTTTTTTGTTTATAAATATATATAATAGTGCGCATAAATGTGATGTCAAATAAACAGCCAGTCAGTTACTGAAAACTGTACAGGTCAATATAACAGAGCAAGTTGTAATCTGCATGCGTTTGATTCACTAAAAAATGGTGAGTCAGTTATTCAGGAATCAGAATAAATGACTCTAAGCCAGTTCTTTTCAGTGAACATCACCAGCACCTGTAAATTCAATAACAGTCCTGCAGTGTTGTTGAATAGAGGAATGCACATGTGAGAACCTTTGATTCAATTCTATGGACTCTAAACTTTTCTCTCATTGTTTCCATTGCACACAGATACATTTATATTTTGATAACATTTTTCTCACTTTGTAATTTCCAATTACAGGCAGCTTTATCAGGTTGAAATTCTGTTGAGAAGAATGTAATTGGATCTGGTGTCAGTCTACAGATGGATGAGGTTAGACAGACATATGGTTTCACATCTCTGTGTTTCATAGGAGGAAAGTTTGAAGTAAAATAAAGTGAGAAGAACAGATAATCCCACAATGCATTGCTCCTCATTTACATATGTGTGCTGCTGTCAGGTAACCAAGAGTCGTATATGTTTTTTTTTGTTGTTATATGATGTTGTTCTCTGATTTTGATGTGCGTTCTTCCTCTCCAGTAAAACTGAGAGCAGAGAGCGAGTGTCATGAGTCATGATTCATTTTTAGAGCTTTTGGCATATATTATTCTAGGACTATTACTGTAGATCATACTTAGAGTTATGGACATGAATAATACCTCAAATCGTGCGGCTTGTTGACGATATCTGGTTTGAATTATATATTGTTGTTGCTTTGAAAATTTAGAAAAAGAAAAAAATGTTTTCTATCCGATTCTTTCATTCGCATCAGTTTCATTGTCTTTCTCTCGCGTCAATGACAGCCAACACGAAGAGCCTTCAAAAAATGACGCCCGTCCCTCCCATCTCACCAAAACATGCTTTATAATTACTGGAACGGTTGCTCTTAACCTTTTGTGTTCGTTTATTTCAGCTTTCCAAATCCAGATAGCCTTTGTAGTGGGTGTCCTGCGGATCTATCGTCTTTTATCAGCACACATAATGCTGAATAATGACTGGCACACCCCACGGTTTTGTTCGCTGGTTATTATGTTCTTTTGTTGACAAGACAGTACCCTTCTCCATATAATTAATATTTGGACATGTGCACGTATCTCAATTTCTCCCGTTGCAATGACGCCATTCTCAGCCTCATGTGTTCACTGTGATATTAAAGCTGGTCGAGCAGATGTTCAGGTTCTGACCTTTTTATCGCAAAAACGAGCCTGCTTTGTAGCAAACATCCTTACAGTATGTGCCTCCTTGTGCTGTTTGATGTTTAAGGTGATATTTGTCCTGAAATAGTCTTTTTTTTTTTTTAAAAAAACATATTATGCTAAAATGCTTCCTGTCGAATGTTAGAATGACATTCAATGACATTTTCTTTCTCTTGCAATATAATGTAATTCACAGTTTTAATTATTTATTCATTAGAATAATTAAGTCTTTTTAACCACACAGGTTTCATTATTTCTGTGTAACAATAATTCTGATTAACATAGAAGTACTGGGATAAAAGTTTATAGTTTGGATATCAACACTGATGTCTACGATAGCGATCAAAATACAGTAAATCACATTTTTAAAAGTAATGACACTTTAAATAAAGATTATATCAATTACATCATTACACCTGTAGGTGGCTGTTAAAGAGATTCAAGAGATTCTTTCAGAAATGCTGATTCATTCATTAATGAAGCAAGTGAAGTCTTCATGAGTGAGTCATTGAATCATTCATTCAAACCGTTTTTTCTTTTTTATTCAATTAGTTAATTCAGATGAATTTTTTATATATATATATATATATATATATATATATATATAAAAACATAATGGAGAGATAATTAATTTTGTGTTAACAATGGTTTTAATCAATTAACACTGCTTTTGGACAAAGATGGACAAAATTTATCACCAAAAAAGTTGGCTTAACCAAAAGTCGGTTTAACCAAAATTTTGGTTTTACCGAATGACACTTTTGGTTATACTGAATGACGATATTTTCAACCATTGCTAACAGGCTGATATCTAGCTAGAAATCTAGTTAGCTTGTTAGCTAGCTAGCAAAAGGACAATCAAACATTTTATATTCAGTACAAGTTTTTAAAATATTACAACATTTTCCATGTTTTATAGCGGTTGTACCGAATGACCAGATGTTTTCAGGACATGCATATAAACAACAAAAAAAAAGTAAAAACATGAAAGTGAAAACATGAATTTTTAAAATAGTTAAGAGAGTTACTTTGTTTCACGACCATGTGGTCCTTTGCAGGTGTCTGAATGATGTCACATCCTGTCACATGATATTGACCGCATGACTTGATCCAAAGTGGTCCCTTTATATTAGTTACGCAGAATGACATCAATGAAATTCATTCTTTCTCATAACAAAGCAACGACTTGACATAATTTTAGTACCATTTTGCACTATGTTGATATATGATGTTATAAAATCATGCCAGGAAGAAAAAAAAAAACCTTTTGACACTTCAAAATCTTTAAAATACTTTTATATGTAGCAAAATATAATTAAAACCTTTTGGATTCAATAAAAGAGATCCAGTTGTACTACCTTACATACTTTGGATGTCATATCTTTTTTTTTTCTTATTATTAAGGCTTTTGGACCAAAAAAAAAAAAAAATAGTGTGTATATATATATATATATATATATATATATGTGTGTATATGTGTGTATATATATATATATATATATATATATATATATATATATATATATATATATATATATATACTAACTCTAAAAATTATGTTTCAAATAAAAATGTATGTATACACATATGTATGTATATGTGTGTGTGTGTGTTCAAGGGGCTTTATTAAATATATACATTTTCATTTGAAACATAATTTTTAGAGTTAGTTTATATTTCAGGGTTCATCGACAGTTTGAACAGCTTATAAACGCGTGTGGCCCAGTTTTTTTTACACTCACACATGTAACCCCATGTTTCTGAGGGCTTTCGTTGCGTCCACCTCATTTTGTTTGCCAGTAGCCGCTCTCCTCAGGAAAACGCGCCACGCACTGTTGCCATGAGTGATGGCTTTCACGAACAGCCACTGCCAAATGCATACTCGTTTTTTTGGCTCTGGAGGGGACGGGGGGCAGCTCTGACCTGCATCTTATTCTTCTCGTTGTTGTCTTGGCTTTGTATTCAATTCCCCAAGAGCTCTTTAGCCTCTAGCCAATGACATGGCCGAGCCAAAGGGAGAGAGACGGAGTGGAAGGGGGCAGGGGGGGGGAAACACCAAAGTGTACCTCTGGAAATGGTTTGTGTCCATGGCAACGAGGGGAAGCTGGAAGATGGATTTGCAGTGTAATTCAAATCAGCCCCATTTGGTGGAGTTTGTATTGTATTATGTTCCTGTAGAGGGGCTCTTGTGGATTCTGGAAAATTAGTACTACCGTGTCGGGTAGAAAGGACTGTGGTTAAAAGCTTCAGCAGGCCTATTATTGTTCACCCAGGCTAGTCGCATTCGCTCGTCTGATGTGATGGATCTGTCATAGGTTTAGTTGGGTTGCTGTGTTTATTAAGAGCGTACAGGTCTCTGTAGACGCTGTTAGCGGCTCTCACGAGTGTCCCTCAGTGTTCATTAATGTTCTATTCATGGTTCGGGCTTTTTATGACTGCACATTTACTGGTTCACCTCACTGACGGCTCTAGGTGTACTAACAGCTAGCACGCTACTGGAGACTTGTGCTAATTGTGCTCGAGGACTGGATGCTTCTAGCCTGATTGCACACGGACATCATTAAGACATCCATTCATCTGAAACATGTTTTTGAGCATCTTCTGCTCTGCAAAAAATACCATGCAGTTCAACATCCAATACTCATAATGTATGTGAATCCAGTGGTTTCTACACAAACACATCACTGAACCATGAAATAGTTTGTTCTGTGAAATAGTCAGTTCAAAAACATACTCAGTATGTGCATTATACAAAACAATTTATCAATGTAGATGTAGATGTATGTGTGTGTGTGTGTGTGTGTGTGTGTGTATATAAATATATATATATATAT
>CM074446.1:26624683-26627183 GCA_037101425.1 Elopichthys bambusa
ACCTGGAAAAGGTGGTGATGTATCATAAATCACATTAGTTCCAGTTCACCAGGAAGACAAGTGCAGTTTAATTGGACAAAAACTCATTTCACGAACATAGGAAAGGGAGGGGGAAAAAAAAGCGAAAGCAAAAAGGGGCAGGAAGGCCTTGAAGGTGCATGTACCGAGAGATATCCTTTTCCATCTCTTTAATTAAGACTGCTCCCATTTCTTTTTTCTTTCCTTAGACATATGGGCATAATTAAGGGAAAACAAATCATTACTGCTGTGTGCATTGCTGGTGAATAATGGCATTGTCAGTATCAACTGCGCTTGCTTCATTTCCCAGACAGGCACGCTGGAGGTAAAAATGCGGAGTTTTGCTGTCGCTGATGGAAAATAATGCCATTTTAGACATCGTGATGAATTAGATACCTGGGCTTTTGGCAAATATTTAGCTTCCCCCCCTCCCCCCACCCCCTCCACATGTCTAGTTTTGAGATGTTTAATGCAATCTGGGCGGCTGCGCTTTTACAGGCTTGTTCTCTATCTCTCCTCTGTGTGCGTTTTTCATTAGAGTCTCTCTGGAGCGGCCTCAAAATTAAAGCGCATTTAATTTACTGAGCCTCGTTATGCATCATCAGCTTATACTGTACTTCTCGCTGCTGACATATAACAGTAATCAACAATAGCCGCATTTAGGGCTGAAGTCGCTAAAATATGACTTGATTTTCAGTGAGGATCGCATATTTTAATGCGCCGTGTCACGAATGGTGGTGCAAACATTGTTATAATAGATGATCCGGGTCGGGCTATGACGAGGCTTTGTGTACATTAGCGTAACTCTTCTCGTGCGCGGTCTAACACAAGCACGGGCGACTTTTAACTCCACTTAACACGTCTAACGAATATGCCAGTTTTATGAATGTTTTAATATCTGGCAGCTTCCCTGCAGATGTACTTATGAGGAAACCAGGCCAGCTCACTCCCACGGACGCTCGGCAGCGAAAACAAATGAAAGCGCAGAGGAAGAGTGTCTGCACCAGAGGTGTAGCTGGCGTTGGAACCTCGGGGACGCGTCTCGGATACGCTTACAAATTACTGTGCTTGATTACTTTCGCTTTTAGGAGATAATCAATACCTTTAGTGTGTCCCCTACACTTTTCAGGTTTTGAAAAAAAAAAATTGTAAAACCTTATATCGCTGTAAGAGTAGTTTTGGTAACACTACATTAAGGTTCAAATCATGAACATCATCTAATGCATTATTAGGTATAATCAACTTGCAATGAACATAATTTTGTACAGCATTTATTACTCTAGTTTAATGTTAATTTATATACATTTTTTCAAAAAATGTTCAATTGTTAATGTATTATAAACATAAATTGAGTAAATATAACATTTTATATGTTATATGTATTCAGACACCTTGAACATTTCATTCATTATTACAGTTTATTCACTATAGTTTAAAAAAAAGAACTCAGAGTTAAACTGTGTCAGAAAATTATGTCAGATAACACTTAAGCAAAACATGGTCAGGTCAAAGTGTCTGAATAATTTTTGGTTCCAATTTTTATCTGTTTTACTGGTAGTCCACTGTATGAATAATTTTTGGGTATAATATGTCAGTTTATTTTGCTATCCTCACTTAATATGAATGATAATATGAACTATAGTGTCCTGCAGCCACTAGTAAAAATATATCAGAAATATCAAAAATGTCTGAATAATTTTTGGTTTGACTGTATGTATATGTGTGTGTGTATAATTACATTTCATATTTTTATAGAATATTTTATTATTTTTATTGTATATTGTTATTTATTTATATATACCATTGTTCATTAATTCATGTTTGTTCATATGTTGACATTGTACAAATGTATAAATAAATTAACTGTAATATAAAATTAATATGTATCATGTATTAATACTTTTAAATATAACTATAAAGTAATAAATATAGTTTAATGTTATAAAATATTAATTACACTTTACAATAAGGTTTCATTTGTTAACATTATTTATCAAAGATAATTCCAAAGCATTTTTTTAAAAATGGTTCTTAATCTTAATTTCAACATTTACTAATACATTATTAAAATCAAAAGTTGTACCAGTTCATATTATTTAATGGACCTGAGCTAATATGAACTAACAATGAACAGTTGAATCAAATACTGAATCAAATGATTTGCTTAAGTTAATTTGAGTTAATGCATTAACTAATGTTATTGTAAAGTGTTACCAAATATTGTTAATTTGTTAATTTGATATCTAATTAAAATTGTTACTGTAATTGTATATTGTAGAAACTGAGTATATCAGTATACATAGTTATTTTTTTATTGTGAATCCAGTTAAATTGGCTTAAATATTTCTGGATCTGTGTAATTAAATATTTTGCAATATGCTATTTTGTTTTCAAACTATTTTCTCTTTTTATTTGGAAACTAAAAGATCAGATTATTTAAAACTAGTTATTGGTGAGTTTTAGGGGTGCACCGATACCAGTA
>CM074446.1:26632183-26747183 GCA_037101425.1 Elopichthys bambusa
CTGAAGTCCAAAGAGACGGGCCTCAAATTCATCACCACCGATTTCATCTTCTACAACTGCAGTGTCTTGCAATCGTAAGTGCGCCGGTCAAAGATGTCTTTGTGACGTGTGAAACTGCCAGCCGGATTTGATTTGGATTCGCAGTCATTGAACTAGTTTCCTTCACAGCCACCGTTATCCACTTTGTCAGCATTTTTACAATTTTTTTCCCCCCTCAATTGATTCAGCACTTTTCATCCAGCCTCACGTCCTTGCTCTTAAAACAGCCAGCACTGCTGCTGGAATTATTCACATTAAAAAAAATAACAGTAATTTTAGTGAAGAGAAAGTTCTCGAAAACATGCTAAAGAGGGGAAACTGAAGCCTAATGGTTAAAGCTCTGGGTGGGTGACAAAGGAAGCTTGTTTCTGCCACTGAATAAATAATAAAAAAGGCAATTGTGACTTATTATCTCACAGTTCTGACTTTTTTTCTCACAATTGCGAGTTTACATCTCACAATTCTGACTTTTTTCTCAAAAAAAAAGTCAGAATTGTGAGTTTATATCTTACAATTATCTTGAAAATTTTTATTCCATGGCGGAAACAAGCTGTCTACAGTATAAACAGTAAACATTTTAAAAATGGTTATCTATCTTAATATTATGTAACAATATTATAATGAAGAATACATTGAAAAATGAAAGCTCTAAAAAGTTTTGACTTTATATCATGCAATTCTGAGGAAAAAGTCAAAATTGCGAGATGTAAATTCGCAATTGCGAGAAAAAAGACAATTGTGAGAAAAAGTGGCGGAAATAAGCTTCCATAGTTTTGAGAACCTCATTTAAAAACAAAACAAGAACTTCTTACTTCATAAGAATTTCTTCGAAACCAGCAAACATCCTGCTGAAATCATAATTTCTCTTTGAATAACACAATAAGTTCCCACAGGCAGTAAAAAAAGAGTGAGTTGCAGCTCTGTCTGTGGTCAGTAAATGAGTATAATTGCTCCAGAGGTGTTTGCGCTGGTGTGTAATTGCACTGCGGTCCAGCTGTTTGCTGCTGGAATGAGTTTAGTCTGGGATTCAGGTCATATTTGCACTCAGTTCTTGCGGTCGTCCGCTTCTGGTTTAAGTCAAGTAACCTTTATTTATAAAGCGCATTTTACAATATAGATTCTTAACAGATAAACAGGAAAATCAGTGTTAATTTTGCATAGTTCTGCAGTTATGAAACAATAATTGCAGTGACAATAGTGTCACTATTCAACTCAATTTGGTTCAGGGTTGATTCAGTTTAGTTCAGTAACAATGGCAATGATACAAAGTTAATCAGTTGTGAATCGAACTTTAGCTATACAGCATAGGGTTTCAAACTGGGGTCCTGGGAAAAAAGTAAACAAAAAATTAAATTTAACTAACTAAATAAATATATTTTATTAAAGTAAAAATTATTACATTATAAAATATTAGCAATTATAAATTATATTTAAATAAAATAAATTAATACATTTGATTTTTTTTTAAATAAATACATTTGAAAAAATACATTTGATTAAAATAAATACATAAAAATATTAAAAACATTTAATGTAAATAATTAAAAATAATATATTTGATAAAACTAAATAAAACTTTATTTAAATAATAAATCAAATAAATAAATAAAATAATTAAAATAAATTTAAATTTTAAAAAACATTTGATTAAAATAAATGCATAAATCTTAACATAAATAACATTTAAAATTAAAAATGAATAAATAAAAATTTATAGATGATAGACATAGTTTTAGAAAATAATTAATTAATTAAAAATAAATACTTTGATAAAACTACATGAATAAAAATAATTAATAGAAATCAATAAATAAAAAAGATTAAATAACTAAATAAATTGATTAAAGTTAATAAATGAAATTTGTTTTAAATAATAAATTAATACATTTGATTAAAATAATTTGATTAAAATAAATACAGTACAGTACTACAGTGAGTAAAAAAAACCACAAAGCTAAATATTTTACACATTTATAATATTTATTTTTCACAGTAGTAATTGGGGATTTATACATAAAAATTCATAGCTCTCATAGTTAGGATGGGGGTCCCTTGCACAATGATGATCATACTGTATTTGGGGGTCCGTAGCATCTAAAAGACTGAAAACCCCTGCTATAGAGGATAAGAGTGTCGTCATTCATCTCAGGTCAGTTCAATGTTGATTCAGTTCAGTCCGAACACTGTAAACATGGCCAGACTTTGGCCTGAGAGCAATCCACGCTCTATATATTTGTTCATTTGCACTTCAGTCACCATTGAGTCAATGCAGTGGGTGGAGACGTGTCGGTGCGTCCCGGAGGACAGGAACCCCCTCGTTTATTTCCCTCCGCCGCTCCTCCTTTCATTCGAACGCTTTACATCACTTAACCCAGTCAGCGAGCACAATCACGCATTGTTAGCGCCTCCTTTGTTTTTCCAAAACCATTTTGGCCGTTCCAGTTGTGATTTGCATCGAAACGGGAGGGAAATGTGAAGTGGTTTATCAAAGGAAGGAAAGCGAAAAACAAAAGGGAGATGAAATATGACAACTGGAGGGAGCCGCCACGTAACGACCACAATTTGCACCTTGGTGCTACATATACAGGTAGTGTTTTAGAAAATGAGATGCACAAACCCACACTCGGCAATCTGCTCTTCGTGTGTGTGTAAGTACAAGCACCCGTGCTGATCCATCGAGCCGGGCTCGGCAGTTGCCATGGCAACCCACGTCCGAGTGAGGCCCGCTACCTTGCCAGCATGGCCTATAGCCGGTGCCAGATTTCCTGTTTTCACAAAAGCTCTGTGGGAACATTTAGCCCGCCGATTGTGTGACGCCGGTGGACGGCACTCACTCGTCCTGAATCTCCTGCCTCCATCTTTATTTCCCACAATTCTTTGGCCACCCAGACCCAAAGACCCTTCCCCAGCCCCCTCTTAACCTCGTCTTTCCCTGTGGGATAATGACCACCTGTGATTTGAGAGAGGGGGCAGGGGAGGAAGCGTAGTGCATTTCAGGATATTTTGTTATGAAATGGCTTATATAAAGCCAAAGCACTTTATTCTGTTTCATCTTCCCATGCAGCTGTTAGCGAGGGTTTCTTTCTAGTGCTAGTTAGTTTTGGATGTGAATGTGGGCATTCATTAAACATGTGAAACTCTTTTGTGTTTTATTGCTCAACCTAGATATGCGTGGCCTCAAGTTACCAGGAAGTGCATATCAAAGGACGACTGTGTCCTCTCTCACTGTTTTTATGATGAGTTGGGTAGGTTTTGAGGGAGTCGTTGCAGGGCTCAACAATAAGGAACAATTGTTGGTTTTGTACATTTTTATTGGGTTTTTATGCCATGCAAATTTTGTTTGGTTTTCTGTTATGTATTCCTCAGTGTTGTTGCGGTTTCTGCTGATGTATCACCAAGATAATGTTATCTAGCTAATGTTGATTTTGCAAAATTGTCTTGTGAAAGTCTTGGAAGCATCAGTCAGAATCTGCTGAAAACAAGGCAATCAGTAATGTTTTGTATTAAAATATACATATGTATATTTGTACAAAAAAATATTACTTACTAAATAATACTTAAAAATAAATAAACTTTTATAAAAAATTTTTTTTAAATATTTTTATAATGGGTCATTGACGAATAAGGATTTTAAAAGTGTAAAAAAAAAACATAATGGAGATATAATTAATTTTGAAGTTTTATTAAGTGTTGACGATGAGATTGTGGTTTTTATAATCAATTAACACTGTTTTGTTTTGTTTTTTTACAAGATAGACAAAATTGGTCACCAAAAAAGTCATTCGGTTTAACCAAAATGTCGGTTTTACCGAATTACACTTTTGGTTATACCGAATGATGATATTTTCAAAAAATGCTACCAGACTAATAGCTAGCTAGCAAAAGACAATCAAACATTTTTTATTATTCTCATATTTAGTACAAGTTTTTAAAATATTACAACATTTTCCATGTTTTATAGCGGTTGTACCGAATGATCTGATGTTTGAGCAAGTGAAAACATGAATTTTTCAAATAGTTAAGAGAGAGTTAGTTACTTTGCTTCATGACCATGTGGTCCTTTGCAGGTGTCTGAATGATGTCACATCCTGTCACATGATATTGACTGCATGACTTGAACCCAAATGGTCCCTTTATATTGGTTACTCCGAATGACATCAATGAAATTCATTTTTCTGGACATTCTGGACATTCCTGTATTGGCCTTTGGAAGATTAAACTGAATGACCTTTTGACACTTCAAAATCTTTAAAATACCTTTATATGTAGAGAAATATAATTAAAACCTTTTAGAAAAGAGATCTAGTTGTACTATTTTACATTCTTTGATTGTCATATCTTTGTTTTTTATTAATATTAAGGCCTTTGGACAAAAAAATAAAATAAATAAATGACCCATCACGTTATTGACCCATATATATATATATATATATATATATATATATATATATATATATATATATATATATATAATAGAGAGAGAGAGAGAGAGAGAGTATTATAGACTTATAGTGTTAGTATTATAGTATTATTACATATACAAAGCAATATTATTATAAAATAAATATATAATTTGAATTTGAATGAATTGTATATTCAAAAATTATTTGTGTATATACATTATTTCTGTAATTAAGTCATTTCACTTTAAAAGCTTGATTTTATTCATTAGGAGTTGATTGGATTATAAAAAAGTGGGCATTCCATACCAGAACGGAACCAGGTGATTGAATGCTAGGGTTGGGAAAAGATTAGTGATGTCATTTGAAAATAAGACATTTTACAGGAGGACCTTATTACCATGTTATTGCCATGTTATTACATGTTATTGCCATGTTATTACATGTTATTACCATGTTAATACTATTACATTTAGTTAGAAAGATTTGATTTGATTTTTTTACCTTTCTTATAACGTGAACAATGATGAATCCAAGTCAGAAACTTGTATTAAGAAATTAAATATGGTGAAATATTTAATTTCAGTTTGACTATTGTGCACAGTCTCATGATTTGATGCTGTTTGAAAGTCCAGCCCAGACTCCCAATGGTAAAATACTCACTTCATCAGAGTGTCACCATTTGGCCGTGCTGTGTTTTTCAGCCCACGCTCAAATTAAAGCTGAGTGAATTGATGGGCCTTAAACCCCTGACACAGCATATTGCATATTTCAGGCGAGACTTGCAGATCCGTTTGCAGTATTTACAGCGCATTTCAGCTGCAGTGGAGCGCTGCGCCCTCCTCCATCAGCTCTAGTTTGCATCTTTACCTTCCGGCGCACTAAAAAACACACCCACACTGCACACCCGTCGGCAGTAATATTAGATTTAGCAAGTTAAAATGCATCCATACTGCAAAGAAACTGCATTAGCGTGTTTTAAATGACCCATGATAATTTGTATGGTTTCATATTTGTGCACTTATTCTGCCAGATTGTTGTGCAAGAAAAGCGGGCTGTATAATTTTGCCCCTGCAAACGTCTCAGATGTTTCAAACGTGAGCAGCCGAGGATCTTTTCTCCTCCCAGGGGCCCTGCGAGAGCGAGCGAAACGAGATTATACTGACCGATGCAGCTCCAGGTGTGGTGTGCTCGGACTGTCGAGTGCTCTCTGAAGGTGATTTGAACTGTGCCTCCAGAGGGAAGGATGTGATTAGTATGGCGTATTGCGCAGGCTTTCCGTGCAGGACGGTGGCAGATGAGAGACAGCGTGAGGTGGAAAAACTTGCCCTGCCGGAAGTGTCCGCAAACGCTCTCACAATGTGCACCCTGTCTCTTGTGGCGCGATTGGCCTTTCGTTCTGTACGCCGCGCTCGAGTCCACAGGTGTCGCCCGCTTATGTTTCTCGGCAGGATGTGACTGTTTAATTGGGAATGTCATTAGGGCTTCTGTTTGAAAGGCTTTTTCAGGGTCGGGTTAATGACTAATTGAGAAGCGGCGTGAACGAGTTGGGTGTTCAATGGCCCTAGAGGATTAATTGTGTGTGTTGAAGTAAAAGAGCGGATTTGTGACATATTGACCGCTCAGATTACCATGGTGCCTTCTTCATTCACGACGAGAGAGTCTCTATGAGAGTTTAAGTCTGACCCGGGGCTCGTTCAAGATGTTCCCAAGGACAATGATGTGATTTATAGGCAAAGTATTCGAAGATTTGAGAGAATTAATGACTTGAGCCAGAGGTTCAGTTGAGGACAAAGAGTTTAGGTCATTGCTGAAGATGAAAAAGTTCTAGTTCCCACTTCTTTATATTTATGGATGGTGTAGGGCAGTGGTTAAAAATGTAGATCTGGTTTGGTTGTTGGATCATTTATTTATGCATGTTCTCCACTACGGCTAGTGTGTTGATATGCGTTACCCGCCATAGTGGATTTTCACCCGCATTTGGCGAGTGTTCATTTCAAACCCTGTATATATATGGGTGGAAAATCCACTGTGGCAGCTTTGATTGGGTCGGCCAGCCAGCCATCAATCTGGGTTAGCCAGTGCCACCCTGGCCCTTATGTGGCTTCGCCACTGATTCAAGTCATCTGGTGAAACTGTTTATATCACAATATACAGTACATTGCAGAAAAACAAAATATCGCAATGTCAGTTTTTTCCAATGTCGTGCAGCCTTAATAAATATATATTTAAATCTTAAATCTTTTGAGTTTTTAATCCTAACCAGACGCAATGCGATAAGATTCCAGCGACAAACAATTTGTCTGGTTACTCCAGACACGATTTTGAGACATGATAAAGTCAATCAAAAATCACAGAAGAGTGCATGGGCGGGCTCTCTCTTGGTAAGCTCCCGGCACTCGCAGTGAAATAGATAAGTACATAATCAAATTCATGAATATTACACCATTTTAATATTATTAAAAATACATACTGAGTGAATGAAACAGTTTTTGTCATAGAATACACTTGGCTGTTCAAAATGAGTTGACAACTTTCTTGTTTCTTTCATTTACTTTGATCTAAGGGGGAATTGTCCACTTTTGCTTTCAGTACGGCTATAGCAGACACACAAAATGGTATTCAAACTCACATTAGACACTTTTAACATTAAATAATCATTGCCATACTTTGTGTTGCTGTTCCAGCTGCAACGTCGCAGAAAAATAGAAACAGTTTCTAAAATGGAATAACCATGTGTCGCTGTCGCGGACAAAAACTCGGATTAACATGGAAAAGATAACTTTTATCATGTCACAGCATGATAAAAGCATATATATATATATATATATATATATATATATATATATATATATATATATATATATACACACACACACACACACACACACACACACACACACACACACACACACACACACACACACACACACACACACACACACACACACACACACACACACACACACACACAGAACAAATTTATAAACACAACACTTGTTTTTGCCCCCATTTTTCATGAGCTGAACTCAAAGATCTAAGACTTTTTCTATGTACACAAAAGGCTTATTTCTCTCAAACATTTTAGAGTGGCCTTTTATTGTGGCCAGCCTAAGGCACACCTGTGCAGTAATCATGCTGTCTAATCAGCATCTTGATATGCCACACCTGTGAGGTGGATGGATTGTCTCGGCAAAGGAGAAGTGCTCACTAACACAGATTTAGACAGATTTGTGAACAATATTTGAGAGAAATAGGCCTTTTGTGTACATAGAAAAAGTCTTAGATCTTTGAGTTCAGCTCATGAAAAATGGGGGCAAAAACAAGTGTTGTGTTTATAAATTTGTTCTGTGTGTGTGTGTGTGTGTGTGTGTGTGTGTGTGTGTATATATGTATGTATGTGTATGTATGTATATGTGTATATATATATATATATATATATATATATATATATGTATATATATATATATATATATATATTTGTATGTATGTATATATATATATATATATATATATATATATATATATATATATATATATATATATGTATATATGTATGTATGTATATGTGTATATATATATGTGTGTGTGTGTGTGTGTGTGTGTGTATATATGTTTATATATATATATGTGTATATATATGTATATATATATATAATGTATATGTGTATATATATATGTGTGCGTGTATGTATATACATATACACACATATATTTACAAACTTTTATGTTTAAATCGTGCTTAATTGATTTGAAAGCACTATTTTAAATATTTATTTATTTATTTATATAATGCATATAATATATAAATGTATATAAAATATCATGCTACAACAAGACCAGCTTGTGATTGCATTAAAACACTGAATTAAAATACTTAGTAGTTTGTCAGATAAATCTAGGAATAAGGCTATTAAGCACAGCCAGTCACCGTAGTCAGTTACATTGTGGTCTGACACTCAAGTCAGTAGAAACTCTGAGATCACAGATTACTTGTTTTATGTGCTCAGAACAGACTTCTCATGAAACTCTCTTTTGTTTTTCTCCTCTGTAGGTGTTCTTCATGTGTTAGCAGCCCTTTCCCCTGCAACTGGTGTAAATATCGCCACATCTGCACTAATAACGTAGCTGAGTGTTCTTTCCAGGAAGGTCGAGTGAGCAGCGCAGAGGTAAGAAACCAAACCAGACCAGCTAACCAAACAAGCCTCTGTTAAATGACACGCATCAACTAAGGATGGACTTTTTGAGGTATTTTGTTATTTGTAGTGAAGTATTCAAACACATAATGAAAATCATTGTTAATCATATTGTTAGTCAGAAATTTTTTAAAGGATTGTTGAATTTGCAAATATTTCAGTCACACACACACATAAAAATAATTACTTATATTTGATATATATTAAATATTTATGGGTGTATATATATCCTAGATTAAAAATAAATGTTTAACACATTCTTGACATGCTAATCATAACTGTTTGCTTTTAAATCTTGATGTTTTAGATTTAAAAATTTGTATTAAAAAACTATTTTTTTAAAAGCAGTTTGGTAAACTGTTGATCTTCGCATTCTCTTCCCACCATAAAATTGAAAGTCACTTCTAATCTATTCATCTGAATTGTCTTTTTAGTAATCAGCTAGTTAGTGCTGATCAAGTACATGACTACTCTATTTCTCATGCCCATTCCTAGTCTGAACCGTTCCAGTCTCGAGGGTTTGATCTGCAGCGGTGCCATGCGGCATAATCAGATTCAGCTTTATTATGAGTTCATTTATGATTCAGTGTGGCTCAGATGACTCACTGTTTCTCTTTCTCATATGAAAGATAGATTCAGATGTTCAGAACGGCTCATCTGTTCTCAGTTTCCTTTGCTGTGATGTTCCCTAAAGGGTTGGCATTCTCTTAAACAGGGTATGCAAGCTATTGTCCCTGCTCCCTGAAGGAACAGGAAGTGAATACAACAGAACCACTTATGTGTCCGTCTCAAATTCGCATACCAATTTAAAGGGATAGTTCTCCCAAAAATGAAAAATTCTGTCCTTTACTCACCCTCATGATGATGTTCCAAACCCATATGCTGGCATACAGAATAAATAGCAACATGAGGGTGAGTAAATAATGGCAGATTTTCCTGTTTGGATCAACTATTCCTTTGACATCCAACAAGCCCCTCAGGCCATGGCAAACCCAACCTGGTCAGTGCCCTCTGGACCTGTTTCTCTCACAAGTGTCCATCTGTATGTGTTGGTTACACAATTGGTTCTTTCACTCGTTGTCTGTGGAACACTGGGAACTTTCTCACATGCTTCATTGTTTGTCTCGATGTGTGTTTACACTGGACGATAAAAAGAATTGTTGCAAATGTCATTCTGACTGTGCTATTAATTTTTAAAGCATGTGGAATCCTTTATAATTTTTTGCCTTATGGTTAATGAAATGGACAAAAAAATTGTTAGACTTGCATTGAAGGAGGGACTTGAACCACATCTAGAGACCAAAATACCATAAGCCCACACACACACACACACATATGTGTGTATATGTATGTGTGTATATATATATATATATATATATATATATATATATATATATATGTGTGTGTGTATATAATATAAAAATAAACATTTATAAATATAAATTTTATATTATTTATAAATAATATTTATTATTTATATAATAAATATTTATATAATTTATTATTTAAATAATATAAAAATTTATAAATAATATATCTAATAACTAAAAAATTAAAGTTTATAAAAATAAAAAATATATTAAAATGTATTTATTTATTTATGGTGATCCACATTCAATATATAATTCAAAATTTTATATATATATATATATATAATATAATTTTTTTTTTTTTTAAGACAACATTCATATAAATTTATGATAGATTGTTTTTATTTATTTATTTATTTATTTAAATTATTTATTTTGTGCTTATTTTAATAGTTTATTTATTGGTGAAACACAAGCAATAAATTGATTTGCTAAGAAAACTGATTTTATTAATTTGTAAAACACATTCACCAATAAATTTTGCAATATTCCAATTTGCAAAATTAATGAAATTCTCAACTTGGATGCCATAGCAACTGTAACACTTAAAATTTAAAATTCTTAATATATCTTATAACATACGCATAATTCACCCAGGATTCACATTTGCAGATGCCATTCTCAAAATGATGCAGAAGGTACTTTGGCTCTTTTTGCGTCCAGTATAAGTAACCACCCAGATCACCCTGGTATCCATTTAGCAAATTGTCATCTGCAAACTATTTTCTGCAGAAGTGTAGAATCTAGTGCAGTCATTTTTATTTCCATTTTGCAAAGCCGATTTGAGTCAATCAGATTTTCATCCTGTTGATTTTGCAATTCTCCATTCACCGCGCTGCGGTGTGATGGATGTATGAGTGTTTTCAGGGTGTCTAAAGTGTAATTCCTTCCAGAATTTCAGGTGCTAATGAGTATCGAGCCAAATAACTTGGCCAACTTTTTTTGTTGGTGCCTTTTGTTTGTGGTTACTGATGTTTGAAATGGGCCCAAGTGTTTAATGTCTGGGTTGGTGTCGTTTTTCTAGCCAAGATTCTGTTGCGGTGAGGGAAAATAATAGTCTTAGCACAGATTTGGCCCAATCTGCGACTAGATTTACATCTTGTATTCCCGCCCCCTCTTTTTTCCTCACTCCTTTTCGCCATTTCTTTCTCTGCTTTTGCTTTTCATTTCTTGTCTGAGCGCATTATTGCACACTTGACTGAGCTGTAGGCTGCTTTCTTCAGAGGTTGAGAAGTTACTGCTGCCTCTCTCTTTTCTACTGCACCCGATGACCGAGGAGTTAAAGGAACACAGCATATGTGCCTCTCCAGCTGCTTGGGTACCAGACACTGAGTGCATTTGCTTTATTTATATCTCTCTTGCATTTCTTTGCATCATGATTACAGAGTAAAACCACAGCGACAGGAACAAAGTGACCCAGCTAACTAACGCTGTAGCTTTAGATGAAACAAGATGCAGATTTGAATCCAAGTGTGAATCGACCATCTAGTCCGCTTATAGACTGGTTTTAGCCACTGCTCGCTCCCCAGTCCACCCATTTTATGTAACGTTTATAGAATTGCTGCTGTAGTTATGACATCATCCTTGTTGTGACACAGCCATTAGTGAAAGTGAGAGTTTGGATCAAATGAGCCTTAGAAGCAACATATTAGAGATAAGCCATTGATTATTTACATGTTTTGACTAATAACAAAAAAAAGGGCAGTGTTACAAATCTGAAATGCTTTGACTAAAACAAAAAATATTACGTATATATAATGTTTGTATTACTCTTCGTAGTATATATATATATTTGTAAAATACTGTAGTAATTTATTCAGATATAACTTGCCCTGTCAACATTTTCACTGGCTTTTATTTTAGCTGCACATTTAAAATGCATCAAAAAATATATATATATTTTTATATATATATATATATATATATATATATATAATTATTAATATAAATACATAAAGTATTGTTTACCCAAAAATAAAAATACACATACACTTTTAGACTGCCTAAAAGTTTGTGTAATAAAGTTTGTGTTGAATCAAATAAAAAAAATTATATGTCTATTTGATGCTTTTTCATTTAACACAATAATGACTTTAAATTATATTTTGAGGGTCATTTCTCAGCCAAATTTGATATGTGATTAATTTGCAGTTAGATTAATTAATTGCCACATTGTTTAAATAATTAGATTTTTAAAAAAATGAATCGCTTGACGGTAATGATAGATAGATAGAATGACTAATTGATTGATTGATTGACACAACATGAAAATAATTATTGTCTTTAATACTGTGCTTCAAGACTCATCTCTAAGATAAAAATAAGATGCTATGAAAGTGTGGAATACGACTCCAATAAATTGCTTAATCTGTTTGGTCAGATGTGACAAATCAGGTTAGAAGCTTCTATAAGCGTCTCCAGACATATTAATATTTCATTTGGTCAGTGCCACTTTTTATGCCGCCATTACAGCCGCAGAAGCTGCCAGGCAACTAAGTGTTTTCATATCTGTGATTCTGACATTACAGTTTTTCAATTAGAGAAATTATTAACTATGCGCACTCTAACGGAGCCATGGCTCAGAGAAACAAGGTTAATTGGATCTGTAATCAGGCCGTGTGGATAATGAGGCTTAATGATATCCAGATGAAAGATTGAAAATGATTTGATATATGATTTGGACTTTACATAAGCACGACGGGACAGACACCCATACGATTAACACCTGTCTGATTTCAGAAAGAGACGCACAGGCACACAGGGGGAGGAGCCAACAAGAAAAGAGGAAAATCCTCCCGTCTTTAGTTGCAGAAGGGGGTGCCGCGCGCCCGTCGGCTTTTGGCGCATTTTAATTTTACACTTAACTGAACATCAAAGAGATGCTTTATCAGTGCTTATCTGAGGCAGCCAGCAGCGCTGAGATATGCCCATCTCTCTCCGTCTCTCTCTCTCGGTTTGTCTGTCTTCCCCTCTAGCACTATGCCTGACAATCTTCTTATCACCCCCCCTCACTTTTGTTCAAGAAAAGAGTTAGTCAGCGAAAAGTGGTGAGTCATCCAGTGTTGATACTGGAGGGCAGAGTGGTGGTATAGCAGGCCAACAGATCCTCCGCCTGCTTGGAACGCAGTGACAGCAGTTCAGAGAGCGTCCCGTCAGCGGTGTGTCCGTGAAGAGAGATGGCAGCACTTGTCACTCTCATGTTCACATGCGTGATCGCTGCTCATCTGAAACGTTTTCTCCATTGTGTGTGCAAATACACACATGCACAGTAGTGCCGTTCCAAAACCTAGTGAGCTGCCTATTTTGTTTTTTTTCTTCTTGTTTATATTTTTCTTTTTGTTTTAATCAATCAGTTAATCAATTATATATTAGATACTTTTATTTAAAGCATTGCATTCAAACATTTTATTAATTCTATCTATTGGTCTGTCATATTTGTCTGTCTGTCTATCTATTGTTCATTGGTTCGTTGGTTGGTTCATTCGTTGGTTCATTCATTCAATCTATTGTTCGTTCGTTCATTCACTTTATCGTTTTCATTCAATCTACCGTTCACTCATACAATTTATTGTTTGTTGATTCAATCTATTGTTCGTACGTTTGTTCATTCATTCAATTTATTGTTCGTTCATTCAATCTATTGTTTGATCAATCTATTGTTCATTCGTTCGTTCAATTTATCGTTCCTTCCATACAATCTTTGATTCGTTCATTCAATTTATCGCTCTTTCATTCAATCTGTCGTTTGTTTGTTTGTTAGTTCAACCTAACGTTCATTCGTTCAATCTATCGTTGTTCATCCGTTCATTCAGTATGTCGTTCGTTCAATCTGTCGCTTGTTCATCCATTCGTTCAATCTATCGTTCGTTCAATTTATCTGTCTGTCTTTTGTCTGTCTGAAAACTGAACTGAAAACTCCAACAAAAAGAAGTGCACTTTATATACCTGAATGATGCACTTAATTAACCAAAAAACTAAGTGTGAAATGTTGGACACTTAATTCACTCAACTGCCACAACGTTCCTTATGTTAGATGTAGGGTTTACACTTTGTTGGTAATAATACAAGGATTTGCGAGTGTGCAGAACTCTAAAGCACATGGTGAATGAAAACTCATTCAGCGTTTTGAGCGGTGTTGAGCACATTCTGACTAACTTAAGCACCTCTGATTGGACATTGTGTTCACGCGCTCAACAAACATGTCTGTGATTGGCTACAATGCTCAACACTGCAAAAACACAATGTAAATAGAAACCTTTGACGCTCTTCACAGAGCTTAAAACACACACGGGAGAATTTGAAAGCAGCCCCTATCACTGTGTACCAGATACTCTATACCACCGGTACTGCAGAAATGCTGGTATTGTCACATTTATAAAATGTCAGTACCAACTTTGTTCTGACTCTTTTGACAACTGAGTACATGGTGCATTGTTTAAGTATATAGTATGCAGTAACACTTTATACAAAATTATTTGGTAAAATATTCTGTTTAGACTTAAATTTAAGTTGTTGTTTTTTTTTTTTTTGCAATGCATTCTGGGATCATATCTGACTTATGATAGCAACCTGAGTCGTAACAAAGCACTGTTCGCCAGAGGAGAACTGGCCCCCCGACTAAGCCTGGTTTCTCCCAAGGTTTTTTCTCCATTTTAACACCTGTTTGCCACCTGATGTCACCTGTTGGAGTTTTGGTTCCTTGCCGCTGTCGCCTTTGGCTTGCTTAGTTGGGGACACTTGACAATTGACATTTGATATTCAACAGTGCTTTGATCTGCCTGCATTGACACTATTCCTTACGAGCTGCTGTGCAGCCAAAATAATGTACCAGTTATCACTGTAAAGCTGCTTTGACACAATCTGCATTGTAAAAAGCGCTATATAAATAATGGTGACTTGACTTGACTTGATTGCCCTCTCTGCAAAGTCTATATGTGATGCTGTCTTAGATTTTGGCCACAAGGTGTCTTAGAAGAAAGCATGATTATAGTAAGCAGCTCACTAGGTTTTAGAACAGAGCAACTTTCGAATCACACATTGATTTCCCATTGTCATTTCAGGATATTCAGGCTGAGTTTGGACCGGATGTAAACGAGAAACAAGCTCACTGTCATTTAGTTAGCTGGTGGGGCGAAATCCGTGTTGGCGTGGGCTGAGAGCATATGTGTGCTCTTTCAATGATTACCACACTGGCTTATTTTTACATTCACAATGCACAGGCGTTCTTTTGCTCTGATCAGTGTGTGTGAGTCAGTGATCCAGGCCCTTAAGCCGACGTATGTGTGTGTGTGTGTGTGTGTGTGTGTGTGTGTGTGTGTAAGAGAGAGAGAGAGAGAGAGAGAGTGGCTCAGTGAAGTGCATCTTCCCCCAGTGTAAGCTCTGCCCCGGTGCCTTGGCCCAGGCTTTGAGAGGTGCTTCAAAAACCCTGACATAAAAACACTCTTCACACTGTAAACAGGGCGAGTGTGACGGGGTCTCTCCAGCTCCCAGCAGCACTCCAACGCCCTGGGCCTAATCCACTGAACAGCAGCCGGCTTCTCTCTGTCTCTCTCCACTGCAGTGTTTTCCAAGAGGAGTATTGCTACATCTGTTTGAGGGTCCTCTGAAGTCATATTGATTAGGAGTCTTTCACTCTGAGCTCGTCCCAAATTATATTATAAATTCTGTTCTGATGATGATGGGATTTTTGTGCACTAAATATAGACATTTACCCACAAGACTTATGTTGCATAAAATGCTCCTCAATGATTTCGCCTCGAAGTATTGACAGAAAAACTAGATCCTTTCTTAAGTCATTGAATCATTTTCACATTGGTTGCAAAGCAGTTGTGTATGTGTGAATAGATGAAAATAAATAGGGAAAAAGTGGTTAAAAGAAAACAGATAAGTGGGTAGGAATGATTTCCATATCAGAGTGCAAATTTTAGCAGCTTTAAATGTTGTAGAATTGTAGAACAGGTCAAAGGACAGATAATTACTACATGGAGCACAACAAAAGACTAAATCAGTGCAGAGATTATAGTGTGACAAATATAAACAGAGATGTGTAAACATTCCTGCAGATGTTGTGCTGTAGTCAAGAATAAGTTCAGCAGTCTTACTGTATTACACATTATACTACAGGGCTGTTGAATGCTTGAATCTGATTGGCTGACGAACGTTCTAAGGTGTGCAGTTATTTTCAGGGAAACGCGCGGCTAAAGTAGTTCCGGGCAGCTCTTGACCGCATTACAGTTCCATATCACTTCACCAAATGATTTCAGTTATTTCAATGGTCCTACAGCAGCAAAAATAACCAAAACCCACAGCGACACTGAAAAGTATGGAAAGCACATACTCTCTAAAGCGAAAATGGTTTAATGTAAAATAAAATTGTTGTATTTAAAGGGGTCATATAATAGCACTTTTACAAGATGTAAAATAAGTCTCTGAGTGTGTATGTGAAGTTTTAGCTCAAAATACCCCACAAATAATTTTTTATAGTATGTTAAATTTGTCACTTTTTGAGGGTGAGCAAAAACGGTCAGTTTTTATGTTTGTCCCTTTAAATGCAAATGAGCTGCTGCTCTCAAGAAGAGGGTGGAGTTTCAAGAGCTTGTGCTAGCAGCGCCGATTACCTCACGCAGACTCACTGAAAATGTTCAGCCTTTTATGTTCAAACCGGAGTCGGACAATGATGGAGAGACTCAAGAAGAAGTGACAACATGTAGAATGCAACAGGACGCTTCTGAATAGTTAGTTGATGAATTTATGTAGCTGATGTTGAGTTAACTGTCTTAAAGTCATTGATTAGCATATTCTAACATGATAATCTATAAATTGCTCGTGTGGGAACTGCTGTAAGATGTCTACAGAGTCAGAGAATATATGCTGCATGAAGATAGAACAGGTATAGTTTAGTTTAATTGCAGTTATAACTTGTCATGTTATTACCTTGCTTTTATGATATGCTATTGCATTTGTGTTATGTACTGTATTACCTCACCCCTTTGTTGCATGTTCTCGGGGGCGGGGTTTATGTCAATTTTAGGGTTACTGATGTTACTAACCCGGGAAGAAGCTCGTTTTAGTACATATCAGCCGTTTGTTGTAGTCCTTAAACAGAGAATTCTTCAAAAGAAAATATCTCTCTTTGCACTGAACTTTGAGCCACGTAACTTTGCAGATGTTGTTTATGCTCAAACAGCAACATTACACACTAACTAAAGTTAAAAAAAGTAAAATCATAATAAAGCACCCCTTTAAAATGTGTTTCATAACTAACAGAACCAAGAAAATACCTAAAAATAGCTTCAAGTAAAGTTAAAGATGGTAGAAAAAAAAACGAACTGCTGTCAGTGACTGGCATTCTTACAGCAGACATGTTTAAATTCGTCGTCTTTTCATTTACACACATTCTTTGACCTTCACATTGCCAATTAAACCGACTGTCTTTTCTGGATTGGGCCGGTTTTGAATCCAGCGGCTGCTCTGTGTTCTAATAAGGGTCTCATTCTTCTCATCTGTATTAAAATGCGTTTCATTATATCAGTATATCACACATAGATGTCCTCCTACACAACGCCGCGTGTCTGTTTGCCGGCTTTGCCTGGGTTGATGAGGATACAGCGTGTTTGTTATGCACATGGTAGGTGACCTCTGGAAATGGATGGTCCCTAATTACGGCCCGCACTCACACCCTCATTCCTCAGCGTCTGAACAAATGCATTTTTAAGTCTCACTCTTATTGTGTGGTCTCGAAGATGGAAATGTTTTTGAGTTTGTAAGCAAGAGCAAGAGCAAGAGTAAAACTATGTCTGTTTTAAGGGAGAGATTTCGAGTAAAATATGATGTTCCTCTGAGGATGTTGGATGCTAGTTGTGGAGTGTAAAACTTTATGACTAGTGTTAGTTCTGGCAGTATATATAGATGTGTAGCGGTGAAACAGCTGATGTAGGAGATTGTTTCGTTGTGGATTTATCGGTGTGAGCAGTTCTAAATCTCTTTCTGTTTGGCCGCCATAGCATACAACACCACAGCAGTTCTGCATTGTTGTTTAATTTGTTGTAATCTTTTGATACCTTTCTGTTTATTTGTGTCAGAAATGGATTATAATAAATAAATATTTAAATATAATAATAAATATAAATAAAATATTATAATACATTTATATAAAATATTATTGTGTGTTTTACAGTTTTATAATTTGTAAAATAATTTTTTAATTTGTAAAATTGTGTGTGTGTGTGTGTCTTTTTTAAAGTTTTTTATAGAAATTTTTTATTAATTTGTAAAATTGTGTCTGTGTGTGTATATACAGTCAAACCAAAAAATGGGGTTTATTCAGACATTTTTGATATTTCTGATATATTTATACTAGTGGGTGCAGGACACTATAGTTCATTTCTGTAAGTGAGGAGAGCAAAATAAAGTAAACTGTGACATTATACCCAAAAATTCTTCATACAGTGGACTACCAGTAAAACTGATAAAAATATGAAAATTATTCAGACACTTTGACCTGACCATGTTTTGCTTAAGTGTTATCTGACATAATTAAGATTATATATATATATATATATATATATATATATATATATATATATAAAATGTGTGTGTGTATGTGAGAGATCATACAAAATGCATGTTATTCTTTATTTAGTACTGTCCTGAGTAAGATATTTTACATAAAAGATGTTTACATATAATCCACAAGACAAAAAAATAGCTGAATTTATTAAAATGACCCTGTTCAAAAGTTTGGGAACCCTTGGTTCTTAATACTGTGTGTGGTTACCTGGATGATCTATCTTTTTTTATTTTGTGATGGTTCTTCATGAGTCTCTTGTTTGTTCTGAGCAGTTAAACTGAGCTCTGTTCTTTAGAAAAATCCTCCAGGTCCTGCAGATTCTTCAGTTTTCCAGCATTTTTTGCATATTTGAACCCTTTCCAGCAGTGACTGTATGATTCTGAGATCCATCTTTTCACACTGAGGACAACTGAGGGACTCAAACACAACTGTTAGAAAAGGTTCAAACATTCACTGATGCTCCAGAAGGAAACACGATGCATTAAGAGCCGGGGGGTGAAAACTTTTATTTACAGGATAAAGATTTTTATCTGTTTTATCCACATTTTTCTCTTTTTGTTGAAATATCTTTTTTTTTTTTCATTTAGTACTGCCCTCCGGAAGCGACAGAAGATACCTACATTTTTCCCGAAAGACAAATTATGTACAATTTACCTTGATCTTCAAATTCCAAATGTTTTCACCCCCCATCTATTAATGCATCATGTTTCCTTCTGGAGCATCAGTGAATGTTTGAACCTTTTCTAACAGTTGTGTTTGAGTCCCTCAATGGTCCTCAGTGTGAAAAGACAGATCTCAGAATCATACAGTCACTGCTGGAAAGGGTTCAAATATGCAAAAAATGCTGGAAAACTGAAGAATCTGCAGGACCTGGAGATTTTTTCTGAAGAACAGAGCTCAGTTTAACTGCTCAGAATAAACAAGAGACTCATGAAGAACCATCACAAAATAAAAAAAAGATAGATCATCCAGTATTAAGAACAAAGGGTTCCCAAACTTTTGAACAGGGTCATTTTAATAAATTCAGCTATTTTTTGTCTTGTGGACTTTATGTAAACATCTTTTATGTAAAATATCTTACTCAGGACAGTACTAAATAAAGAATAACATGCATTTTGTATGATGTCTCTTATTTTGTTAAAATTATTCACATTTTATATAGTATACATACATACAGTGCACAGCATAAATGAGTACACCCCCTCTGAACAAATACAAAAGATGTATTTTCTTTATGATCGCTAATGCAATTCATGGAAAGTAAATCCATAAATAAGTAAATTAGCCAATTTTGTTTAAATTAAGGATTGCAGAAATGAGTACACCCTAGATTTAATTCAACAAATGTATAATATACTAGTACTTAGTATGCCCTCCATAATTTTGAATATACTGCTCTGACCCTTCTTGGCACGGAGTGTTTGAGTTCATGACAAATTGTCACATCTGTTCTGTTTAACTCCTGGATGATGAGCTTCTTAAATGCCCTGATCTTTAATGGGGAGTGTTGCTCAACTCATCTCTACAGAATCCCCCACAGGCGCTCAAGAGTGTTAAGACTGAGTGCAATACATGTCCACAGAAGGTTTTTCACCTTGGGAGAATGCATATCCTAATTGTCATGTTGAAAAAATGCCCAACAATGCAGGGAATGAGGAAAGGGTAACATCGTCTGTTTCAAGTTTGTGTATTAAATTACACAGTGGTGTGGGAATTCATGACAGCATTGATAAAACACAACTCCCTCACACCTTCAGCACTCATACATCCCTATATAAGAGCTTTACTACCACTGGACTTTACTGTGGGAACCAGGCACATCTCACTGTACTCCTCCTCTAGCAACACCATAACATTTTGGATGCTGTTAGATCCAAAATGATTGATTTGGTCTCATGAGACCAGAGTATTGATTCCCAGAAGTCTATATTTTTTAAATATGGGCTTTGGAAATGGCTAACTGACTTTATTGTGCTTTAGCTACAGTAGGTTGTTCCAGTGAGAACAACAACCATGCATGTCATTTCTGCAGGCTGCATCTCTGTGAGATAAACAGTCACTCTTTTCATAGCTTTTGCTGGCTCTGAGACACTCGCTTGGTATTTCTCCTGCTCTTTGTCTAGCAAAAAAATCCCTCATCACTAAATGAAAGCTTAAAATGAAGGCCTGAAGTCCATTGTTTTTAAATTTAAAACAATGATTTGGTAATCCTCTTGTACCACTGTCCTCTTTTGTGCTAAGAAATAAGTCTCCTGACAGTTCTCTCCCAAGTTCGATTGTTGTCAACATTAAGTCTGAGAATGATTCAATGGGCCTTAAACTTACACCAGAACATTTTTATTTCATTTTATTTAGTAACTTTTAGGAGGGTGTATTCATTTTTGCAAATTTTATTTTCCTAAACAATTTTGACATGATACTTTGGTAATTGATTAAGCAAACTTGCTGGAACATTATATCTCTAAAGAACCCTAACATGTCTTCTAAGTAATTGAGTAATTGCTGACTTTCAAAAGTTTATATAATATATATATATATATATATATATATATATATATATAAAGAAACTCTTCTGAATTGTGCCAGAACAACTGCATAGCAACATGTTAAAATCACCCAGAACACCTCAGCAACCAGATAGCAGCGTCCCGGCATCGTGGCATTGTTTTTGAAAGGGCAAAACCACTTGTATTTGTAAAAATATCTAGTATTTGGCTTCCATTATAGTGGGTTTATAAATATTGGTATTAGTTTATAATAATGTATGTTTAGAAAGTTAGAAATGTCATAAAACATACTTATTTATACTTGAATGTGAATTACTGATCTGTCAAGCAGTATGACATATTAAAGAAGGTTATTATATAAGTTATTGAGAGTTGTAGCATTTGCTGTGTCATGATCTGAGAGTGACGTTGATTGACAGCATGGCTGGTGTGCCGTAATCACTCTCCCTCCGTAACATTTATCATTACAGGAAGCTTAATTAGCTTATGTATGTATTTAACCTTAAAGAGCAGCACTGCAGGGACACGATTCACCAAGACTAATGGCCACAGAGAGATCGCACACATTTTCAAACTGGCCTCATTCCCAACGGGACCCCCCCCCCCCTTCCTCTCACATAACGTTTTATTTTTCCTTGTTCTCACTTTGATGCTCTGCCTCTCATTTTTTCACTATCTGTTTGTGTTCTCCAAGTGTCACTTCTCCTTCTGTCCCTTCTCAATCTGTTTTCTTGTTCCCACAATGCAATCTTTCTTTTTCTTTCACTCTCTCACACTCTTGTTCTCTCCCAAATCTCTCTTCCTCCTCTCCAGCCTCGTCTCGTCTCGGTGGGGCGACTCTTTCATTAACGAGCTGCGGGCAGAGGTAATTAATTGTGGGATGAGTGACAGAGACGCCATTAGCTCAGCAGGAAACGCTCTGGCTGCTGTGGTCCTTCAAGCCGGACGCTGTAGCCACACAGGAAGTGACACGGCGGGCGTCTGTCACCAGCCAGCCATTACATAGCGCCACTCACATCTTTCCCCCCCAGCCAATCTTGATGTGTCTCTGAAGCACGGCAAACAGGCCTGACGCAGACACTTTCACACAGAGTGCCCCGTCCTCTCTTCTCATGCCAACCGTTAGCGATAAGCTATCATGTTTTTACATTAGCAAACACTTTACTGCTAAAACAGAAATGGCTGACATCAAGTTTGCATGAAGATCTCCTGATAAGAGTCTTTTAAAGCCGAACTGAGACTGCAATCTTATGCCTTCATGTTGTAGGGAGTTTGTGCCAAACGAACATCTTTCATCTAACAAGTGCTCTATTTATACATTAAATGGAGGTTTATTCTTTCTGTATCTTACGGATGGTGTTCAGTCAATACTGAGATTCTGGCTCGACTATCATAGCAGTCTTTGGTATCTCTATATCAATACTAAATCGATATCTTGGGCAACAAGTAAACAGCCTCAGGCGACAGATGAAATGAAACGAAGGCTGTCAAAAGATTCAAGAATTCACAATCCCATAATATTTTGTTATATATATATATATATATATATATATATATATATATATATATATATATATATATATATATATGTATGTATATATATATATATGTATGTGTATATATATATATATATATATATATATATATATATATATATATATATATATATATGTATGTGTATATATATATATATATATGTATATGTATGTGTATATATATATATATGTATATGTATATGTATGTATGTGTATATGTGTGTATATATATATATGACAGACTTGCGACTTGAAGACTCGAAGTGGCTCCAGTCATATTTCAAGCAATTCAAAATGGCGGACAGTGCGCATCTGAAGTGTCTCAGCTGAAGGAAATAATCCATTATTTATCGGCTTTAATATATCAGCCAAATTTCTTATTGAGCCGATAACCATAACATTAAAAATGAACATAAATCGGCTGATACCAATATGGTGGCCGATATATTGTGCATCCCTAGGTTTTATGAGTTTATTTATATAAATTCCGAATTACAGTTATAATTTTAAATTGGCTAAGTATGTTAAACCTTTTTTTTAAATAAATCTCACGTGTCAATGCGTCTCATGTTTATATAGACAATTACATGAAAATGCCTCTTTTACAATGAACATCAATTCAATATCTGAATGTCCATTTTCATATTTTGGGGTTTTTTTTAAGAATTTTTTTTATGATATTTATATACTGATTAATTATACTGTTTACTTTGTACATATTAAGCAGTTTTGTGTTAAAATATTTGTATTAGATTTTTTTGAAAATGGTACATATACTGTACATTTCTACAAACGTTTTAAAGGGGAGCTGTTATCCCCCTTATACAAGATGTAATATAAGCCTGTGAAGTGAATGTGTCTGTGAAGTTTCAACCCGAAACACCCTACAGGTAATTTATTATAGCTTGTCAAATTTGCCCCTATTTGGGTGTGAGCAAAAACACGTTTTTGTGTGTGTCCCTTTAAATGCAAATGAGCTGCTGCTCCTGGCCCCTTTTCCAAAAGAGGGCGGAGCTATAACAGTTTGTGTTTTGGTTGCTCAACAACAACAAAGCTGGAGAATCTCACGCAGCCAAAATGAGGATCGTCAGTAACGGGGTTCAGCCTTACATTGTTCAAACCCGAGTCGGACACTGATGGAGAGACTCAGGAACATGTTACAACTTTTAGAATGCAACTGAACATTTCTGAATGGTTAGTGGATAAATTTATGTAGTTGCTGTGGAGTTGATTCAACTCATCAGCTAGCATGTGCTGTCATGTTAATCTTTTGTTCAAATCCAGTGTTGAATTGACCCTCATTTGTGAAGCAGTCCGGCGTAAAATGTGCATGTTAACAGCACTCTACTACAACTCTTCCTCTTCTCTAAAGCAGCCCAACATGACCTCACTCCCTTTGTTGCGTGTTATTGGGGGCGGGGTTTATGTAAATTTTGGGGTTTGTGATGTCACCAACCCATGAAGAAGCTCGTTGTAGTCCCTACCAGACATTTGTTGTAGTCCTTAAAAAGTGATTTCTGTAAAAGAAAATATCTCCCTTTGCATTGAACTTTGAGCGTCGTAACTTTGCAGATGTTGTTTATGCTCAAACAGCAACATTACACACTAACTAAAGTTAAAAAAGTGAAATCATAATCAAGGACCCCTTTAAACTTTAAGATTTTTTTTTCTTTTTCATCATTTTGGACATCCTTATATGTCTTTGACAGAAATACAATATTATTGTTTGATTTCCATATTTATGTACAAGTGTACTGATTACCATATTCAGATACTATGGTAATTTCTGATTACCATATTTATGTACAATGGTATTGTTTGATTGCCACAGCTCAGCACCCAAATACTAGACCACTGCACCAAATCACATTTTTGAATGTGTATTTCATCAATGCTGTAGAGTAGATGATTAGTTCAGCCTCTGCAGTGAACTGACACTTCCATATGGACTATAATTTGTAGTTATTTGTATGTTTTTTCAAGTCAGGCTTCATAAAGCACTTTCTGAATATTATCCAGCTCCAATCAACCAATCAGAGCTTTAGAAACTTCAACACACACGCTCCTCAGATTATACAGGCCATTAAAAAAAAATCAGCCTTAGCTGAAGAATAAGGTCAAAAAATATCATGTAACGTTTAATTGGAACAGCTCCCAAGTGATCCGGAGACTGAATTTATTTTTCTCGGCACTGAGGGAAGGGAGCATATTTCATGGATTATGGCTTATGAAGACTGAAAATGGGATTAACAGGGTAGAAGGAATGGAAAAACGGAGTGAGTGACTGAGCAACTGACTGCTCGGGAAATCATATATGTAAGCAACAATTCGTTTTTTCCTCTCGCCAACCTGCAGTGAAAGATTGGATTCCTTGTTCATTTTGTGTGTGTGTGTGTGTGTGTGTGTGTGAGAGTGTACATGCTTTTTCTGAATGTGTGGCATGAATTTCTCCCTCGCCCGCTCCGGCTTTTTATGTTTCAACGGAGAAAAGTGCTTAGCTGTGCGATAAGCGGGATATGCACAATAAGGTTAATGGAGAGACTGTCAACAGGCAGTAAGCTGCCAGGCCTCTCCTAATGGGGTGCTAATCAGTGCGAGGGAAAAGCCCTACTGGGGAAACAAGCAGCTGCTCGGGTGGCTGGATACAGTTACTGTTGCTGCGTAGATGCATAAAAACACGGGCGGTGGCATTATGATGTCACATAGAAAGGCACTGAACCTTACTTGAAAGCCGAATGGGGCAATCCGTTGCTTAAATCACTGTAAATTAAACATAAAGTGACTTTATTTGACGATATTTGGGTTTTGTAGTGCATGGATACAGCCTCCTGTTTGTTAAAGCAATATGACACGAGAGACCTTGCGGTACAGTGTTTACCCCCCATTTAAAGGTGTACTCACACTATATTTTATAAGTTTGGGGACCTCTAAGCTACAAATTCATAGCTCAATACACCATGGCAAAACATAATTAAAGATATGTACAAAAAAAGTGTATGTACAAAATAAAATTAAGACTAAGCACAAGCATCATAAATTCATAAGATGAATTACATATCACATATTTAAAAGTTTTTTCCAGTGAAAAAATGCCTTAAAATTGCCTCATTTAGTATACACGGATCTATGAATATGCTAATTAGCCCCGCCTCCACTCACTGGCATGAGCTCAGAGAGCCGCTCGGTCAACTTACTGAGGTAAACGCTACACAATGGTATCGTATTTTACTACGTCGGGCACATAACTGTAATTAATATGATTAGCGTTTTGTTTGACTATGTTATCAAACAGCTAATAATGTGTTGCTAATGTTACACAAATCATGTTCACATTCGCGAGTATAATACAATCCAAAAACTCATGGAACTGGCAGGAAAAACTCAGGGAACAGGAGAACACAACCACCTAACATAGATGATACAGGAAAAAGAACTGAACAAAACAGGGAGTTCGTATACCAGAACTAAATGAGGGAACTAATGAGTTAATTAATAGGACAACAGGTGAACTGAATTATGAATTAAGGGAACACACTGGTACACACTAGGAAACTGGGTCACATAGGAACAGGGAAAACAGATCTAACACAATGAAACTCAATCAAAACATTACATTACTTTTATCATTTAATTTTTAATCATATCATTTAAAACACTATCATCATCATTTGTTGTTGATAACCGTTTAAGGTCTGTAATAATTTACATGTTTACAGCCTACTGTGACCGCATGTCATTGGGTTTTAACCACAACATTATGCGAAGATGCGGATGTTCTGTAAGTAATGAAATGTATTAATCATAATAAACAATTCCTCTGTGCATAATATAGTTCATTAGCCTAAACGTAGGCTGTTTACATTGGCCACCATGGCAACATGGCACATTAATATAGAATTCAATTGATGTGGCTCGTCCAATCAGACGAATTAGTCAGAACTACATCACAGCGTGATGAGTTATGTACTGGTAAACACTGACATTACCTCCCCGCTCCTTAGTTAACAAGCTCTTCAGCTTATCTCTAACCTTTCAGCCACGTTCAGCAAACACTCCATCCCTGGCTTGTTTAATTCATAATTAAGTAGTGATTGGAGCTTGTTAATGAGAACAAGCAAACTGACATTAAGAGGGAAGGGGCAGGAAATGTCTTCAGGGTGCAGTTGCCTTTAATTTGAGAAGAATATACACAGGCAATGGATGTTAACAGGTTTGTTAAGAGAAAAGATAGGGGAGGTTTCTAATTGCCATTAGTCTTAGCAGAAAACAACTGGCCAAACTATTATGATATTTAAAGGCAGTTATGTTGTAAAACTGTGGATGGATAGGTAGTTCATTTTAGATAACTTGAACGAAAAAACTTGATGCAAAGCCCATTATAGTCCATTAGCAGAATCACCAGTGCTAAATATCTATGACTGCAATCTGTTAGCGCTCCTCCATGAGTTGTAATTTGTCCCCCTCGTTTTCATCACCTTGAATCAGCCTCTTATGGAGGTACTTCAGAACTTTTAAAGAGATTGTTGTGTAATTTACTCAAATGAGCAGCAGGTCAGGAGTTGATTTGTAAAATGGTGATTTGTTGATCAGTCTGTCATTCGTCCATCCATTCATCCATCCACCCATCTACGCATTCATCCATCCATCCACGCATTCATCCATCCACACATCCATCCATCCATCCATTAACCCATTCACCCATTCACCCTTCCATCCATTAACCCATCCACCTATCTATCTATCCCCCTCTCCACCCATCCATCCATATCTCTCCATCCCTTTTTTTCCATTAATTCATTCATCCATCCATCTTTCTCCATCCCTCTTTCTCCATTCATCCATCCATCTGTCCATTCATCCATCCATCTCTCTCATTCCCCCTCCATCATCCATCCATCCATCCTTCCTTCCTTCAAAATTATCTTAAATTCTGCATCATGTTTCATCTCAATTCAAATTCCGTTCTAATCCAGTAATTGTAAAATTTCCTTCTGAATTAAATTCTGAATTTTCTTGAATTTTGTTCTTTACAAAGTTAAATGCTTGGAAGGTAGACATACTGTGTAGTAGGGACTGTCTGCATAAGATTTTATGTGGTTCTGAGCCACATATCACACACATAACATTTTAGTAGAGTATCATGACAGCTGAAACCATTTTCAGTGACTGAGCTGTGCGTTTTCTCATTAAACACACCCAACCAGAGTTTCGTCTTATCAGAGTCGCTTTCTGATGCCTGTGGACAGTGTATTTGTTTACAGGCCAGTCGTCTGGAGTAATTTATCTTTAGTTCACCGTTGTCATCTTCCGCAGAACTAAGGCTGTGTCTCCACCAAAGCGTTTTTTCCATTGGCTAGCATACTTTTCCAATTGTTTCCGACGTGAGCGCCGCGTTTTTTAAATGCCAGGAGCGTAACTAGGCGCTAAGCGTCCTTTTCACGCTCAAGCGCTGAGCGCTTTGACGTTTTTTACTGGTCGTCTCGAGTTGAAGAATGTTCAACTTTGAGTAAAACGTTGCGCTCATCACTGTCACTTTTTAGCCAGCCGTCCAATCAGAGTGGAGGACGGGCGGGACAAATACAACACCGACCAACTGTCACAACATTCTTGCTGTGCAACGACATCAACAAGCAGAGAACGGAGCAAAATGGATGAAAAATTTATATTGCTGGGCTCCGAACATGCGTGCCTATACCAGATGACATCCCCGGATTACCACAATGTTAATTTAAAAAAACAATGCTTGGAGGAACATTTCATTGGCGATGGGTCTTTCAGGTAAGCGGCAGTTATCTAGACAGCTGATCGGTGGGGGGCGGGATCAACAGTAGTGTAGCTTTCTAAAAGTTAAAGCTAATTTTTTAATAGCCTATACATTTCTATATATATTAAGAGTATTCTCATTGTTTTTAGTTATTTCTCAAAATCTCTAATCTTTTTGTTTATACAAATTTCAGTAGACAAATGATGTCAAAAGTGGAAATACCTGAGGGCCATTTACAAAAATAAATGTTCTGGTTTGTCCCCCACAGACATCAGATGAGAGCACACAGTCCCAGTCCCTGACCCAAACCCAGGCCAACACCACACAATCCGGATCTCCTGATTCCCCTGATGTGCCGCCACTCTACATAGCTGAAACTTCTCGCCCTACTCTTGCTCCAAAGAGAAGGCCTGAGCCAGATATGACTGACTATCGGCGCTGTGTCCTAACCGCCATTAGTAACAAGCCAGATGAAGAAGAGCATTTTCTTTTAAGTTTAGTTGGGGCTTTGAGACGCCTTCCTCCACGCACTCGATCTGAGGTCAAAATTAAATTCCAACAGATTTTACATGAAGCAGAATTTAACAATCAGTAAAACACTTACAAACACACAAAAATTCGGTAACACTTTATTTTAGGGTCTTTTAACTAGTTGCTTATTAGCATGCATATTAATGCCTTATTCTGCATGACCTTATTCTACATTCTTAAGCCTGGGATACAATGCACGGTTTTTGGCTGTCCCAGACGAAAGATTGCCATCGTGAAACTATCGTGGCGATTTCTGTGATCGTGACTCTTAATCGGTGATCTTATGTCGTACAGTGAGAGAGGTTCAAAGACGGCCGTTTTCCCGGTCTTGCAACCAAAGATAGCCTACGATAGTTTTCTGACAGTGTCAGAAATTCAGCCTGATCAATGCATAGTGTGTTTGCTGCTACGACCTACGTCTACTGACCAGCCAATGAAAATGCGACATGAAATCAAAGCGACATGGCGCTAAAGCTTAAAACTGCTTACCTCAAGCTCTTTTCCCTTCTTCTTTCGCCGCTTCCTTTTTATTTTCAGCACACGTAAAACAACTGCCAAAGTGTGATTCAACATAGTGTTTTGTTTACCAGTAGCGCATGCTGAGGACGTTTTATTCTTCTATAGAAACTTGCATCGTAGCCTACAAGTCAACAGGTGTCTTCATCGTACAGTCTACATGCATGTCGTACCCAAGTTTAGTAGATCCGTGTCGCACAGTGTGATAAAGTAATGATCTTATAGGATTGCTAAAATCGTGCAGTGTATCCAGGGCTTAAATCCTAATTAATACCTAAGCTTAACAACTAACTTACTAACTATTAATAAGCAGTAAATTAGGAGTTTATTGAGGGAAAAGTCATAGTTAATAGTGAATACATGTTCCCTATACTAAATTGTTACCAAAAATTCCCTTTGAAATGAGACTGCAAATTAATACATATGTAACAATCAATAACTTTATTTTTTTATAATTATTTTTTTTATATGACTGTTTGATTTGTTTATGAATCTGCACATGAAAATTGATCATTAAAATAATTATTAAAAGCATTCATCTTTCCCAGTGATTTATTCTCCTCTTTTGATTTAGACCACTGTTTTATTTTAGTAGTAATGTGTAGCTTGTTAGTGAAAGGAAATATGCCCAATTTCTAAGGTTATGGGGGGCTCTTAAAAGAGCCTTTTTTGTTACAATTGGTGGTGGTGCTGATGTTGCTGATGGCAGTGGTCCTGGTGGTGGTGGGAGTCATTATGAGGCATTAGATGATAATGCTGGAGAGGAGAAGTAGGTGGTGTACCTTTGCCTAATTTCTAGTGCTTCCCTTGAGGCATTGTTGCTGCCTACTCGCTGAATGGACTGCATGTCAAACTGTGGCTCCGATGGCGGGGGGCACAACATCCATCCTCTACATCAGCATCCTCATAGCCTAGGAAATTGTGAAGAATGCAAGTGGCCTTCACCACTGCATCTGCCACTTTTGGTGAGACCCAAGCACTCTGTGGTAGGGTCTCCATTGGCCAGCAAGGATCCCAAATGTGCACTTCAACATCCTCCTGGCATGGGAAAGAATTAAAGACACGCTTCTCTCTTTCAAGGTGTTTTTCCTGGGTAGGGTCGGAGAAGGTGCCCCTTTTCTGCCAGACAGACGATAGACAGACAATAGACCGATAGATAGATAGACAGATGACAGACAGATAGATATATAGATAGCCAGACAGACAGATTCTCTATTAATTGCATTTGAAACATGCTACTTTGGTTTCATATTATAGTGTGAGTTTATTAGTTATGGTTGGAGGAATTATCAGGAGAGCTTAAAAAAAATATTCTGCAAATGGTGGTTTTGGATCAAACTAATGATGTCATGTACTAAAACTTTTGAGTGCGCGCACATGATGGAGCAGCTGCGCCCCGATTCTAAATGGCAAAAACTTGATGAAAAGCCCATTATAGTCCATTAGCAGAATCACCTGTGCTAAATATCTATGACTGCAATCTGTTAGCGCTCCTCCATGAGTTGTAATTTGTCCCCCTCGTTTTCATCACCTTGAATCAGCCTCTTATGGAGGTACTTCAGAACTTTTAAAGAGATTGTTGTGTAATTTACTCAAATGAGCAGCAGGTCAGGAGTTGATGATTTTTGAAATGGTGATTCTGTCATTCTATCGTTCTTCCATCCACCATCCACCCATCCATCCATCCATTCATTCATTCATTCATTCATTCATTCATCCATCCATCCATCCATCCATCCATCCATCTATCCATCAATTCATCCATCCATCCATCTATCCATCAATTCATTCATCCATCCATCCATCCACCCACCCATCTATCCATCCACCCATCCATTCATGCATCCACCTATCCATCCATTCATCCATCCACCCATCCATCTTTCTCCATCCCTCTCTCTCCATTCATCCATCCATCTGTCCATTCATCCATCCATTAATCCATCCATCCACCCATCCACATATCTATCTATCTATCTATCTATCTATCTGTCTATCTATCTATCTATCTATCTATCTATATCCATCCATCCATCCATCAGTCCTTCAAAATTATCTTAAAATCTGTCATGTTTGCTACCTCAATTCAAATTCAGTTCTAATCCAGTAATTGTAAAATTTCATTCTCAATTAAATTCTACAAATGGCAGTTAATGATGCTACGTCAAATATGATCTGATTGTGTATTTTTTTGCTTTCAGTGAGCTTCCAAGGTACTATTTGATGCTTGAAGTGTCATTAGCTGAATTTGTGTATTGTTACAGAATATACTGCATTTGACTGTTCAAAGTATGTTTCATAAGTATACAAGTGTCTGGGAAGTTTCCATCTGATGTATACTTCAAAATCTTGGCAGAAGTAGCAGGTAATCTGGGTATTTGTCATGTATAGATTCATAATTACTGCATACTGCTTTTTACATGTTAAATACTAGGAAAGTAGACACACTGTGTAGTAGGGACTGTCTGCATAAGATTTTATGTGGTTCTGAGCCACATATCACACACATAACATTTTAGCAGAGTATCATGACAGCTGAAACCATTTTCAGTGACTGAGCTGTGCGTTTTCTCATTAAACACACCCAACCAGAGTTTCGTCTTATCAGAGTCACTTTCTGATGCCTGTGGACAGTGTATTTGTTTACGGGCCAGTCGTCTGGAGTAATTTATCATTAGCTCGCCGTTGTCATCTTCCGCAGAACTAAAGGTGATTCATCGTGCTCATTTTGCAGTATGAAGACATGCCATCCTTCCTCTCACTGCAGTCGCCACCTGTGCGCACCTCGTGCCTCCACAGGGAGTAAATCCTTCTTTACAAACACCCAATATGAAAATGAGATTTATTGTTGCACTGATATGCAAACCTGTGCAGATTGATGGAGGTCCGGGTTAAAGAGTTGCATCATTGTTAAGCGTGCTGCTTTTTGGCGCGGGCAGACGGTACACTGGGCGGCTAGCTGCTCTGATTTATGGCTCCTCTGCCTGCAAATTGCTTTTACTGCCACCCTGATTATTGTTCGGTGTTAAATAGATTACAGATCGTCCGGAATATCCTAGGATGCACAACTGGGGTGAAGAAGAGTTGTTTTGCAACCAACACCTCTCTGCACCCATCAATAAGTGATAATCATTCATCAATTAATGTTGATGAACCTTGTTTCCCTCTTCAGAATGTGTTTTGCATGTGCTGTTGTTTCTGACCTGATAATATATCTCAGGATATGTAGTTTTCCATCAGTGCGTCAGAAGTCACGTCAATATAAAAGTGTCTTTGATAAATGCTGCAATCGGTTACGGGTAGAGTAGACCGTAATGACTCTTCGAGCACGACTTGACACGCAGGACTAAGGAAGATATTCATTTACCGCTTCATCAGTGTGATCTGCTGAGAGAACCGCGCTTCGTAAAACTGGAGATGGATGCAACTGCTGTGTAATAGGGTTTTTAGCCTCAGATTGCTGGATTTTAAGTTTTTCCTGCCCTAATGGCCTCAATTTCCTTTCCTAGCATCTCTGGCGTGTTTGTGCGCGACTGAATGCTACATTTGTAGGCAAAGTTTCAGTCGAATAGACGTTATTTATTGTTCTTAAGCTCAATAAACTGGAATCAGTGTCAGTGAAAGTTGAAACGGTTGTGATATTTATGAGTCAGGATTATTTGTGCTTTGCTCTGAGCCTGAGTTATAACGTATTGTCCTTTTTTTTGTCATTTTCAGGGCTGCCCGCAAATTCTGCCCAGCAGCGACATCCTGGTACCGGCGGGGATCGTTCGGCCAATCACATTGCGAGCTCGAAACTTGCCCCAGCCTCAGTCTGGACAAAAGAACTATGAGTGCGTCTTTAACATTCAGGGCAAAGTCCAGCGCATTCCCGCGGTCCGATTCAACAGCTCCTGCATCCAGTGCCAGAACACTTCGGTAAGAGCACTTTCTAAGACAACGACTCTCTTTCACATATGAACTGCACTTCAGTTTATGAACACACAATGAATAGTGGCTAAATGGCTAAATCTGAGGGTTCAAGTTGATATTTTTTAGCAACAGCAGAATTTCTTAAAGGAACGGTTCACATAAAAATAAAATTATTATTCTTATTTATTCACATTGATGTCAGACATTATAAATATCAATGTGATGTCATGATGTTTGGTTATTAGAGACTTGAGAGCCAATGACTTTAATATCCGGATTTCCATCCACACACACCCACACCCATTCAAGAATTTTTTTTTTTTTTTAAATGTAATACAAAGTTCTGTCATGAAACTCTAGATGGCACAGGCTAATAGGTCCTTTAACTCAACCTGCTCGTTATCACATCATTATCTATAGGACACAGCTTATTGGTTCCTGCTGTATCAGTAGCCAATGAGCTTGCGTACTCAACCTTCAAATACATTGGTAGCATTTGTCTTAGTAGTGCAGCGTGCTTTCAGAAACCCTCCACCTTCCCCAGCTCCACCTGTATAGCTCTTCTACGGGTAATTTGTGTACGCCATATTGTACAGCAGCAGCATGTCGGTCTTGCTCACAGCAGCGTGCCGTGTATGTATTAGCAGTAGCAAGTCCCATACTTGCTCTGCAGCAATAACTTACACCAGCATCAGCAATAAAAGCAGCAGCAGCGTAGCAGATCTATTCCACCAAGACCAAACATATCCTGAGTTGTCATGACAGAAATACATTTATTCAGCAAGGATGCACTAAATTGATTAAAAGTGACAGTAAAGATATTTTCATTGTTACAAATGATTTCTATTTCAAATAAATGCTGTGCTTTTGAACTGTCTATTGATCAAAGAATCCTGAAAAAAAAAAAAAAAAAAAAAAATCACGATTTCCCAAAAAAAATTAAGCAGTTCAAGTGTGTGATAGGGACCCGTGCTGTCACAAGAAGAATCACACGAGATGTAAACATGGGAGCGATGCTGGTGTCCAAAAAGATGTTTATTACAGATGTGCACATTGTGCAAATAAATATGGTTAAGAGCGTAAATAAAACAAAGGTTATTATTAAAAACAGTCTATTGAGGCTGGAGATTCACTACAATCAAGCAACGCTACAATAACCTTGTTCAGCTTTACACTAAAACCACAATCCGTCCTCTAGTCCCTTGCTACTAGAGAGAGCCATCATATATACACATCTTTCCCGCTCTTACTAAGTGGAACATTAACTTAACTCACCATATGATAAATAAATACATAATATGATTAAAAACAGCATTAGTAAATACAATAAAAAGGACGGATTCAACCAAAAGATACATTTGCACAAACATTTCCATAAATTACCTAAAATGAGCACAGCCCTACAGGTTCTTGTTTTCTTTAAGGCCACGCCCACTCAGATAAAATGTAACCCCATGAAATATTATAAAATGCATTAAGTAAGAACACAATAAAAACAGCAACAGAAGACAACTTCAACTGTTTTCAACATTGATGATAATAATAAATGTTTCTTGAGCAGCAAAGCAGCATATTAGAATGATTTCTGAAGGATCATGTGACACTGAAGACCGGAGTAATGATGCCATCACAGGAACAAATTACATTTTTATATATATTAAAATAGAAATAGTTACTTTAAACTATTAAATTCAGGATGGGAACTTAAAAATGTAAATGCAGTTTCCAAAATTTGCTTTTAACAAAAATAAATTAGCATATTCACTTTCTTTCAGTTTCATTTTGCATGCCAGAATTAAACTTTGTTCTCTTGAACACTTGGGATGGAAATGCTGCTATTTTTTTTTTTACGATTGTATGATTTTCTAATTACTTGCATAAATTAAAATCACAACATGAATGGGCAAAATAGCTAGTTAATCCCAACCTGTGCCATGTTTGTTTATTAATAAACAAAGACTTACATTTGCATCTGTTTATCACTCAAAGCTTCACTTTCAGTCATATGGACTTTTTTAATGGTGCTTTATAGTATTTTTTTGGAGCAGTTGAATGGAAAATATCTATTTGAAGATAGTTTACTTTCTGTGTTAAGCAGAAAATTAACAGCGTACGGGTTTGGAATGACATGAGGGTGAGGAAAAAAATGACAGATTTGTTATTTTTGAGTGAACTATTCCTTTTAATGTATCCTAAATGGCAACAATGTCATTTATTAATCAGCATATTTTTCCAAGCGTAGCCTCACCCCAGATGGCATTTGAATAATTGTCATACGAACAGATGCATTGTTTTCTCTCATTATATTTGGCTTTGTGACATTATTTTTCCATTTAAAAAATTAGCATGAGCTTCAAATCGTCGCTTGTAGGGCAAAGAGGTAGTGATAAATTTGTCTGAAGTGTGCCGAGAAAGCCAAGGTGACTTCTCACTGAATCGCTGATCATAAAATATACGAATCTTTATCCGGGTAAATCGGCAAAGACATCAATTTATAACGCTGAAACTGTTGTTTTCTCAATCCCAGTGAAAAATGGAGCATGTCAAGATGTTGACATTGAGAATGTTTCTCTCTCTCTCTCTCTCTGTCCTCCCTTTCGCTTTCATATGCAGGCGGCACAGGCCGTCTGTGACCCATCTGGTTGTCACAGTAACCTCAGGGAATCTTGTAAGATAATTAGCTAGGCGCTGGATGTGCCTCATAATTTGGCACGACAGTGTGACCCGGTGAAAAGGAATGCGGTGAACCCGATTTGCCATGCTAGAGGTGGAGTGTGTGCCCTTTGACCTCTGTACCCTGACGGGGCCAAAGGTCAATCCACTAGCCCGAACCTTGCGACAAGACAATTGATGTCCCGTTGCAATTTAATAATGAGGATCACGTCCGTAGCGCGCGCCCGCTACTGGATTGATTGTCGTTCTTTCCAGGAACTGCACAAGCTGCCGTTCTCGGTTCGAAGGTCTCCTCGCAGGACCCCGGTGCAACTGTTGTCCTTCCATCTGTTTTGACTCATCTCCTCCTGTTCATCAGTCTCCCTGTCTGTGACCCGCGCTGCTGTCTCTGACAGCGCTATGCATTTAAATTGGAATTGAAACGTAGCGACTTGTGCAGTCTAAACACAGCCTCGGACCTGAAGGCATTTAGATGCAAAGTGAGTTCTCCGGCCGCCTGTCAGGGATGATGCTGGTGCATATTGACTATATGGAGGGCAACAGGTTTTTTATTTACTTATCGCAGATGAATATTGACATGGGGATTTCTGTGCAGATCTTTTATTTATAAAGTCTTGTGAAACCAACAAATTCACAGCATAATATCCTGTGTTATAACTAGGTGCGATGCGATAATTTGCCGGTACACACTGACTGCAAAACTGTTGCACACGTGACACAAACAGATTTGGAAATGACTGGCAACGTTTTTTACATGTAAGAGCTTTTATAGTGAATAGTAGGACATTATATATAGTGTTTGTACAACGTTTTTTTTTTTTTTTTTTTTTATGAAAGTACTGGAAAAAGTACTTTTTTTTTTCTTTTCTTTTTTTTCCTTTTCAAGAGTTATTTAAAGTTCCCTGCTGCAAACAAGTAATGTTACTGTTCCTGTTTACTCACCAATGCTAATTTTTTACTCTCATTTGGCACTTGGCCAGTGCTTATTTTGAGCCAGGTAAATTTTTACCGCTTTGTATTTGCTGTACAAGCAAATACAAACAAGTTTATAGTTATATATATATATTTTTTTTTATATTTCACTTTTTCATTTTTATTTAATTTTATTGTATTTTATTTTTTATGAAAAATTTTAAATGAAGAAATTGTATTTTGTTTTATATATATATTAGAAATTTTAAATTAATCAATAAATAATTTATTTGATAATTGGCCTGTATGGGGTGAGTTAATAGTTCATACATTTTATTTTTCACTTTCTAATTTAATTTGTTTTAATGTTTTATTAAAATAAAGAAATGTTTTTTTTTTATGTGAAAGAAATTAAGCAATAAATAATTAGTTGTTAAAAAAAAAAAGAAAACATTTGTGCTTAATGTCCATAAAAGTCTTATTTCATTTTGAAGCATCAAGTATGAACTCTTTGGGCCCTACCGGCGCAATGTGACACCAGGCGCGACACAAGTGTTTTGTTTTTTTTGTTTTTTTTTCAGCCCAGTGCAGTTATTTTCACGTCCAGCGACCACGTTGTTTAAATAGCAAATGCACTCACAGCTATCTGTTCACCCATGGGCGTGCTGGTCTGAAAACGAGGTGTGTTCAGGTGCATTGTTGGCGTGTTGCTATTTTGAGGCAACTGAAAACGACTGCGCCATTGACCAACAAAAACCTGATCTAAAGTCAATGCCGCAGTATTTTTTTATTTTTGTTATTTAAAGGGCACGTTAGTAATATATGCCTATAGGCGGGTGCACAACACATGTACACTCTGCTTGTTACAAACACAGGGATGCGCAGCAGCACACGAACATGCCAAATATTAACAATAAAAGGATTACAGATTATTATTGTGTTCAACATAAAAATGCATACATGTCATAATGGATAGTCATTGCATGTATCAATTACCTATTTGCAGTGATGACGAATGAAATTGGCTAATTATTTGACCAATCATGGCAATACACACATGTATTTAAACTGACTCGTCAGGTTGAGGGTGTCTATATTCCACCATGTAAATAGCACTCCTCCATGGTGCAAGCGTACCTGGCTTTTAAAGGGAATGGGAGATGACACTCTGATTGGATTATTGCATGTTACGCCCAAAACACACCCATGACTCATTAAGAGACTAGGTACAACCCTTTTTGGACCAAACCATTTTTTCCTTTGTTAAACTAGCAAAAGTGGATTCGGACACGCCCTAAGTGCACCTGCACCATGTGCTCAGAACGTTAAAATAGGGCCCTATATATAGGACACTACATGTTATTGCACGCCGTTATAATTGTTACTTTGAAAATTATTACACTGAGTTACCTCTAAAAATATTACATTACTTGTTATGCTACGTAATATATTTGCTACTTTTTCTCACTGTCAAATTGCTGTGTTCTAACAGTAGTGTCATGCTAGGCTCGCTTTTTTATTCAAACTGCTATTGTTTTTGTTAGTATTTGTCTTCTCAACATTGTTTGCAGACAGCTTCTTTAATTATGATGGGAGTAATCTAATCATGTTACATTAGTTGTGGTTTGCGGACTGCATAGGGCTACATGATTATATTGTGGGAAATAGAAAAGTATTCAGTTTGAATTTGTCGCTCATGCACGTTGCCATTCTGCTATCTCCATGAAAGTAGTTGATCTGAAAGGGAAAACGGATTGTATTAGTTTCTCACCAATAATGAAAATGCAATACGTACTTGTGTTATGAATGGCATAGTTAGAAGCATTTGTCTGTGTTTTTCTGGACTGCAGTGTTTCTAGATGAGTTCTTTGTCTCTACCTCACTGTGATGGGAAACCAAATCCTCAGATTCTCACTTTCTCTCCTCATCGGATCCCATCCCCCCCCATGTTTCTTATCTCTGTCTCTTTGTCTCTCACCTCATTGTGTTATCTGTGTTGGTCTGGGCATGCACAGATTAATTGATAGTGTGATTACCAGTGACACAGTAAAGAAAAAAAGCACATCATCTCTCTCATGACATGCATCTTTCCTGAATAGCAATCGAACATCAGCGAAGACCTGATATAGATTACACTGACTCCCAGGAGAGTGTCATCGTCTGTCCGCCACTCCCTTTCCAGCACGTATCCTCTCTCTCATGCTTTCACACGAGGCAGCAAGAATCAATCAATATGGCCGTCAAGGCGAATGGCACAGCTTAGTCTTCTTGGAGCCGGCAGCAGGTGACTTTGAGACCGTGGGGTCCATGCTAATGAAATTGTGAGTGCCTTCAGATCAATCAGTTTCATTTTCTGTTTACACATCACCTGAGAATGTGTATGAAACAGTCAGCTATTTATTTTTTCAAACTCTTCTCAAGAAATATAATCATATAGCTGTTAGTTTACTGATAGGTAAAGTAAATAGAAAAAGGATGAGGTTTTAGAGGTCATTCAGTCTGTTATGTTCTCTCAGTCATTCTTTTTTAACTTCAGTTTAACCTTATATTTGTGCTCAATCATGTTTTTGCTTCAATCATTTTTTTTTATATAGTATTTCAGGTGTTTCATTACTTTTTGGTTTTTATTTACAAATATCATTGGTGTGAATTTATTCCTTGTTAGGTAGGATCTTATGTTTTCAACCACAGTTTACTATTTGTTTAATACACAATTCTTTATTCTGAATACAAAAGGCACTTTTTATAGCTACTTTTGTTGTAGCATGCTAATGTGGAATATTAGCAGTTGCTGACGTTCCACACCTGTGAAAATCATAGCAGTTTTTATTGATGTTGAAAAGCCCTCACAGTGTTGAAGACAAAGGCACACAAGTTACTGGTGTTGTATTACAGCTAGTTAATCTGCTCTTATCTTGATGTAAGTGGTCTCCCTTAGGGCACGTCTCGCACTGGAATTGAGGGGTCATTATTTTTGACAAAAATCAAGTTAACTGGTCCTGCATTCTCCCTAATTTCTCGGCTGTTTCCCGTTCCTGCCTCGCCCTAGAATTCGGACAGCTGCCTTTTCAGTATTTCACAATGCTGCTATTGTGTAGCTTCCACATCACATACATTACAATGGATTTTACTGTACTCAGCAAGTCAAGTAGTGAGAAAGCTAATGGTTGCAATAATGAACAAAATGCTAATTGTACTAGCTAATAAATGAATCAATGATTGTGTAGTCATGGTGTGTATAGGATAGTAATAAAAGTTCAGGGCTGGTGAAATCAGTTCAGTGGTTCTACCTTAATATTATAAAGCGACGAGAATACTTTTTGTCCACCAAAAAAACAAAATAACGACTTTTCAATGATATGTAGTGATGGCCGATTTCAAAACACTGGCCAAAGTCACATGATTTCAGCAGTTTGGCATTTTGACACGTGATCCGAATCACTGATTCGAAACAAAAGATTCGAAGCAGTGTTTTGAAATCAGCCATCAGTAGATATCGTTGAAAAGTCATTATTTTGGCGCACAAAAAGTTCTCTCGTCACTTTATAGTATTAAGATTGAACCAACATGAACTGTTTTAAATATGTTCTGAGTACCTTTCTGGATCTTGTGAAGTTCAGTGGCATTGCTGTCTATAGAGGCCTCACTTAGCCATCGGATTTCATCAAAAATAACTTTATTTGTGTTCCGAAGATGAACGAAGGCCTTAGGGGTGTAGAACGACATGAGGGTGAGTAATTAATGACATTAATTTCATTTTTGGGTGAACTAACCCTTTAATACTAAATAGGAGCTTACTGAAAGTTGATTGGATAAAGCTAACTGACTACTTAGTACTCATTAGTAATGATGATATCAACTAAACAGCCAAATCATGTGAAAGCAAAGCAAGGATGGTATTCCAATAAGGTGTGCCAAGGGGGCAATAAAGATCTTATTATCAGTTTTGAAAGGAACAACATATACTCTCAGGAAGAAATATAAGGTGCTTACATGTTCTGGAACTACCTCTTCAGTTGTTTAACCCTTTGACATGGCATGTCTCTCATATTTGACTATATTTTCTGTTCCAGGTTGACCACTTTTCTGTTGTGTGGCACTCAAGAATCAGTAATGCACAGCTATAGCTTGAACATAGGTTTGAAACATTTGCTTGTACAGTACATCATCTGTCAAACAAAAGATAAATATGCTAGTCCCCACTAGAACATAATACCCACCTGCTTTCTGTCTGTACTTTTTAATTTTAGTCATGAAAAAAAACGTCTGTACTTAGTGTGCTTTTTGCTTGGCTGAAGCGAAATCCAAAGAAATTCACATTTTTTTCCAAGAAGAGAGAGGTGTGCAAAATACTCCAAATGAGTCCATGAGCGTAAGTGTTGCCAAGCGCCGCTGACCCCTTAGCGACAGGCACCGGCCGTGTTACCGGGGAAACGTACCGCCAAAGGCCTTTTTTACACAATGCCCAAGTTCTGAACCAGGCTCTTGATGGAGAGGGCCCTCACAAAGAACCCCATTATCCTCGATGCAGGGTAGCGGAAGCTTTTTGAATAAAAACACTTACATGTTATTTTTGTCAGGCATTTTGAACCACCTCACCCTCATTATTCTATTATTCTCATCAAGTGCTCAATCAGCCATTAGCCGTTTTATTCCGTTCTACTGAGAGAAGTGTGTTTTAACGATCACCTGGGTTGCATGTGAACAGTTTTCGCCTGACTACGGCCAAAAAAAGTTTCTTAGGTAATTGTTTCGGTGCGGTCACGGGTGTTCTCTGCTTCTTGCACCAGTCTCTGTAAAATGCTATTAGGTTGCCATGTGGAAGCAGGTGGGCATTATTAAAATAAATTGATCAACTAATGCGGTGATCAATCTACTGTATATGTCCCAGGCGTAATGTATCACATTAACTGCGCCCTGAGCTTCTCGTGTATTAAGAGGCTCAGCTGCGCTAGAACCTCCAAATGAAGAAAGAGTGATACACCAGAAAAAATGCTTTGGTTTGCCTTAGGTCAGCGCATCCTCCTCATTTATGGTGACACACGTTGCTTGCGCATCCATGTGGCCGCCTTTCCTTATCCTCCTAGCTTTGGGAGAACCACTTGTGCCATTATTTATTTCCAGTGGCTCTCGACCAAACCAAATCACATCATAGTTGGACTGACAGAGGGTGTATCTTTTATCATAACCCAGAATTCCCCTCTCCCAACCTAGAAATTAGCCCATGACGCAACATTCGGTGAAGTGAATTATATGCTGTTATTACTGGACTGTCGTTAGTAATGGGATAGCTATGATTCAGTAATTAGGTTACCGTAAAGTAATGCCGCACACACAGCGGGCTCATTTTGTTCATACCATTGATGCCGTTGTGCCTTTTTTTCGCTGAGTCTGCTCCAATTTGTAACTTAATTAAATGTACAGGTCCTCCATCATTAAGTTATATTGATTTTCATTCTGTCACTCGAAGAAGACACCATTGACAGGTCAACTGGAGCCGAGCGTATCCAGAGAGATGAGGTCCATGAAAACATCTTTTTAACAATAAAATCCTATTAAAGACTAAATACTTAGTTCCACCGAGTTCCACTTGAATTAATTGCAATCACTTAATTTCGAGAGAAGGCTGCATTTTCGAGAAGCAACATTTTTTCCCCCTGAGTCAATATCTCTGGTTATTCATCATAGCTGCTGCCATAAATGGTAGCACCGTATTAACTTAGCTCCAATAAGTGGATTATTGAGCACACCAATTTTTAAGAGTGGTCTCTTAAAAAACCCACGTGCCGCTAGCAGATATTATAGCCTTTGATTAAACATGCAAACGGGATTGAAATGTACCCCAAGGATGTGAACAAAGCTAAATCAAAAAGGTGGAAATGGCCTTTATTCCTATTATAGCACCCGTCCTGGGTTGTTTTGCACATTCAGGGCTGCTGATAAATTGAGGACGGTTTTAGAGGTAAGATTACCTTGCTGTCGTTTGCCAGTCATTTCCAGTGAGGCCTCTGACAGAACCAGGCCAGGCTGTCTACACATAACACACTGCGATACACTGGGAAGACAAGCCGGAGGAAAATCAATTCACTTCTGGCAGAGATAAGCGGCATTGTATGGGCAAACACAAAGGCTTCCACCCATTTACACACGCCGGCTAATCTCTTCAAAGCTCAAACCTTTCACCGGAGGAGAAGCAATAGGCAAGAAAATATATCACGTTATTGCCCAAAATGTAAAAAAAAAAAAAAGTATGTGTATAATATATATAACTTTTTTTTTTTTTTTTTACATTAATATAGAAATACTTTTCTTTATTAATCGCAAATTAATCACACATCAAATTTGTCTGAAAAATTAGTCATTATTGTGTAAATCATCAAATAGACATCACAAAAAATGTAGCTTCAGAAAGAAATATTTTATTTGATTTAACACAAACTTGATTACACAAACTTTTGGACCATGAGGTTGAGTAAATGATTTGACTTTTCATTTTTGGTTTAACTATACCTTCAATGTTTTATTTTTATTTATTTTCTTAATTAATATGGAAATATCAAATTATTTTTTTCAAACTATACTCTACATAAGAAACTAAAACTGCCAGGTGGTGGTAAATGTCATAATGATTAAGTCATTCATTCATTCATTCGATTCGTTGAAACGTTCATTTGATTCAGGAGTGAAGTAACTGGTTTTCTTTATGAATGAGCCATTGAATCATTTGTTCACTGGATTCGTTCAAAATGTGTTGCACGGAGATGAACAGTTCTGCTTTGTCTTTATTTTTTCATTGGCAAAATTGAGCAATAACAGACATTGTGTCTAAAATAATTAACTTCTTATTTATTGAACTGTTGTATAAAATCAGTATCGCATTTGCCCTTGTGCAATTCGGACAAAAATAGCACTAGTGTGATATTGCTTGTGTGAGATAGCTTCACTATTTCATATGATATAAATGTGAGTCCATAACTCAAACTTGGGCATTTTTGCCCACATATCTTTAATTTTAGGGTCATTCAGAAAACACAAATAACACAAATATATTTTATAAAGAGATATTATTTATTAAAAAAAAAGTCTCATTAGGCCTCCTTCATGCATTGTTCATAAAACAATTATTATGTAAATAGTCCCATTCAATTTGACAATTTATGTAAGAATTGTTTTACAAATGATTTACACATTCGTTCTGCTCTTGTTTCATGAAATTAACTAGCAACAAAGAAACTTTAATTTGTTGAATGCATAATTTTACTGACATGTTCTATGGAAAGACAGTTTGATATCTCTGCCATTCATATGCTGAGATTTTTGCACCATTTTATAAAATGCATTAGAAAATCAGGCCTTTTTCCCTTATAGCTTGACTTCATAATAGCTCAACAAATTCCAAGATAAGTTAATGATGTTGAAGTCGTGACCTCGGCGACCTGTATGCCAGTATGCGGGTTGCCTGTAATTGACCCCAATTAAGATGCCCAGGACCCCAGCAGCTGTGTCTCATAGAGATGTATGACTGCTGGGTGCCTGGCGTCAACAGGTTGAGTGAGGTTTAGTTCAACTTTTCACCACCTTTTCCACTGCAGAGCTCGCTTGAATTCCTCCCAGATATTTTCCCCCCAGAACAGCTGCAGAAAGATTCGGGCTTACCGCACACACCACTGAGGGCCATTTTCCACTCTTCAGGGCCTCTCGGACTGCTGAGGAACGATGTGGCACTGCTTGTTTTCTCTGTTGTGATTTATCTGGGCTGTACGGCTGAATGAACGCTGATGTAACAGCTGACGTTTCAATCGGCCCTAATGACCGGCCAAGGCATGAGGTTTCGTCGAGGCAGGGTATTCTTTTGCTTTTTTCCAAAATAGATTTTGGTTTGGCCATAAATGGAAATAAATGCAGTGCAGTTCGCAGTGCTTAGGGGGAATTCAGTAAGAATGAATAGAGTTGTTTATTTGCACATTGGCTATGTTATTTTAGTGTACGATTTGCAAAAAGAATCAGGTAAAGGTGCCCACAACTGAACAGCGTAAATCCATATCTTGCATTTTAAGTGATTTAAGATGCAGGTTTTGCATTGTAATATACCATGATAAACTATTTCATCCTTAATAATAAACTAATTTGAAGCACATCATTCATAAACCCCTTATGTAAACTGGGCCAGTTTGCGTAAGACAGTTCAGACACAAGTGTGTTGATTTGTGCACTGAAATGCACCATGTGCTGAACTGTTTAGTCAATTAGTCCCTGAGTTTTTTTTATAGTGTTTCAAATGGCATGATTCCATGTTTATCAGGGAAAACAAAAGCAAAAGTGCCATTGTGGTGGTTTGTAATGCTGAATCTGGAGCTTTGCTCTGGTAAGTTTACTCGTGTTCTCTTGGACTTCCCATCTCCTCTTGAAGTCTCTTAAGCAAGCAGCCACCGATCGATCAAGTCTGATCAGCGATATTCTCTCAGGGTTGCGTTGGCTAAGTGCTCTGTGTTGTTGCTAATTAAAACCCAGACAGTAAAAACCACCGTCACCTGCTTTCTGCTCCACATGACGAGCTGCAGCCGCAATGCCGGAGATGCGCCATTTCAGGACTTAATGAGCATTTTTTTCTGCTAACTTGATTTTTACAGGCCCTGCAAATATTTATGCTGTCCTCACCACAAATGGGGAAATAATTTTTAGCAACATATGTGTGTGCATGTTTAATTTATTCATTTAATTATACGTGTATTGTATTGTATTATATTATATGTATATGTATATTCAGTATGTTATACTGTAAATCATGGTAAAAAATTTTGCTCAGAAAAAAACAAATTAAACGGGACCCATTCTGATGTATTGAAAAACAACAACAACAAGTTAAAGCTGTATTACACTTATTGTTTTGATGCTTGAAAACCCTTTTTCGTCTTTGACCCATATATATATATATATATATATATATATATATTGGTGTGGGACGGTTCAAATTTCTCACGGTCCGTTTTGTATCACGGTTTCGGTACAGTTCGGTATGTGCTATGTTCAGTAAAAAATAGGACAATTGTCAACTAAAACAAATAATCTAACTACAAGAAACAGCACAAATAAATACATGAGAGTTAAGATACAAATGAAATAAACAATGCTTTACAGGTTTTTCAGGTATCTAACAGCTTTCAGGTACAGTAAATGAATAAATTAATCAAATATAAAATAACACTGCACATAAACTTCTTTGAATAGTTAAATAAAGATTGAAGTTACAAAAGCGATTCAGCCAAGAGTGATTTCTTCGTGGAATATTACGAATATTAGGAATATTAGACTGCTGTCCCTTTAAGACATAATTCAAAGATCCAGTACACTAATGCTGATACACATGCGTTTTCTGTCTCGTTTTTCTCCTAAGACATAACCTACTATGTTTGTTAGGATACTCGTTAAGATGGGCATGTTGACATAATTTTTGTGTGAATTTGTCCGTTTAGATGCAAGACTTGAAAGAGAATTTGCGCGAAAGTATTTGACGCGGCTCTCCATGTACGCGCTTCGGACGAGTACACAGAAATCTCCTCACAGCGCGCGCGAGTTGTCTTTCGCGTCTTACGGATGAATGTTTAAATGGGCAGGGTTTAAATGAGTTTAGTTTAAACACAGATAGCAATGCGAGATGTTCAGGTCTCACCTGCGCTCACGTCGCGCGCTGTCAACACCCGGGTGATGACGGCGTAAATGACTGGTCAGAGCACACAGCACGTCATTGAAGATTTGTTTACAACGAGTGACTGTTCTGTCTGTTCCTTTGATTATCGCTGTTGTAACGTATTGGGAAACTTGAATGCATATCCATCGACTGAAACATACATTAGCCGAATCCGTCTGTCTGTTTTGCACGTTGTTTTCAACAAACCATATTATAGATGCGTCATCAGATTTGGGATGAACCGCGGTGCAAGCGCGTGCCAAACTGTGGGTGGAGAACTGAACGGTTAGATTTTTTTTTACAGCAAACCGTCCCACCCCTAAAATATATATATATAGATTTTTTTTAGGGGTGGGACAGTTCGCTGTAAAAAAAAAAATGTAACCGTTCAGTTCTCCACCCACAGTTCGGCACGCGCTTGCACCGCGGTTCATTCCAAATATATATATATGTATATATACAGTGTGTATATATATATATATGCACACAGCAGTCTAATATTCCTAATATTCCACGAAGAAATCACTCTTGGCTGAATCGCTTTTGTAACTTCAATCTTTATTTAACTATTCAAAGAAGTTTATGTGCAGTGTTATTTTATATTTGTTTAATTTATATATATATATATATATATATATATATACAATGTATGTTTTTTATTATTAAATATATTGTACATGTGTATCTGTGTATTTTTATTGTTATTATTAATAATGCATTTCATATGTAATAATACATTTTTAAATATGAAAGTATGTATATGTGTATGTATGTATGTACATGTATGTGTGTGTGTATATATATATGTATGTATGTATGTATGTATGTATATATGTATGTATATATGTATGTATATGTATGTATGTATATATATGTATGTATGTATATATATATGTATATATATATGTATATGTATATGTATATATATATATATATGTATATGTATATATGTGTATATATATATGTATATGTGTATATATATATATATATATATATATATATATATATATATATATATATATATATATATATATATATATATATATATATATATATGTGTGTGTGTGTGTATATGTATATACATGTGTGTGTATATATATATATATATACTCACATATTTCAAGTAAATATACATACACACAGTGTGTAGTTTAAATAAATAATAATAATGTACACACATATATATATAGATAGATAGATAGATATACTATCAGTGTAAAATATCTTAAAATATATATAATTTAAAAAATGAATTTATATTACATATGAAATACATTTATTGTGTGTGTATAGATATATATACAACTATCAGTGTGTACATGCACACCCATACACATACACACACACACACACACAATAAATGTTTCATATGTAATATAATTTTTTTTAATTATATATTTTAAGATATTTTACACTGATAGTCTAAATAAATAATAATAATAATGTACACACACACACACACACACACACACACATATATATATATATATATGTGTGTGTATATATATATATATGTGTGTGTGTACATTATTATTATTTATTTAAACTATTATTACAGAATTATGTATATATTGTTCTCTCTCTCTTTTTAGTATGGCCTCATCAACAATAAAATAAGTACTTGTGAAGAGAGTGAAACGATTGCGTTGTCATCATCTGAAGTCATGCTCTTTGTCAATGTGATGTTCAGATGATGTCGGTCGTGATTGGATGTGTTTTCCTGGAGTGCTGTGGAGTGTGCAGAAAATTATAGATCTGGATTTAAGTTAATTTCCATTGGGTCAGGAAAGATGTTATCAGGATTGATTCTGAGCAATGCAAGTGCCACGATAACATCATCTATAATTGTCTCTTGAGACCGTCACATGATGTCAGCGGTGATTGGGCATATTTTGCCAGTAATGCTGTTAAGTTTGCAAATGATTGTTTTTCTTGTGTCAAGAAAGATGTTATCAGTGCCAGTGGATGCAGAGGGTGGAGTATAAACCTCTTTTCTCATATAGATGTTGCTTCTGTTACTTTTTTTTCTCGCAGTACTGGTATGAAGGGAATGAGATGGGAGACCTGCCTGTGGATTTCTCCATCGTGTGGGATGGTGACTTTCCCATCGACAAGCCGTCATCCATGCGAGGTAAGAAATTACACGCTTCACCTTAAGCCCCCTAGTGGCATTTCAAAAACTAAAGAGAAGAAATATTGAAGTTATCCTCTCTACATTCATATTTTATCGACATTCCCAGTGTCCTCTTGATGTGGGAGGGTGTTACCTTTTGTGTAAAGTGGAACCTAATGCATCTTTTATTTTATTTTATCTGGATTTCACAGTCTGTTCAAACACACTTAGTCTGTCAGGTGTTCTCTCAGTCGCCATGGCATATTTTATTAATATCAGGGTGCCTGCCTGCTTCAGCCTTATATAACAGCACATTACTGCAGAGGATGGTATAGAATCCACGTCTGTCAGCTTTTAACCTGTCCACACCTCTGTCAGTTTGCATTTACTTGTAACACTTTGAGAAATACGAATCGAAAGACCTCCAGAAGTCTATATATCTCTTGAGGAGAACTTCATCAGGTTTGCGATTCCTGTAGTTTCAAAGGAATAGAGCCGAGAGAGGAACAGAGAGTCACAGCTCACTGTGTGTCTGCAGATATACAATCTCTGTGGTAAATTATTGGTGTTGTGTTTATTAGTCCGTGATCGTGTTTTCAGTGGTCTGTCATTCTTTGCTCAGATGGGCAATTCAGCCTCTACATCCACCTTCCCAGAGCTGCCTTTAAAGATTCCTAATTTTGGCCAAAATCCAAGGCAATTAATATGTATTCTTTGCATGCTAGAAAATCCCAGAATGCCTTGCAACAAGCTTTGTGAAGATTTTTTGGCAAAGTCTACAAGGGAAAAAAAAAAGAAAAAAGGATATATATATCCTGAATAATCTTGAATAATTTTTGGTTCCAAATTTTTACCAATTTTACTGGTAGTCCACTGTATGAAGAATGAAGAATTTTTGGGTATAATATGTCACAGTTTATTTTGCTCTCCTCACTTACATAAATGAACTATAGTGTCCTGCAGCCACTAGTAAAAATATATAAAAAATATCTGAATAATTTTTGGTTTGGCTGTATGTGTGTGTAATTTAATTAATATAATATAATATAATATAATATAATATAATATAATATAATATAATATAATATAATATAATATAATATAATATAATATAATATAATATAATATAATATAATATAATTAATATAATATAATATAATATAATGGTAAAACTATCCTGCTGTATAAACTTTATTTTTTTATGTTTATTTATTATATATTATTTACTAGATAGGGCTTTTTCACATATTCAATATAAGTATATTTTATTTACTAGTGAAAAGCATTTAATTAAAAATGCTCTATATTTTTGTGTTTATTAGCAACATGCTAACATCAGGCTCTATTTGGAATTAACTGAGCGTGTTTAGTGGCTCTTTTTTTTTCTTTTCTTTTTTTTTTTGTAAATGTGAGCGACTATTAACTAAGTTGCCACCTGTGACCACCATTTCAAATCACTAACTTATGAGATTCTACGATGCTGCCCATGTAGATAGTAACTAGTGAGTGAGCTCACTAGCATTTGGAACAGAGCCACTGTGTATAGAATTCAACCTCTACACCCACTACAGCAGAGCGACTTGGTTTTCTGCTTCCTCGAGGCCTCTGGTCAGAGATATTAGTGTGTGTGGGCAGCACATGAATCACGGCACAGTGAAAGCAGGCGTGGGTTTCGCCTCGGCTACCTTCCCCTTACAGTTCAATTATCGATTGGCACTGCACAGCTGGCACCACTCCAAACATGCCCTGCGTTAAACTGCCCAGTTGAGAGTATGGCTATATTCTCACTCTCTGTGTGTGTTTGTGTGTGTGTGTGTGTGTGTGTGTGTGTGTGTAAGCAGCTCTTCTGTATAAGTGTGAAGCTCAGAGGGACAGCTGTGGACTCTGTCTGAAGGCAGACAGCATGTTCGAGTGTGGCTGGTGTTTGACCGATAAGAAGTGTCTCCTGAAGCAACACTGTCCATCACCCGAATACAGCTGGATGCATCAGGGACGGCGCAATGTACGCTGCAGCCATCCTCGTATCACAAAGGTAACACACGCGTCATAAAAGCCATCTTGGACCACAGATTTGTATTGTTGTCAGATTAACCCTAATGAAACATACCACTCACCTTTGCAAATCCCTTTACGTCCATAATGTGACATTTGTGATTGAAACAGGATAGACAATAAGGAACCAAATTATGACACGGACTGGTAGAAGATTTCTGCCAAAAAAAAGGAAAACATTTTTAGACTTTTTTTTTTTTTTTTGTATTGGGATATCGGGATATTGGGATAAAATATTTTGGGATTTTGAGACTTTTTTTTTTTTTTGTATTGGGATAAAATAGGCTGGATATATATGCATTTTTAAGAATTAAATTTTAATTTATTTATTCATTCAGTAATTGTTTTAAAATTATTGCAATTTATTTATCTTTAGTATTTGTTTACCATTTTTATAATTGCAGCATTATTTATGTATTTTTGTTATTTATCTCTATTTATCTTTTATTCATTCATTCATTTATTTTTATAATTTTCTACCACTTAAAAATATAGAAAAATATTTATTTATCTTTATTATTTATTTATTCATTAATTTTTATAATTAATGTAATTTATTTGAATGGTTTTAGGACTTATAAAAAACATATCTTATGTATTTACCATTTTTAGAATTAAAAGCGTATTTATGTAATTCTTCATTAGTTTTTTTTTTTTTTTTGTCTTTTATATTTATCTTGATTTTATTTATCTTTACCTTTATTCTGTTATTAGATACTGGATATAAACCTTTTTTTCTCATTTAGTATGTCCTCAAAAGAGGTTTTATCAGACTTTTTTTATGGAGTCATTTTTAGGAAATTTGTCCCTCAAATATGTACTATAAAAAATGCTGGGTTAAAAACAACCCAAGTTGGATTGAAAATGGACAAACCCAGCAGTTGGGTTAAATGTTTGCCCAACATGCTGGGCAGTTTTATTGAACCCAAATATTGTTTAAAATGACTATATGGCTGGCTTAAAATGAACCCAAAATAGGCTGGAACTTAAAAATCAAACACACATTTACTAGAGGCAACAATAATAATCAAAAGCTGAACGTTTATCAACAAGCAATTTAATAAATGTTTATTGTTTAATTATTATTTATTAAACGTATTAATGTTCATACATCTTAATAAATGTTAATATCATATCCAACATATTTTGGGTTCATATTAAGCAAGCAATACAGTAATTTTTAAACAATAGTTGGGTTAAATAAAACTGCCCAGCAGGTTGGCCAGACTTTGAACCCAATTGCTGGGTTAGTCCATATTTAACCCAACTTAGGTTGTTTTTAACGCAGCATTTTTTTGTAGTGTGGTTAAAAACACACACAAAATACACAATTCTGCATGGCAGATATCCCAGACTGCACCCCTCAGAGCAGTGACCTTTACAGCTCTTCGAATTTGCTTCTTTTACATCCTCCAATGAGAAGCTGTCATCTGACCCCACAGATCCGCCCACTGACGGGGCCGAAGGAGGGCGGCACACGCGTGACCATCGAAGGAGAGAATCTGGGGCTGCAGGTTCGAGAGATCACACATGTGCGTGTGGCGGGAGTTCGCTGCAACCCTGCTGGTTCTGAATACATCAGCGCTGAGAGGTGGGTTATATAAAATATTATACACTACAAATTCAGCTTCATACATCTCATGTTGCTAGTTAAAGGTGCAGTAAGTGATTTCTGAGAAATACTGTTGATTTTTGAGATCAACCCAAACAAACACACCCCTCCCTTCATTGCTCCGCCCCAAAATGCACAAACATGCAAGAGTGGATGTCTCTTTATCATAGCTGAAGCGAAGCAAAATTATGCTTCGTGAAAAATAAAGCAAAGATGACAAAAGAAGGACAAGGAAGAACAAAAATGGAGTATCTGTAAGCAAGAATTGTATATTTTATAAAATTTTATGTATATTTAATGAAACTCAAAACTGTCCTGTTACTATAGCTAACATTACAACAACAGCATATCTTGGTTCTATGAAAAATCTCTCTCCCTTCATGAGTGGATATGCCCCCTACTGCTGATTGTTTGATTGACAAGTGTGTTGTGGTGCTCAGTCCGATCCACTTTCAACAGCGATTCTTAGAAATCACTTACTGCACCTTTAATTTGAATGAGTTAGTATCACATTTGTGGACAGTGTTTTGTACAGGAATGATTTCTGTGTTTGTTCTTGACCTGCAGGATTGTGTGTGATATGGAAGAATCTCTGATGTCGAGTCCCCCTGGTGGTCCGGTGGAGCTGTGTATCGGTGACTGTAGTGCCGAGTATCGTACCCAGTCGTCTCAGACGTACTCTTTTGTGGTACGACCTCTACTTTTTAAGATGTATTGGCTGTGTCTGATGAAACTTGAAAAACATTGTCTTATAAGGCAGTATATGGAGGGTGGAAGGCATCAAGACTAATCCTGTGTGCGCTGTTCAGTGATTGGTTGACAGAATAAATACTGTAGTGCTTGGAAAAAGTTGGTTAACGTCCATTTTTTGTTTATTTATTTTGAATATTTAATGACTTATAAGCTAAAATAAGCTATACCTTAAAATAAAAAAATGTAACTTTTTTATTGGCTTGTTTATTTATTTGAAATTAATATATACTTATTAATGTTTCTTTGCTGAAATGGAAAAAAAAAAGTAATGTGAAAAAAAAAAATAGCTAATTCATGTTTCTTTTTCTTTTTTTATTCAAGTTCTGATCCATTTTTGATAAAAAAAAATAAGCATTTTAGTTATTAAAAACTTAAATTTGTTCTTGAATATTAAATATGAAACTCCTTTTAAAGCATTTTCCAGGTGGCTTCATACACAAAACTGCACCTGACTGGCCAGCGAGGCAACTGCCTTCGATTTCGGACGTAGCCGTTATATTTTAATCATTCTTTTTGTATTGATTCCCTTATCGCTGCTAACATTTTGTTTGTGGTGATTTAAGAGCAGCTAATCAATACGTATCCATCCTTTGAGACTCAGCCAATCCGATTTTGCACTTGAAACCGATGAATCGTTAGGATTCCCCTTTCCTACGTCCTGTTAGCCAATCAAATCAACTGGTGGAGCCCATGTAATGTAGTTGAAGGGAAGGGGGATGTAAAAAATGACACAATTACCCCCTCCTCCCCACTGAGTTTTAAGTGGACCCAGCAGGAATACGGCATTAGTCTATTATCCCGAGCCCAGGAGCTGTACATACACACACATACACACCCTCACACACGTACATAAATGGATGAACCTGCCTGGATTCCCTCAACATCTAATCAATAGCGTCCAGGCAGCTTCAGTCATGCAGAAGGGTAAAGCAAATGAAAACACGCACTCTGACCAATTACACAGGTATGCAACTAATTACTGCGAGAGGACGGCACTGCAGCAGCGCCTGACAGGTCCTGCGCCGAAACAAACGAGCCCTGCACGAAGCGAGAGCAAACAGGACATTTCTATTACAGTGATGAGTGTAATCTTTTCGTGTAGTACCAGAATGGGGAAAACAAGTGCACGCTTGAGCGTCTGTATCACGCTGCAGCAAGCTCCATCTGTTCGGAAGTTACCTCCGTTTCTCTCGTCCCTCTAGACTCCGAGTTTCAACCGGGTGCGGCCAGAGAAAGGACCCGTGTCCGGCGGGACCAGGCTGACTATCTCAGGCCGACATCTGGACGCCGGGAGCGCAGTGACCGTGCTTTTGGCCCAGGAAGAGTGTCTGTTTGTCAGGTGAGCAGCTTTTCTGTCAGCTCTTAACCGGATCTTCCAGCACGGATCACATCTGTGTCCCGCGACATCTGCAGGATGCAGTTGAACTTCGGAGGAAGCGGGATGTGTCATTTCCACATGAAATCAAATGAGCGTGTATGACTGTCCTCAAATACATCCTCGTGTGCCAAGAAACTTGATGCATTACTAGTTCTGATTGTTAGTGAACTGTGTGGTGATTAAACTGCTGTAACATCTGCTTAGAAGACTTAAATTGTATAATGTTGTCAGTTCCTGGCTAAAAAGACCAGCATGTATTTGCATGCTAGTCTAGACTGGTTTATGCTGGTCTAGCAATGTTGTCTTGCTGGTAGAAAAAAACCTTAAATATAAAAAGTTTAGAAAAATACATTTAAAAAAGTAATAAAGTAAATATATATAATTTTTTCCCAAATCTAAGTTAATTAATCTAAGTTAATCTAAAATAAGTACTTATTATTCCTAATGAAATATTCATTAAAAATAAATAATATAATTATTATTAAATATATAAATATATATATATATATATATATATATATATATATATATGTGTGTGTATTATTTAATTTATAATTTTTTATTTTTTATTTTATTTTAATTCAAATTATGATTAATAAGCATTGAAATAAGCATTATAATGCCTTTAAAGCTGGTCTGAAAACTATTTCCTGACTAAAAAGACCGGCATGTATTTCTAGTCTAGTCTAAACCAGTTTATGCTGGTGTAGCCATATTGTTCAAAGAAGTCCAGCCCAGCATCCAAAACACATTAGAGGTCTTTTCAACCCGCTAAAAACAGCTTAACCCTTAAATATAAGGTGGTTGGCCTGGTCATGTTGGTAAGTCTGGTGTGTTTTGATGGTTTTAGAGGGGATTTAGGCACTTTTCAACTGGGAGACCAGATGGCTGACCAGCTAATCACCAGTTTGGCCATCCTGGCCAAATGAACCATCTTAAAGCCAGCCAAGACCACTGTAGGCTTGTTTAAGCTGTTTATGCAGTCGGGTTTTGATTCATTTTTCAAATCTGTAAATAATAATAGGCCAAATTATGAAAATTGCTTCAAATATTTCTGGTTTTGTATAATTTAAACTTAATGTTTTGTTCTGACAGGAGAACAGTGCGTGAGATAGTGTGTGTGACGCCACCGTCAGCATCAGGCTCTGGGGCTTCATCTGTCAAGCTGTTCATCGACAAGGCAGAGGTCACCAGCGATACACGTTACATTTACACCGAAGATCCAACCATTTCCAGCGTTGAGCCCAACTGGAGCATTATCAAGTATGTTAACATAATCTCACACACACTCAATGGCTCTGTTCCAAACCATCACTGTCTGCTGTCTACACAAGGCTAACATGTCTTGCTAACTTCAAAAACGCTATACCTACTAGAATCTCATAAATGGATTAACTAAAACACTCACAAAACAGAAACTCACTCACAGTTTCCAGGAGAGAATTAGTATATGCTAATGAATCAGTAGTCTAATTACTATTTAACAGCTTAAATTCTGACTAGTTAGTGAGCTTACTAGCAACAGAGCCACAGTCATGCATGCAGAGTTACTCAATTTGATATATGAAACAAGTATTGCTTGTTTGTTCTGATAGTGGCAGCACCACCCTCACGGTCACAGGAACCAATCTGCTAACCATTCAGGAACCCAAAGTCAGAGCCAAATATGGAGGAGTGGAGACGACAAACGTGAGTTCCCGACCAGCTGTCCTTCTCCTCTCTGCCCCCACCATCATTACGGACAACATGTTGTTTATGTAATACTGCTTCCGCTACATAATGTCTGGATGTTTCTCCGCAGGTTTGTATGGTGGTGAATGACTCTGTGATGACATGCTTGGCTCCGGGCATCATCTACACCAAACGTCAGGCTCCAGAAAGTGGAGTTCACCCAGATGAGTTCGGCTTCATCCTGGACCATGTATCCGCCCTCCTCATCCTCAATGGAACTCCTTTCACGTACTATCCTAACCCGACATTTGACCCTCTTGGGAATGCTGGGATTCTGGAGGTCAAACCAGGATCACCCATCATCTTGAAGGCATGACCTTTGTCATGATCTCATCATTACTAATTGACCTTTTTCCCCATTTGCATTTGGGTGAATTCAATGCCCCAGTCATATTTCACTTTGAAAATAACCCATTATGACGCATATATATATGTGTGTGTGTCTTAAAAACAGGCTTTAAAATTTTTATATAATGTTAGGGGGTTTTTTTTAGGAGATTTAAATTATGCACACCAAATGAAAAATTTATCTGCTCACTTTTTGGTGAATTCAATTTTCTGTGCTTTCATTTGTAAACAGGGCAAGAACCTCATCCCTCCTGCTCCCGGTAACGCCCGGTTGAATTACAGCGTGATGATTGGAGAAACGCCCTGTCTGTTAACAGTCTCTGAATCTCAGCTGCTCTGCGACTCACCAGATCTGACCGGAGAACAGCGAGTGATGGTGAGGATCATGCTGCTATGACATTTTCCCATCATGCATTATAAACACCTAATCTATAACGAGCCTCTCTTGCTGGCGGAGAGCAAAACATGCTCACCTCTCAATGCGCTGACTGAGAATTTACGACTCTGTGTTTATTGTATATCAACCAATAAAAGTGGCAGAAAATGAATGGATGGCCATAAGAATGCTGAATGTTTGTTTTGCATGGACTTGGGCATTGTGCGTCTTATTTAATCAATCTCATAATAATCCACTGCTGCACGGCCATTTTTTTACCTTAATGCTAAAACAGAAAACATAAAGGTCAACTGGAAGTGGTTCGCCGTACATTAAGTGCTTATTAGGATTATAGGGAGCGCTGATACAAGCAATTTCCCACGTAATCTAGCTATCTGCTCTCCCGGTAGCTCAAACAATTATTACAAACAGCAGACAGGAATCCTTCATAACCTTCATGAGCCCTGACATATGCTTAGAGGGAGCATTTGAGACGAGTTCAGTCCCCTTTATTGATAATAACGGCTTTCATTAGTGTTTGCTCAGGAAATCATCACTATTATTATTGCTCATACTTGGTGTTAGTCATTTGAACAAACCCCTAACCCTGTGTATTAAACCTTAGCATGTAGCTCGTCCTGCACTGTTTGTGCTTAAGACATGAGTAATGTCTCAAATCATGTGGCTTTTTAATTCATTTGCATCACTCTTGAAATATGACTGAATTATTTGTGTTGGCGAATATTCTATATATGTGTGTGTGTGTGTGTGTGTGTTTGAGAGAGTGAATCATGAATTAATCGATATGCTGCCAACCCAAAGTTTCGCACCTCTGCATTACATAGCAGCACGTAGCACACAACATCATGGCCTGACCTTTGTTTGAGTATCGATCAGATTTTCTTCAGAAAATCTAGTTTTATTTGATTTTATTAAACCGCTTAATGTTTTGCCAATGCCATTTCCTGAATACAAACTTTGTCAGAGTAATTACTTTCAGAACTGGTCAATAAGCACCTCAACAGATCAATTCTAATAAAATCCAGATCCAAGTCTCTTAGGCTACATTCACACTGCAAGCCTTAAAGGAAGTATTAGTTCACTTTAAAATGAAAATTACCCCATGATTTACTCACCCTCAAGCCATCCTAGGTGTATATGACTTTCTTCATTCTGATGAACACAACCGGAGTTATATTAATAATTATTCTGACACGTCCAAGCTTTATAATGGCAGTGAATGGGACCAATGAGTATGAAGCTTGAGAAAATGCATCCATCCATCATAAACATACTCCACACGGTGTTAATAAAGGCCTTTTGAAGCGAAGCGATGCATTTGTGTAAGAAAAATATCCATATTTAGTTAAAAAGTAAAACATCTAGCTTCTGCCAGACCGACTTCTGTATTCAAAGAAAGTCAGATACACTTAGGATGGCTTGAGGGTGAGTAAATCTTGGGGTAATTTTCATTTTAAAGTGAACTAATCCTTTAATGCTCAATTTTGATTTATTGCTCAGATCTGTTTCTTTTTTTTTTTTTTTAAATAGCTGTTCACATTGTTGTTTCAAATGTGGCCAATATCAGATTCCAGTGTGAACAGATCATGGTCCTGGACGGACCCGCATGCGCAAAAGAACGATAAAAAGCATTACAATATTGCGTTACTCCCTGAAAAAGTAACTAATTGCGTTACTTAGTTACTTTTTATGAAAAGTAATGCATTACATTACTTTTGCGTTACTTTTTTTCACCTGGGCTGGGCTTGTTTGTTTTGTTTTTTTTAATAACAACACAAAAAGATATATTTTTGGCAAATGTTATGGCCCTTTCACACCAAAAGTGAAATGAATAAGCCTCAGGCTGAAGGAAATGCATATTTACACCTGTACAGTAGAGGGCACAGCTCAGACAAACCTTTTAGCTGTGCTGCCATTCTGGATTTAAAGAAGAATTGGATACAGGAGAAGGAAGTTCAACACTCTTATTTCTAAATCTAATAATGTAATCTAAATGTCATCTAAATCTTATGTAAAGTAATTTTTACTTAATAGTATGGTTGAATTAGATCATTGAAGGTCAGCAGCAAAGAAAATGGTTAATAAAGTGACAAAGTATATTTGTGTAATTTAATATAGTTAATTATTACATAATTATTAATTCTGAGATTGCACTTCACTGTTTTTCAGTGTTTTTGTGCAAGTGAGATGAGTAAATGCATGTTCACATTTAGTCTAGAACTCCAATAACCATCATGTTCACACAGCGCACACAACACCTGCACTTTATTTCTCTCAACATAGGGACAGAAAAGCTGTCAGTCAATAAATGTGAAAAAGTAACTTTATTTAACAAAAAAAAAGTAACTTGGATATTTTGTTGTAAATTGAAAAAGTAATGTGTTACTTTACTAGCTACTTGAAAAAGTAATCTGATTACATAACTCAAGTTACTTGTAATGCGTTACCCCCAACACAGGTCATACGGAAGTAAACACGGAGGACATTAGAGTAAGTGATTACACGTTTTATTTATTGTGTGATCTGCCGCAGAACCAGCTAATTTATGTGCAGGCAATATTAAAAACAAAGACAAGGATGCAAAAAAAGAGAGCAGAGTTTTTAAACATTTATGATGTTTTGCTTGTATAAAGAGCTGTCACTGTAATACTTATGAGTCTTGATAATTTCGGGTATGTAAAATCTTTGAAGTGACTCCCATGAGCGCAGAAGTGTGACGAATGTTGATCTAGAGTGACGTACAGTTAAAGTCCCATGAATTCTGATATGACTGTTCAGACTGAGGTCACATTGCAAAATATCCAATCTGTCTCAGATTTAGGACCACATATGGAAGTGGCCCAAATCAGAATCGAAAAGATCAGATTGTGCTGTTCACACTGTTATAACAAAAACAGATCTGAGTCGCATATGAGTAAAAAAAATCGGATTTGAACCACATTTACCTGCAGTCTGAACTTAGCCTTAGCTGTGGCATGAACTGGTGAAACCCTGATCTATCTCAATATAAGGTATGCACATTAAACCCCCTAATTAGGTCCAACGCCCTCCCATTTGATTGATGCATGAGCTCTGTGGAAACAAAGATTACGTATATATCAAAGAGGTGATTATTCAGTTAAGTTCCAGTTTGTGAATCTACAGTGTGGAGAAACACCCACGGAAAAGGGGGAAAAAAGTGTGAGAGAGAGAAAGAGACATTGAGATTGAGAGTGCTGGGATCACTCAGCTAATGACCTGACACATATCGACAGCGCTCCAGGATTCACTTTGTTCCCCTCTATCACCGAGTCTCAATAATTCATGCAGCCACGCAGGGCCTGAGCAGCCACAGGAAAGGTGAAACTCGTTAGGACAGATGGCTGGATGCCGCGTTTAATTGGTCCGCGAATAGTGCAAGGCTGAGCTCCCGGTACCACGCCTCGGTCGGACCCGAATCTCTAACTAGACCTCTATTACCTGCCGATTTGTGCCTAATTGCCTTCAACACCTGTGCCAAAGTGACTTTTTGAAGTAATTTGATGTGGATTAGTGGTCACGGAGGCGGCAAGCGATTGTTCTCTCACTGCAGGTGGAGGAACGCGACATGAACGTGTCAAACAAGTGCATAATTCTGTGGTAATTCTAATTGCAAGCTGATTTCATTCAAGAAGAAACCGTGTGAGTGCCCTCGGCCAATCAAAAGCCCTCATTATGAGCCACTAAAGCCGGCAGGGTGGTTAGATTGAAGGGCCTGTGCTCAACCTGAGGCCCTATCAGGAAAAGCTCAGTTGATGGAATTGACACTGGCCCAATCGGTTTGTCGTTGGGGCCAGTGAAAATTTTGGTAGGGCAAGTAAAAGTGTGAACCTGACTGGGCCAGTAGAATTGAGCTCTGCCCCATACTTTGACTTCTAATAGATTCTTTTGTCTGTGCATGCAGATTCTCGTGGGCGGCCTGGAATATTCTCCCGGAACGCTTCACATCTATTCCGACAGCACTCTCACACTGCCCGCCATCATCGGGATTGGAGCGGGCGGAGGCGTTCTCCTCATCGCCATCATTGCTGTGCTCATCGCCTACAAGCGCAAGACACGGGACGCCGACCGCACACTCAAACGCCTACAGTTGCAGATGGACAATCTGGAGTCCAGGGTCGCGCTGGAGTGCAAAGAAGGTACTTCTTTTGGTATTTTTGGTTACTTCAGCATCTGCGCTGCCTATAGCCCGTGCCAAGCTGTTTCTGACAGGTGTGCAGAGTGTTTTAATTAGCTACTAATGGGACATTAACCCGTAGGATAAATCAAATGGAGCTGTGATGTATTATTTCATTGCGCGCGAGGTCTCCCGTGGGCCTCTGGCGTGCTGTTGTGTTGAGAACGGGAGCAAGTCGGAGGCACTGCAGTAGCCTGGATTCTTGCAGAGTTTGACGCAGTCTTTGTGGAGGGATTGAACTGGGTCATGACGTCATAATGTCCTCATCCTTTGATACCGGTTTTATTCACAGCTTTAAAAGGATCTGTAGCTCAGGCAGACACGGTGCGGTGTTATTTATGCATTTGTTAAAAGAATGCCATGAGATACTGGAATGAATGCAACTTTTCTTTTTATGCAATTTTTATATGTTTATTTTTCATTTCTGTGTCAGTGGGCATACTTTCTCAGAGAAGCGACTGAAACTGTTGAAACACACTCAGTTGTGCTTTTTTACCTATATCTAAAGGGTGTCCAAATATATTTATTAATTCTAGCAAAAATACAAAAAATTAACACTTACTTGTATAGTACTCAACTACTATGGAAGTAAATGTAAATCAAGAACAGACAATTGTATTGTGCACGATAACTCAATTACAGAGATTATTATATATATATATATATATTATTTTATTTTTTTTTTTCGGTTTTCATGCTTTCAATAAGTGCAGGATAATTTAATTTCCCAAGACTGATTCCGTGATGGATGTAAAAACTTCCCAATTAGACAGGAAAAGGGTCTCTGATCAACATCAAAAAAACAAGCAGCTACAATAAAAAGTTGCAAGGCAAACCGATTAAATCAGATTCTTGTTTAGTTGATTAGAAGTTCTAAAATGTCAGAAGATTGTGGAAATGACAAAATAGCAACTTTTGCTATTGTAGCCAATGCCAGTAATCTCAAAATATGGTCAAATATCCCCTAGTATATCTGTCTGTGACAGCATATGAGGTGTTCTTCAGTCTGATCTATGCATATCTTCATTCTTTATTCATCTTAGCATTCGCTGAGCTGCAGACAGACATCCAAGAGCTGACGAACGACATGGACGGTGTGAAGATCCCTTTCCTGGAGTATCGCACCTACACCATGAGAGTGATGTTCCCTGGCATCGAAGAACACCCGGTTTTAAAGGAGCTGGACGTAAGGGAACTTTTAAAACATCCTGGTTCAATTTCTCTGTCCGCAGGTGTCGTCTGTCACTCGCAAGTGCCAATAAGTAGGTTGCCACAACTCATAGACCATTTTCTTTTAATCCTTCTGCCAAAAAAAGAAAGCAAAAAAAACCCTAGATGTGCTTTAAAAAGATCCCCTAAGCTCTGAAGCTACGGTACTGCTGTCTCAGTAGTGAGCTTCAGAGCGAACGCCCCTCTTTCAGCATGCTTTTTAATTAAAACCTCAGGCAGAATGAAATCAGCAGCCCTGCAAGGCCCTGGTGGAATAGCCGTCTAGAGACGTGCCTTACCAAAAAAATTTTTAAAAATAGTCAGCAAAGAACAATTAAATCTCACTGCAGAGGAGCTTTTTCCAAGTATGCATTCAGGCAACAATTGTTGTTGCGCATGTTTCTCTCATCTCCTGCCTGCCTTTTCCATTTGTGTTTTTGTTCTCCTGCTTTTTTTTTTTTGTTTAATCAAATGCTTTCTCTCCTCTCAGTCTCCAGCTAATGTGGAAAAGGCACTGCGCTTGTTTAGTCAACTGCTGCACAACAAGATGTTCCTGCTGACCTTCATCCACACTCTGGAGGCTCAAAGGTCCTTCTCCATGCGGGATCGCGGCAATGTGGCCTCCCTCCTCATGGCGGCGCTGCAGGGACGGATGGAGTATGCCACTGTAGTTCTCAAACAGCTTCTGGCCGACCTGATCGAAAAGAACCTGGAGAACCGTAACCACCCCAAACTGCTGCTTAGACGGTAAGAGGTGGTAACTGCCTCAAATTGTGGAGCATGACCGTTTAAAAATCCTTCTCCAAAGTTACTCGAAGATTCATCATTACATTTGTGAAAAAATATGCTCTATCATATCATTGTCATATGACCACTCACAAAGCAACTACATAGCAAGCCTTAGCAACCCCTCCAGAACACTTTAGCAACCACATAGCAGCATGGTAACACCACTCAGAACACCCTAACATTGTAAGGCCCTATCAGTCCCCCAGAACATCTTGGTAAACACCTAGCAATGCTCTAGCAACCCCCTAGACCACCCTGAGCAACACCCTAGCAACCACGTAGAACACTTTAGCAACCACATAGCAGCATGGTAACACCACTCAGAACACCCTAACATTGTAAGGCCCTATCAGTCCCCCAGAACATCTTGGTGAACACCCTAGCAATGCTCTAGCAACCCCCTAGACCACCTTAGCAACACCCTAGCAACCACATAGCAATATGGTAAAACCACTCAGAACACCCTAACATAGTAAGGCCCTATCAATCCCCCAGAACATCTTAACAAACCTATAGTAATGCCCTAGCAACCACCTAGAACACCTTAGCAACACCCTAGCAACCATGTAGAACACTTTAGCAACCACATAGCAATATGGTTAAACCACCCAACCAGAAGAGTAAGGCCCTATCAATCCCCCAGAACATCTTAACAAACCCATAGCAACCCCCCAGAACATATTAGCAACCACCTAACAATGCCCTGGCAACCCCCAGTACACTTTAACAACTGTATAGCAATGCCCTAGCAACTCCTCAGAACGCTTTAATAACTGTATAGCAACGCCCTAGCAACCACCCAGAACACCTTAGCAATCTCCTAGAATTGCCTTAGCAATGAGCCAGAACACTTTAGGAGCCACAAAGAAGCATGCTAAATACCACTCAGAACACCATAACAACCACCTAGCAATGCCATAACAACCTAGCAACCACACGGCATCATTTGCATTTCTGGATTGCTTTGTCTTGCAGAACTGAATCTGTGGCTGAGAAGATGCTCACCAACTGGTTCACGTTCCTCCTGCACCGCTTCCTCAAGGTTTGTGACCTGTTTTCTACCATAAACGTTGTCAATTTTACTAATGTGCTATGCGAAGTCCTACATGAAATTGAGCAACAACCTCAAACTTCTCTCTGGCTAACTAGCATCTTGTTTGAGAAAAGATTTTGGCGCGCTGATGTTTTTGACAGGCTGACTCATCGCAAAGCCTGCTAATAAATCTCGCTCAAGCCTACGCTCCAGATAGCGACTCAGGAATGCCACGGGTTCCACCCAACCCCCGAAATCAGCCCCATCGAGGTTGTGAGGGCACTCGCTCAATCCCACATCCTGTCAGGTGTTCTAGAGTTCACCAAGATGGCCGCTGTATTAGGCTAAAGCTGATTGAGATGGCTATTAGTGCTAAGGGCAGGAACATCAGGCCCTTTGTGCATTCAGGGCTGGAATTGCCCTGTGGAATGTAGCACTGGCCGGCCGCCCAGTGTCTTTACGTCCCATCAGTGCAGATGTTAAAGTGTTTTGGCCACCATACAGGCCTCTAGAAGTAATTACCATGAAATGCCTCTTGGTACGGCTCTATTGCACTGCCTGGGTGTGTACTTGTAATGCATTTTATATATATCATGAGCCAAAGCATTCACATCTGTTGTATCCTTTATGTTTGTCATATACATTACCATATTAGCAAACATTTGTTTTGGGGGATTACTGTAACGTTACCATCATATAGAACATGTAAACGTTCAACTTAAAGGATTAATTCATCCAGAAATTAAATGTCATTATTTACTCATTCCAGACCTGTATGACATTTTTATTTATTACAGGGAACACAAGGGGAAGTTAAAGGCCCGGGTATACTTCATTTTCCGCGTTCCGCTCCGTCTCGCGCAAGCCTTTGTGCGCGGGCCGTCACCGACGGCTGAAGTATACTTTAGGCTGTAGCCTTGCCAAGCTGGTTTTGCTGGATCTCCTAGCCTAACCAGCTGCCAACAGACCAGTTTGGCCAGGCTAAGAGACCAGCATTAACTAATGCAAAACATCTTAGGCTGGTTTAAAACTCGAAAGGAGAAATCATATATTGTAATGAAAGCATAGTGACCAGGGACAGTCAAGCTCTAAAATAAAATAAATAAATAAATAAATAAATATAGTTTTCAGCAAAGTTGGGTGACACCAACTATTTTGTAAGTCTTCTGGACAATTATTATTTATTTTATTTTTTATTTTATTTTATTTTATTTTATTTTATTTTATTTTTTATTTTATTTTATTTTATTTTATTTTATTTTATTTTATTTTTTATTTTATTTTATTTTATTTTTTTTATTTTTTTTATTTTTTTTATTTTAGAGCTTGACAGTCCATGGTCACTATGCTTTCATTATATGATTTCTCCTTTAGAGTTTTACAAAAAAAAAATGATGACATAATTTTTAATTTTGGGGTGAACTAACTCTCTAAGGGTAACATAAATACTTGTTGACAGATATTTAAGGCTTCCTCTTGTGCTGTCAGTTCATGTCATCTGCATTTACGCTGCATACGTTAAACTGTGTGAATTCTATGTTCAAATGTGTTCGTTAGCGAATGAAACCTGGCGCGGATCCCGTGACACACATCTGTTGTGTCATAACAGGGTCTAACGGCCAGACTATGAAAAGCAGACAGAGCCAAAACACAGGCAGCCTCTAGAAGCAATAAAAAGCTGAGGATTTGATGTATATATTAAGACTAAATGCATTTGACATAGAGTTCGGAGGCTGGTTGTTTAGAATTACTTACTGTTAGGCATGCAATGGATGCTGGGTAACCCTCTCCGCCTGCGTTAGAAGAGTGTGATTCAGGATGTCATGCTGTAATTAATAATGTCAAGCTGATCTCGCCTAAGAACTAAATAATAGCCTCCCCTCAGTATCGCTGTTTAGTCATCAAACGCTTTTAAGTGGGTAATTGGAGACTTCTCCACACTTCACAAATGCCATCTGAAAAGAACCGTGATCGTCCGTGTCTCTCATTCTCACGGCCGCACTTTCTTTCTTTGCATGCTTTCCGTCTTATTTCTCTTTTTTTGCTTCCTTTTGGTCAGAATGGGTTTTTTTGTCTCTCCTTTCATTGCTTTTTCCTCTGTATTTAAAGGTGCAATTATGCATTTTCGAAGTGTGTAGAAAATTACAGCTCGCTGTGATTTTATTGAATTGATGGTCTGTGGTATTTTGCACAGGAAGTTCTTTAGTGTGTTCTTTAAAGGTAAAAGGTTTTAAAGGAGACGTAATGGAAAATGAGATTTACTTGCTCTTTTGGAAATTAAAGCATTGAAGTACTAAATAAATGTACTAGAATAGGGCTGCATGATATTGGAAAACTGACATTGCGATATTTACTTTTTCTGCGATATGAAATCACCAGATGACTTGAATAGCTATATTTAGAAAGAATTATTCATTCTAGAATGTGTGGGGTGATTTTGTTGGGGAGTGCAATCGCACTATATAAGCCATATTGTGATATCGAGTTTATTTCGATATATTGTGCAACCCTAGTTCACAACACAGCACTTCTGCTTATGAAACGTAAGCACTCTTTTGAATGATTTGCTTTCCATTCAATGTCATTTATTCCTGTGATGCCAAAGCTGAATTTTCAGCATCATTACTCCAGTCTTTAGTGTCATATGATCCTTCAGAAATCATTCTAATATGCTGATTTGCTGCTTAATATTTTTGTGAAAAGCCTGATTCATTTTTTTAGGGTTCTGTTGTAACATTATAAATGTCACTTTTTGATCAATTTAATCCGTCCTTGTTGAATAAAAGTATTAATTTCATTAATAATAAAAGTATTATTTGACCCCAAATCTTTGAACAGCAGTGTATACTGTCTTTATGTGTGCTTAAGGAAACCCTATGAAAGAGTTAATTAGCTCTGTAATGTTTATGGAAGTTGTGTGAGAATCCATTAACCGGAATGCATTGTTAAGCCAATCGTAACAGATGTCATTTACTGTACATAAAGCAGTCTTGAAATACTGCAGCAAAAACAGCCTGTTTAATTCTGTGGGTCAGTGAGAAAGTGGGAAATGATCATGTACTGTAAAACTTTGGTGCAAGAAACCTTGACTAACATTACAAGTGGACTTTTGGGAGAAAATAAAATGCTACAAAAGTGTAGAATATGACCTCTCTCTCTCTCTCTCTCTCTCTCTGTGCAGGAGTGTGCTGGCGAGCCTCTGTTTATGCTCTACTGTGCTATAAAACAGCAGATGGAAAAAGGTCCCATAGATGCCATCACAGGAGAGGCCAGATACTCCCTGAGCGAAGACAAGCTCATCCGACAGCAAATCGACTACAAGCAGCTGGTCAGTGTCCCCATGGTGACGCTCTCTCGTGTATCCCATAATCCCTCTTCCTGTCTCCCAACTCCCCCAGCCTCATTGAAGAGCACAAGTGTTTGATTTCAGCTCAAAATATACATTTGAAAAAGACCTAAATGCTTACAAATGTTTTACCTTTTCAGATGTTCCCAGCTAGAAATTTGTCTATTAATACTAATACTTAAATTAGTACTACTAATACACATTTTACCATGTCTTCTACAAGTCCAAGATTTCGGTACAAAGATATATATTCATATTTAGTAATAATCGGTGCAATGCAATGAAATATCATGCTGCAATATTTGTACATTATTTATTCAAAAGACTATATCATCATGACAATGGCTGTCATGCTTATATTTAATATTTTATGGTGGTTTTCTTTCCACATTTGCAAGACCAATGCAAGATTCAGTATCTTTCTTAATGGAACAGGTTTCCCTGCCAGTGTTTACTTAAAAAGTTGTTAGTCAGCGCCAACATTTTTGATAAAATTCACAAAACTCTCATGGCACTCAGAATGTTTTGTTGTATGAATATGTAAACAGTCAATATATATAAAGAAAGAACAGAGATTCTGCTTTTAAACAAAAAAAAAAAAAATCATTTTATTCCATCATTCATTCTTTTTTATCTTATTTAGGTAAGTTTCATCAAAAACTATTTTAAACAAAAAACAATTTTTGTAATGATATCAATTCAACACTTTTTACAATACATATAGTTTCAAAGCAGCTTTACAGAAAATGTGTCTACATTACAATTTATAGAGTGATCTGTTATCAGAGGTGACTGTGTCTAAGTAATGGATTTCAGAAATGTACATATACAAATCACACAGTAGGCAACAATGTATTAATTTAAGGTAGATTTAATTTAAGGTCAGTATCGGATTCAGTGTGTTGATCAAAACTAGATAGGAGATTGAGTCCATAAACACACCCCAATTCCCCCAAAGTCATATCTCTTTGTGGGTTCGACATTTCATGCAGTAACATTAGGCAGTTTGAATTTATATGCTTTTAAATGTTTGATGTTTGGCGTAAACAACTTCTATCCGCTGCTCCTGTTTTTACATAGTTGCTGTTTAATAATCATTTGCAACTTAGCAATGTTAGCCATTTGCAACTTAGCAAAAACTAGCAGCTCCAGTAGTAATGAAAATATTTATCTTGAACTCTGTTATGGAAACTAGCATGTATAAACCTTAATCAAACAAATTAATAATCCATATAAAATGAATTTATACTTTTATGATATTACGCTGTACCCACATTGGACCAGCGGTTTGGAAAATGGATGGATAGATGATTCCACTGCGGGCGCCATCCTCTGGCAAGACGCGGGAATTCATTCGGCACGACTCTCACAGTGCATTATGGGTATTCTCTAGTTGATGATGGAAAATCTTGTCAATGGCAGGGAAAAAGTTAAACTGAGATCCAGTTCTCAGTTCCGAATCTCAGTGTTCATCAGTGTCCCTTTGGCCTGTATTCCTTTCTGAGATAAAACTGACTTAAAAGCTCAAATGCCAGTCAGACAGATGATATCAATCCAGACAGGGTGAGTTATAAAATTACTTTGAGAGCAGGGTTTGTCAGAGGTGCAATAACAGGGACAGAGATTGAGAAAAAACAAAGAATGCGCTGATATGGGTGTCGTCTTCATCTAACCTGATCAGAGCCTGTAATGACTAAAACAAATTTGAGAATTTATCATGGCACTCATAAAACAAACCCAAAGCTCTTCATTTATCTCAACGGAAAGCCAGGCAATACAGCGCATGATTTAAACTCTCTATCTCACATACACAAACATGACTACACAAAAAGAGCATATTTACTCTCTGTCTGTGCTGACAGAGTTCTGTGCATTGATTTTAAATGGAACAATACAAGCCGACCAATGAATGAGTTTTAATCTATGGCTCCTCAGTGGTAATTAAAGCTATAGGACAGCTCATCAATTCCACAGTATTCAGGATAGAGCAGCTGAAGGGAATCGATATGTGGCACAGTTATTCAGCTGTCTTAGCTGTCGACCCTAAAGAGAGGCCCCAAGGGACCGTCAGAAAAGGTCAGACTCACCTGTGACACAGCGTGTATGTTCATATGTTCATTAGGACTATAAATATTTGCTCTTGTTTCGACCCTTTGCTAAATAATGTGACTCATCTTGAATTATAAATCAGATTGTTTCAGTTCTGAATGCTGATTGGTCAATTCAGCTTTGCATATTGGCTGTTTAATTATGCATGCTCACTTCCACCTCATTGTTTAGATTATCTTTGCCATCATCTCTGTCTAGCACACATTTGTGATGGCTAAATTCACTTGTAGCATTTAAAACTATTTTATTTGTTACAGTTATTTTATTTAATTCTATACATTTTCTATTGTTTATATTTTATTTTTAGACTAAAGCATATCTAACAATTACTATCATCAATTTATATATATTAGTGCTGTCAAATCGATTTATCACGATTAATCACATCTAACAAAAGTTTATATATATGTGTGTGTGTGTGTGTATGTATATATATATATATATATATATATATACACGCACACACACTATAATCTTTTATATTAGATGTGAGTAATAGCGATTAATCGATTTGACAGCACTTATATATAATATGTGTCTGTATGTGTATGCGAACAGAATACCATCATAAAATATGAAATATAAGCATGACAGCCATTGCAAAAATGCAAGGAATATTGCAGTATGATATTTCATTCAGATTGAATCATTTAAAAATTTTGTATGTTCGTTGTGCCAAGTATTAGCAATACTAAGTTTAGTATTAGTATTATTAATAGATATAATTTCTAGCTGGATAAATCTGGTAAAACATTAAGTGTTTTGGTACAGTACTTACTCTTCCTTTAACCATTAAACGACTCAGATGGGTGATGAAATGTGCCTGTAGATGTGTGAACATGTGCTGAAGGACACTAAAGTCACCTTTACACACTCTCATCTTCTCACACACAGCCAGAGTTGAGAATCTTCATGTTAAGCTTTCATAAAACCCTCATTTCCTCCAAGCTCCCGAGTTTCAACCCAATCCGGTTCCTAAACCAGCGTCGGATGTCCTAAATATAGCTCAGCTTCGTCTCTGGGAGAATTCCGTAATTTACTGTGTAATTGGGTTTTAATCATAAACTCCTCGCGTGTGAGCCGCGGCTGGAGGGGAGGAATTGCCGTGAGCTAATGATCAGCGAGTAGCCGCGATTACGGATGCACAGTTGCGCACCAGTGCCAGCTGCATTGTTTTAATCACACGATTAACGCAGCCCATGCGCACTAAAGGTCCTCTCATCAATTTATATGGACTGTTGTCACGGTGTGAATGGAGATATATCAAAGCACCGGCTCCATAATAAACGCTCGGCTCTTTAATGTAACTCGCCTGCCTGTTTATAAAGCTGTTATTTGAATGTGTTACTCACTTGGTAAGTGCTGAGGGCTGTTTGTTTTGTTTTTTTATGAATCTTGTTTCGCCTATGCTACAGGCTGCATAATGAGGCTGATGCACATTCTACAGCTTGTCTTTCTCTTTTTTTTTCTTTTTTTTTTTACCAGTGCTATATAGCTGCATGAAAGTTTTATAGCTTTGTTTTACCATAGTAACTATGATACATAAATGATGTACACTCATACACTAAGAGATTCGATTCAAAGGGACATTGGTTATTCCATGGTTTGCTTTTTTTATGATTCATTTCATGATTTCTGAGCATTTAAAAAAAAGCTAGAAACAGTAATAATGTCAAATTCTGTACATTTTAACTTATTTGTTCATTCATTTATTTATTTACATAGTGAGTAAATATTGCTGTTTTGGTCAGGTTGCTTAAAGGGGACCTATAATGCCCTTTTTTACAAGATGTAATATAAGTCTCTGGTGTCCCCTAGAATGTGTCTGTGAAGTTTCAGCTCAAAATACCCCACAGATTATTTATTATAGCTTGTCAAATTTTCGGTGTGAGCAAAAACACGTTGTTTTTGTGTGTCCCTTTAAATGCAAATGAGCTGCTGCTCCTGCCCACTTTCCAGAAGAGGGCAGAACTTTAACAGCTCGCGCTCTGGTTGCTCAACAACAACAAAACTGGAGAATCTCACGCAGCCAAAATGAGGATTGTCAGTAAGCCTTACATTGTTCAAACTGGAGTCGGGCACTGATGGAGAGAATCAGGAAAAAGTTACAACTTTTAGAATGAAACTGGTCGTTTCTGAATGGTTAGTAGATAAATGTATGTAGTTGCTGTGGAGTTGATTCAATCTTTTGTGCAAATCCAACGTTGAATTGACCCTCGTTTGTGAAGCAGTCCGGCGTAAAATGGCAACAACACTCTACTACAACAACTCTTCCTCTTCTCTAAAGCAGCCCAACATGGCCTCGCCCCCTTTGTTACGTTTTCTTGGGGGCAGGATTTATGTAAATTTTGGGGTTTGTGATGTCACCAACCCATGAAGAAGCTCGTTGTAGTCCCTACCAGCCGTTTGTTGTAGTCTTTAAAAAGCGATTTCTGTAAAAGAAAATATCTCCCTTTGCATTGAACTTTGAGAATCGTAACTTTGCAGATGTTGTTTATGCTCAAACAGCAACATTACACACTAACTAAAGTTAAAAAAGTGAAATCATAATCAAGGACCCCTTTAAAACAATCAGATTAATATTTTGTTTGCTGGACAGAGACAGTGTTTACACTTTTCAGGGAAATCAACCTATAAAGTTGTCATATTAAACTTGGATAAGAGAAAATATTTTAACATCAGAAAGATTACACACTTCAGCTTGAAGTATCTTTTACCTTCAGACGTGCCATATGAATCCGTGTTTGTGGCCGGATCAATCACTTCTTGCCGTTTGTTTTTATCGATCTGTGACCGTTTTATCAAACCCGCGCGTTTCACATATTCTGAATACCGCTTTGCAGGCGGATAAATATTTCACCATTGACATAACAGTTAAAGTTGAGATGGCTATTATGATAAATCAGGCCGAAGCATGGAAACAGGATCCCGATCAATCTTTGATACACTGGCAGAGCTGGGCCGAATAGAGCTCCGGTCTCCCACTGTGTATAATAAAATGTGCCTTGACCTTTACGCACCCTCATAAGTCTATGTGTATATTAGAGTGTGCGGTCTGCATATTAGATTGTAATGGAGACATGTTTTTGTGTTTTTGCTGGTCATCTTGTCAATCAATATTGTCATGTTTTCCTGTGTTGCTAAATATTATACCATATCTGTCTGTTGCTCTCTCAGACGCTTATGTGTATTCCTCCGGAGGGAGAGGCCGGGACAGAAATCCCTGTTAAGGTGCTAAACTGTGACACGATCACTCAGGTGAAGGACAAGCTGCTAGATGCCGTGTACAAGGGCATTCCATACTCACAGCGCCCGCAGGCTGACGACATGGACCTGGGTAAGTAACTGATTATGTTAATAGAAATTATGTAATGATATGATAGATGATGATAGATGATCTATCTATCTATTGACTATTAGAGGAAAAGTATGGAAAACATGGCAAAAGTTTTACCTTTGAAACTTCAGAAATGTCATCATTCCAGACTATTGCATTCATTGTCCTTCTACAGAATGGCGGCAGGGTCGGTTGACCAGAATCATCCTCCAGGATGAAGACGTCACCACAAAGATCGAGAGTGACTGGAAGAGACTGAATACGCTGGCGCACTACCAGGTTGAACAATGTTTCCTGGCAGCTGCTCCGTTATGTTATGCAAATTTACAAATGCTTGTCGCGTGCTGTACAAAAATGGAGATGCTTTTTTTTTATAGTTCTCCTTTCCCATCTTAGGTGACAGATGGGTCTTTGGTGGCGTTGGTTCAGAAGCAAGTATCCGCTTACAACATCGCCAACTCCTTCACTTTCACTCGCTCTCTCAGTCGATACGGTAAGCCACAGTCTCTCGGATCGCTTTACGCCACACGATCCTCGGCTTTAGCCATGTTTGTTTAATATATCACGGATTCTTTCAGCATTTTGTGTAGTGCCACATGCAGCATGTTTGACTCAAATAGGAATTTAAGATCTTTTCTCCAACCACTCTTGGCTGAAGTCAGTTTGTTTGAGCTCTTCTGTGAAATAACACAGGCTGTGTCTCAAAACCTAGTGAGTCGCCTAGCTAAACAGCAGACAGACATAGATATGTTTTCAATGTGGAGGCTGTTTGAAATCAGTCACATACTGTAGGAGGATCCATTTTTAGTCATAATGTTGTTTATGTAGACAGTAAACTTTGATTCGGCTCACTGGGTTTTGAGACAGCCATTAAAAAGATGAATATTATGATTCAGAAATAAACAGTTTAGATGTACAGGCTAAGATATGTACAATCATTGCATTAAGAAGTACATTTGCTAACTTGGATTGAATGGCGTTCTGGTGTAGAGAGCCTCCTGAGGACGTCTAGCAGTCCGGACAGCCTGCGGTCCAGGGCTCCCATGATCACCCCTGACCAGGAGACGGGCACCAAACTCTGGCACCTGGTGAAGAACCACGAGCACGCAGACCAGCGGGAGGGAGACCGCGGGAGCAAGATGGTGTCTGAGATTTACCTCACACGCTTACTGGCTACCAAGGTACATGAACACCATCCTGTATACACATGAAACTGGGATATTTATTAAACCACTCAAGGCTGTATGTTACAGTGTTTTACCATGGTTATAAGGTTATTTCAACCAAAAAAAAGAAGCCTCTCTTATGCTTTTAAAAAGTTGGAGCAATCCGTTTCATAAGAATCATTTTACATCCATAACAATATCAATTAAAACCTGACAAATAGTGTTTTATTCAATAAAATGAATGTAATGATGATATGTCAGCAGAGATTTTATTGAAACTCTCGTGTGTCATGTTTTTAGGGCACACTGCAGAAGTTTGTGGACGATCTTTTTGAGACCGTATTCAGTACGGCCCATCGCGGCAGCGCTCTCCCGCTTGCCATCAAATACATGTTTGATTTCCTGGATGAGCAGGCGGACAAGAGACAGATCACCGACCCGGACGTACGGCACACCTGGAAGAGCAACTGGTGAGATCCTGAGCACTTCCTGTGTTTGACCTCATTTTCTGCAGCATCTGTTTCTAATGTTTTGGGTTGCCAGTTCCATTTGTTTTGTGAATGCAGTAAGCTCTCAGAGCAATTTAAAAATAATGTATTTTAGTGTGATTCAAGACAGAACCACAATCACTAAAAAGCTTTTTGGATGTAATCAGATTTTATTGTATCTCTCTCCCTGTCTGTCTCTCTTTCTTTCTATCTATCCCAGCCTTCCTTTGCGGTTTTGGGTCAACGTGATCAAAAACCCTCAGTTTGTCTTTGACATCCACAAGAACAGTATTACAGATGCCTGTTTGTCAGTGGTGGCTCAGACATTCATGGACTCCTGCTCGACGTCTGAGCATCGCCTGGGCAAGGACTCTCCGTCAAACAAGCTCCTCTATGCTAAAGACATTCCCAACTACAAGAGCTGGGTAGAGAGGTACGGACACATACCTCAAAATACCACACACTTTATCTGATTGGTGTAGCTTAGTAATTAAAGATTGTTCAAAACCTACAAGGATACTGACACTCCACTTTTAATACTTTGTTTTATAAGCAATAGTAATACTCTACTTGCCTTAGGTACACCAAACTAATTAGTCACTTGCTGTACCATCTTTTACTAGGCAGCCTAAACTGAAATTAATCAGTTTGATTTTCATTTTCTACAGTAGATTAACTGCAAACTGTTCATTTACGATTCAAAGCCAATAATTTTAACCAGGGTATTTATGTGTGTGTTTTCAAGATATTACAGAGACATCAGCAAGATGCCAAGTATCAGCGATCAGGACATGGACGCCTATCTGGTAGAGCAGTCTCGTCTCCATGGCAACGAGTTCAACACGCTGAGCGCGCTCAGTGAACTGTACTTCTACATCAACAAGTACAAGGAAGAGGTGAGACCTGGGACTCTTATTTCACACCCTATACTAAGCGTTACACGTTTACTAAGAGTACTAGCATACTAGCATTCAAAAGTCAAGTGTTTGGAGGGGTTTAAGTATAAAGTAGTTGGCTGATATGAGTTTTTCAGTGTCATCTCTGCTAAACTGAGTATTCAGACAGATATCAAAGCAACAACATCCAATGTAATATTTTTATAATTACTAAATATTATAATTTATAAAATGCTACACAATATAAATATTAAAATATTTATATAAAATATAATAAAGAGAGAGAGAGAGAGAGAGAGAGAGAAAGTATTATACAATAATGTTATATATATATATATATAACGGTACACCAAACTGACGGTTCGGTACTTACCTCGGTTTTGAAGTCACGGTTCAGTACGGGTTTGGTACAGCAGGGGGGAGAAAACAAATTTTTTTTTTTTTTTTTAAATTAAACAGTGGTTTGCTGAACAAATTGTGTCTCTGACTTTAAATATATATTAAATTATAACTAAAAGTTTCTTAAGGATAAAAAAACTATTCTCTGCTAATGCTGTAAACTATATAGGGAGCCCTTACTTGAACATTAAAGGTTAACAACAGATGCCAAACTATTCAATTGCTATTTATTTTTAGATATAATAATCAACACTCAAGTAACAAATTGTATATAAACATGTAAGCTGCACATAAGGCAGTTTTTGCATTAACTTCTAAATCTAATTATAAAACTGTTTTAACTCCAATTCCTTGTTGAAATATAATCATTTATACACAGTGGCTGTCATTTTCATGACAGATTTATTTAAACATACATTAAATAATCAAGACATCACTAACAGGTTAAGTAAAATATAATGAATAAATTGGCTAATACAGTGCATATATTAAGCGAAAGAGTTCATTTCTCTGGCAAACTAACAAGCTGTTGACACTGAATGACTTACCTGAGGTAAATGTAATGCTACGTGACATTGTTTACAAGCTGTTTTATTGATGTCTTTCCACCATTGAAACACTGAATGAGCGACTACACAAGATATACGTTTTAGTAAGTTGTACTGTATCTTTTAACATACTTTCCGATGTTCATTTGTTTATTCTGTAACGATATTAAAGAGGAAGAGATGATCGAGTTTCGATGATCGAGCCCCGTGCTGCCGCTTGAACTAAGGCACTTATACAGAGATCTGTCACGCAACATTAAAGAGCGTCAAAATTTATCGTTTGAATTTTATGATAAAATGGACAGAATTCAAAAGATAACACTTTGTTTCTTATTGAAAGTAACAAAACACAGAGCTTATTGCGATTATTGGTGGTTAGGCTACACCGCTGTGTTCGTCGTGTACTGTTTTCGTCTTATCCACCTGTCTTTGTCCTGTACCGTTACACCCCTAATATACATATGCAGGGATTTATGAAGAAGCCTTTAAATCAAAAAGTTTGTAAGATCTTAAGAAACATAAATCCTGGTAGTGGTCGTGCAAATTGGTCTAACGGTAGTTTGAAGATGCGCATGAGATTTGAATTGAAATGCAAATGTTGTTTCTGTATTAGTGGTTTGATCTTGATGAATGTGCGGTGCCGTATCTGATGAGGTCGTTTATCATTGTCATTACAAACTCCAGTGAGCGTCCACAAACCCTCACACTCAAAACGATGTCGAATATTGAATTATTACATGGGTTCGGCCTTCAGTTAATGGCCTCTCCCTCTCTCTCTCTCTTGCAGATTTTGACAGCGCTGGACAGAGACGGTTACTGTCGCAAACACAAGCTACGACACAAACTGGAACAAGCCATTAACCTGATGTCTGGCAGCAGCTGAGGGCGGTGATGGATCGGACGGGATGGGAGGGGAAATGTTCAGGGGGTTTGGGGGAGGGTTGAGACTGAATTTATGGAGTCCAGCAGACCGACCCATATTAGATCATGCACGGCCTGTGCTAGCAAAAAGTTAGGCTAAAACACTGGACAATCAACTCTAAAGGAACCACAGCACAGCATACGAAGCCCAATATTTTCCTGGACCAGAACCTGTATGCCCAAACGCCCGCACTCCCTAATGCCCGGACCGAACGCCCGCTCATATCGGCCTGCCTAACAAACTCTTCAACACTGACTACTGTGGATCAGATACATTCCAATGAGGAAAGGTGCACGTGCTGTTGCCTTGGAAGATAGTGCCATTGAAGAAAATATCCGACTTTCTGGGAGAGAAAAGAAGCAATGTGTTTTAGTAGGGTAATCAGAAAACAATTCTTCATATCGACCTCCGAGAGATGCCTCAAGAACAATCGTGTGCAGGGGTGATGAGCTCCATTAACAGAAATGAAGATATTTATATCAGAATGGAGACCAAATATTTAGGGAGAACTGCATTATGGGTAGTGTTGAGGCTGGGCAGAATGGGAGGAACCTTCTCCTCGTCTCGAAAATGCCATAGACCTATTAAAGCGCCTTTTCTCTCGTTTTAGTTCTTTTTTTGTGATTATGGGGCCAAATGGACCTCTCCTTGTCAAGAGGTATGGATCAGCATCTTTTGAAGCTTGCCTTTTCGTTGCATCCGGATATGACTCCCCGAACCCTCGCCGAAATGTACTCCGGGATGGGCGTTCATCCTTCGGGAGACATTTTCGCTCCCTTTGCTTTTTTGTACACCGCTGTGTTACTGTGAGGTTTGGAGTGTTTACTCTGATTCTGTGGTTCTTCTCCAAGACTGCGTTGGCGAGGGCCGAGTTTTGTCCCTTGATGACAGGCATCTTTAATGTAGTAGATCCATCTAGAGCAATAACTCTCAGATTTACCTGCAAGCCATGAGTTTAAGTTCCCTGTGTGTTCAGATTCACTGTCCTGACTCTAAATTTTCAATGTTAGCAGTTGGCGAGTCGTCATCGCTCCTTTTCATTTCCCTTTTGTTGTTCTGTCCAAATGGCAGCCAAAACGTGTTCACAATGCCAAGCACAACGAAGGGACGACTGTTCTACTCTGATTGTTTTTTCGCCGTTTCAGCAGGCCAATGCAATTTTTGACAAAGAGTGACAGCAGAAGTCCGCAGCTAGACAAATCTCGTCCGCACCGCTTTTCAGTCGTCCCCCGTAAAAACCTTATCATGAACCGCGATAAGGTTCCTGCTTGATCGATTATGAAGATTGTGTCAATTCTGTCTGTATACACAAACAACACAAGGCCTTAAGTCATTTCCTCTTCTCTTTATCGGACTTTCATCACCTCCGTGACGGCGGCATCGCCCTCTGCTGCCACGGAGGTGAACTTCAAACCGTTATATTCCAGGTACTCAAATTGTGATACGTACGTGAATTTCAAAGTATTCTCAGCTGTTTTCTGTTCCTTGCTATATGTGGTTCTGAGTTCTGCCCTGTCTAGTAGCGTATCGATTGTGTTTTTGTGTTGAGTAAAATCACCAACCGAGAATGTACAGCATGAATAACTGGGCATATCTTGCAAAAATCTTTGCCTCATTATACGTGTTCCTGTTTTAAACACAAAATACCTTCAGTCGATCACAGCCAGGACTACAGGGAGAACTATTTGCTTTCAACATCATCCTAAAAATGTAAAAAACCTACTTCACCAAGGTCAGTTTGAGCAAACAAACACCCGCCATAATATGGGATCATTAAAACAGAAGGGAAATCCATTGGGGCCTTATTAGTTACGTTTGTTGAGTTTGAATGTAGATATTCAATCACCATCAAAGTGATCACGTACCTTTAAGTACATCATACGTTGTTGATTTTGCCCTTTTTACACTGATAACTGCTAGTCGTGATTGCCTACATTTGGCTACAAAAGAATCACTTTTAGTTTAGTAGCTGTAGACCTCATCCTGCAGGTTTTAAAACTTGGGCATTTCAACAAACAAAATGTATCTGGATATTTTAAACTTAAAAGTTTAATTGAATGTAATTAAATCTGCCTTCAAATTCAGCACATAGATTTAGATGGGGATAACAAGAATCTCAGTTAGTTTAGATGTGGCATCATCAAAAGCCAAATTTTTGTTGTTGGAATTGTGAAGGCAGGATGTTTTGAACTAAATGTGGGGCTCATTAACATATGAAAAAGTTGCAGGATGATAATTAAGCAGAATCTTTTTGAACATTCGTTTGTTTTTCTGTTGGGGGAATGGGGTCAGCTCATGAATCTGGCATTTCAACCTCTTGTAACACGATACATCAGGAAATACTGCCTGTTTGCCAAAGCTGCGTCGTCAGCAATGCAGGTGCGAAACCAATATCCGACGTCTGGACAAACCACTTTGAGAAATGAAATGCAATCATAAATCTATGTTAAAAAGCTGAAAAATAAACATCAGTGGTTGATTTTTTTTTTTGATTTAGCACCTCTTGGTTGAAACCACGCCGTCAGGTTTACATCTGATTTTTCTATACTGTGAGTAAAGCCAAACGTACTGTGGAGGAAGTGGACTTAGCTTGTTCGCGTACATACTGCCTGTAAGATAACTCTGACTATCGTTAAGTGCAACTGCCCACCGGGGTGTTTTTAGGTAGACTGGTGAAGACAGAGCTAACACTAATGACGCCTCGGCCGATAGCCATATATGAGAAATCACCCGTTTCGTTTCGTACAGCAGAACTCAGAGCCAAATGAGGCGCTTTGCGGTTTGTTTTTTGTGGTGTGGTGAAACGGCATACTCTTAAAAGCACCTGTAACTTGTGAGGAACGGAGCGGAGTGAGTGGAAAAATAACTGTGGTGTTTTTTCAGTAGATACAGTAGAAGAAAATGTCTGTTTTAGATCCATAACTACATTTCAGTCAATGTTCTAGTTATAAAAGAAGAAGAAGAAGAAAAAAAAAAAACATTTTGTCTCAGATAAATTAACTCTAATTTATTTGTCCGTTTGTCTCTTTATCCCAAATGTTTTAATCAATTTTATTGTAACAGACTTGTTACAGTTTCAGAAATATATGGAGTTTATTAACGTGTCTGGAGAGCTTTGTGACTAACTGGTTGATTGGATGACTGGTTAATGGGCAACTGCTATGCCTAGTCCTTAATTCTATATAAATATATAAATATATTTTGTATAATTATTGGACTGAAATGTTTTTTTTTTTTTTTGTTTTTTTAATTTTGTTTAAATTATTGTTTTAATTACGTTTTTAATGCGTTAAGTAATTTGAGGGAGTCGTGAGAATGAGTCTGAAACGCTGGCTGCAATGAAGTGATTTGTATATATTTGCACCTTTTTTTTTTACTCTGTGCGAGGTTTTTGAAAGATTGGATTCTAAATTAATGTTCAAAGGACAAGCATGGTGTTTTTTTGTTGTTGTTTTTTTTTTTTTTTTGCTAATTAAAAGATATGTGGATGATGCTGTATATTTCTTGAATGTTTTTTGTTTTTTTTTTTGTTTTTTTTTTCCAATTGTTTTTGTATATATAATCATCTGCAAGGACTATTTTGTCTCAAGAGCTTGATGTTTTCATTCAAATAAAGACAAGTCTCAGTGAAACCTATGCAATCACTCCTGGACTCTGATAACCTTACACTCTTTCTCAATGTGTAGGCTGCAAGAACGCTGAAACAAATATGACTAATTCTTTTGTGCATATTTATTTTCTTAGGAAACACTTGGAAAGTAATTGGAAAGGCAGTTATGTTAGATGGCACCCGATAGAGTTTCATGATCACCTGCAGACGTGTATCAGAGCTGAGGAATATAGATGGAAAACAGCATATTTCAATACGGTGTCCTAATCAGACGCAACATGACAACTTTCCAGTGACAAGTTATTTTTCTGTCCACAATAAAAGCAAAATTGCTGCATGAATCAGCAAAATCACTGCCAATCAGAACATATTCATAAGAATATATTAAAGTAGGCCTATTTATATTTGAGGAAATCGTGATACACTACTATTCAAAATTTTGGGATAAGTAATTTAAAAAAAAAAAAAAATTATTTAGCTGTTCTTTTGAACTTTCCATTCAAGATTCCTGGGGAAAAAAATGTTTTAACATTAATAATAATAAGAAATGTTTCTTAAGCTTGAGATTTCTGAAGGATCATGTGACACTGAAGATGAGTAATGATGCTGAAAAATCAGCTTTGCACATTTTAAAATATATTTTGTGACAATGACACACAAAGTTTGATGTCAAACAGCAAAGCCTTGCAGAAATACAGCCTCAGATTGAGTTTGGCATCATGCCATCAAATTTGTTAATACCTTAAATTATAACGGTTTTGTCTATCCACACAAAATCCATAACTTTTTGTCGGCATGGTATGATGATCCGAATCAAATTTGGGGAAAATCGGAGGAGTTCGAAAGTTTTCAAAGAAATTCAAAATGGCGGACAGCAAGATTGACCGACTATGACATAATTGTTCTCTGTATGACTTGTGGAATCTATCAAGACCAGTTTCATTACAATAGGCAAAACTAATCAAATATATTAGCTTTTTTTTTTTAATTTCACTATCATTTTGACCACAAGGTGGTGCTGTCCCGAAACATTTTGAGTACCATCAAGGCATCTTGCTGATCGAGCGTTTCATGACAAATTTCAATATGGCTGATACCCAAAATGTCCGACATGGGAAAATGTGGTATTTTTCGACTCTGTATGCCACACTGCATCTAAAGAGTCCAATTTTATGGGTTTTTTTTTTAACAAACTTTTCAGAAGTTATAAAAAAAAATTAATATCTCCTGACCTGTATGTGGTGCTGTGACAAAACTGCACACATACCCTCAGGCCATTCTTGTAATAACATGTACCAATTTTTGTCTCAATGCGCTAAAGCGTTGTAGAGATATAACCATCCTTTTTGGCATGCTCTTCATAGAATTTGTTCGCAAGTTATTTCACAATGGTTTGACTAATCAACTTGAATTCCATAACTTTTTGTCGGCATGGTATGAAGATGATCTTATTCGATTTTCATGAAAATCAGACCAGCAGTCTAGGGGGAGTTTGAAAAAATAGATCTGCGAATTTGCTTTTAGGCCTTGTGGTTCAAAAGTTATTAGCATAAACGTAAGTGCAAATTTGGACAGCTGGTGGAGAAAGGAGGATTGAGTTAGAGACTCCAAAATTGCTATGGTTAATGTTGAGACCTGTGTGCCAAATTTCATAACTTTCCCACAATCTGTTCTATGGGCTGTCATAGACCCTCATGGATGAAGAAATGGAAAATTAATGGATACAATAGGTGCCTACACACCTTCGGTGTTTGGCCCCAGAAATATAGCACATCACACTGCTGAACAAGTCAACTTGACCAAAGTATTTAATGTCAGATGCCCACATGTTTAATTTTCAGATATAGATAAAGCAGGATTTTGGACTTCACTGTGGGTGTAGCTACCCAGAACAACATGATAGAAATACAAACCAAGCATTTGCATAAAGAACTCTGCTCGTCATATCACCTCAAATCTCCAACTCTCAATAAAAAATGAAAGGCTTCTGGTCTCTTTGTTATTGCAAATCATTGTACCTTTACCAGGGGTGAATAAGGCTTAGGCCTGTAACCTTTCATGATGCATGCTAACAAACTTGTGTTAAAGTTGTCTTGTTTGCTTTTCTGTTAATTAGGACTGATTAGATCAAAGACATTTAGCCACCGGGCGTGATCTGAAACAGATCAGACAGAGACTTCGGTCTTGAGGTAATTACAAAATGACAGGTAACACTCTATACATATTCATACGCTAATTTACATTTCATTGGCTTAGCCAGCTCTTATTTTTCGGGAAGGAGGGATTTTTGCGAGTCAGGTCAAGCTAACATCTAGAGTCTTCAGCCCTGGAGAGATAAAGCACAGACTTTTATCAGTTGACTTTGATGGATCTCGCTGAGTTGAACTCAACTGCACTCTCGATGTCTTTGAACGCTCTCATTTAGAGAAAACGCAAGACTGCTACTGTTTAAAGTAACATGAAATTACAGTATTTTGCCATAGTGCTCTACAAGACGGTCTATGTGGCATAATGACTGTTCTCTGTAAAGTTATTTCATGAGTAATTTCAGTAAAACTCCAGTTCCAATGAATTAGTCGGAACATGCCGTTCTTGGAAGCATGAATTAGCTAAATCCGATTGTTCCACAAAATACAATGTCCAGCACCGTCTCCTGTTTGTGAAAGATGACAATCTACTGTGAACATGTTCTGTGATTTGTTTGCAAGTCAGTGGCATATCTCCTTGTTTTCTTTAGCCGGATGATATTTTGGAAAGACAAAGCAGCAATAGTGTAATATATTTGTGCCGCCGAGAAGGTGCAACATCTGAAGGGGATACTGAACGGAAGAGCTGCTCCCGCGAACAAAAAGGAAGGATTACAGAAATAGAGAGAGGAGGCAAAAAGCACACAGGCAAAAGGCAGGCCGCCTCTGGGGTGCAGAGCATCTAAATAAATAATGCATACTGATGGGGGGGCTCATTAACCCAGCTCTCTCAATTCTGAGGGGACATGAAATGTGTTCCTGTATTGCAAGACTACACAACTGCCGCATGACACATTTTGTCTCATAAACACATACCTACAGCATGCAAATCAGGCTGTCTTTAAGACATTAAAGTACAAAAGAACTGACATTCTTCATTATCGAGTCATTTCAGTAGTTAGTAGTGTTTACCAAGGTTAGCATGACTACATTATTGCTCATACTCAAGGTTAGGGATCTGAATAAACCTCTAACTAAAAGTATTAAACTTAGGAATATAATTAGGATAACCAAACAAATCTCATTTTCTGGAAACAAGCCAATGAAAAAAGGATATCACCTATACAAAGTGGTTTATATATATATATATATATATATATATATATATATATATATATATATATATATATATAATTAAAATCAACTTTACATCTGTTCATTAAAGGTATGGTAGGCAATTTCAGAGAGGCTAGCAATAGCAAGCTAGCTTTGAAAGCATGAGATCCCACCCTCCCTTCAGAGCGCTCTGCAAAGCCGCGCCTCCTCAAACACATGAACGCACAGCAGGGTCTGCAAAGCATCACAAAACAAGAAACGGCATTAAATTACATCTCAAAGCACATAACATTACAATATTAATGAACGTAAACAACTTACAGAGCGCTGACTTGTATCACCTGACTCCTACAGATTAATTTCAACAGCTCCAGGTAGAAACTCACAGGTTGCCATCTCGTAATTAAGGTTTCGATGGCGTGAACGCAGCATAAGCTCGTTGTTTTGGTTCAGGAGGAACTGTAAAAGGAGTCTGCTGTTTGCTTGCGGTGCTTGGCGTCTGTCTGTCTACAACTCTGCACAACGCGCGCTGTTGACTTGATGTCTGCGCGAAGGTATGGAAATACATATGTTGACAGACTGGTAGGACATCGTATTAATGATTGGATGAACATTTTTTGGTCCCGAGACTTCCACAGAAGATATGTACATGTTTTAATATTTAGACCACTTCTATTATTGATTGCTATCAGGATGAAAAAAAGTGAAACAAAAAGTGTTTATTTAAAAAATATTGCCTACCCTACCTTTAAGTTCATTAGTTTTGCTTGATGTTTGATTTTATAATGAGATCTCTGACTTTAGATTGCTTACTTTGGTATCTTGGCAATTCTAAGCAGACTACAGGAACTACAGGAGACACATGATGTCATTTGTGGCTAGAAATTGAGATATTAAAGATATTTCAAAGTGATTTTTCTTTCCTATGAGCCTGTATAATAAATAATGAGGATGTTGAAAAGTTTGAGGTCAGAAAGTTTTTTTAATATTTTTGAAAAAAGTCTATTATGCTCACTAAGGCTGCATTTATTTGATCAAAAACACAGTAAAACAGTAATATTCTGAAATATTATTGTTTCCTGTTTGAATATATTTAAAATGTCATTTATTTCTGTGATCAAAGCTGTATTTTCAGCATCATTACTCCAGTCTTCAGTGTCACATGATCCTTCAGAAATCATTCTAATATGCTGATTTGATGCTCAAGAAACATTTATTATTATTAGCAGTGATGAAAACACACTGTAAAACCTGTAAGTTTTATATAAGAAAACTGATTGCCCTAAACCATTTAAGTTTTAAAACCAATAAGTATGAGTACTGTAAACTCATATACATTAAGTTAAATTCACTTATATTTTAGTGTTGGTTCAATCAGAGTAAACTTAACTTAAAGATTTTAAGTTTATTCCACTCACTCAGTTTGAAATCAGGTAACAAATCTAACTAAGTCTTAACAACTATATGCGACTTAAATGGTTTGAGGAAACCGATTACCTTAAATGGTTTAAGTTCATCAAACTCAAAGTAATAAAGTTACATTAGACTAAGCAAATATTTTATTTTATTCTTAATATTTTTGTGAGAATATACAATTTTTTTTTGCTCAAAAAACATTTATTTGAAAATAAATATTTTGTAACATTTTAAATGTTCAATTTAATGCATAATTGCTAAATAACAGTATTAATTTCTTACCAACCCCACACTTTTAAATGTTAGTTTTTTGATCCTCTGTCATCAAGTTCATCAAGCTCTGTCAGTTTAGCTCTCTATCAGGTGAATATTCTGACAAAACTATATAGCTCAGTCCTCTTTGCACTACCTTCTGTCTCTAATAAGTGTTCAAGATCACATCATCGGGGATCACAGAAGTAGATGTTGGTTAATTATTCAAAAAACACTCCCAACGATGTGATCGAAGCAGCCAAAGTGACCAAGAGGAGAAATCATGACCCAATTTATAATCCTGAAAGCAGGAGAGGTTCATCTCAGTAAAAATGTCTGCCTTCATACACTGTGTATTCAGGACGGGTGTGTGGCTCTTTTTCCAAGGGCACATCTCAAATGGATCCTCTGCTCTTTGCGTCCCCTCCATTTATTCAGAGTGAGATTTCAAACCGTACAGACCTGTCAGGATAGAAGGGGTCAGGGACTCTTCACCATAGCACTCCATCATCGGATGTCTAATTTAATCCCAATCCGGAGGCGTCAGACACTGCTTTGGATCCACTTTGGAAAATTAAAAACTGCCTGTCCCTTTTCCCGTAGCATCTCTTGGCCAACCTTTTGCTGCTTAGCCATTTCAAATGTTTTGCATTTCATTGATTTAGCTTGAGTTTCTGTTGCTTGTCTCCATCTCCTTGTGCTCCATTGATTTTGTGATTAATGACGATCGACCCTTATGAGCATTGTTGGGGGTAACGTTACACAAGTTTTTAAGTAGATTTTAATTTAAATTGTTACATTTTGACTACATCATAATATTCAATATGCTTAAAAACAAGTAGGCTAGGTTTGGTTTTAGGCTTAATTTAATAATGCCCACTTTTGGTGAGTCTAAATGAGATAAAATGTCTTAAATAAATGTGAATAGCTGGGAGAAAATTGAATGCATGTCAGATCCACGTCATGTGCATTTGGTCTTAAAGTGACAGTAGCCTAATATTCCTGCTATTGTCTGTGTCATTTATTTGAACCAAACAACAAAATAAGAGAAAGTAATTTACTTCTTTTGACTGAATAACTTGAATAAGGATTAATCTGTTTAATTTATGCAGTGTTGTTTTACATTTGATTAGGCTACTTTATTTAGTTTCAGTAATATTTCTTACGTGAACACTATACTGTAACACAAATTTTAGGTGCAAATGTTTTACAATTATACATTGATTAATTACAGAAAAAAATGTGATTAATAAGTTAATTTTTTTAAGTTTTCTGAAGGTTCCAAAACAAAATCACCTAGCAAACAAACCTTAAAATCTCTGGTAATAAATACCACCAAATTTGGCACAAACCAAGTCAAAACCCTGTCTATAGGAAAAAAACTTTTTTTTCCATGATTCCACAATTGGTTGATTAACATTAATGAAATAGACTGCCTATACAGTTGAGCTCAAAAGTTTACATACCCCTTGCAGAAATGTGAATCATTTTAACAAAATAAGAAGGATCATGAAAATTGCATGTTATTTTTTATTTAGTACTGTCTTTAATAAACTATTTCTCATAACAGTTGTTTACATAAAGTCCACAAGACAAAAAAATAGCAGAATTTATAAAAATGACCCCGTTCAAAAGTTTACATCCCCTTGATTCTTAATACTGTGTGGCTACCTGAATGATCCACGACTATTTTCTTTTTTTTGTTGTGTGATGGTTGTTCATGAGTCTCTTGTTTGTTCTGAGCAGTTAAACTGAGCTCTGTTCTTCAGAAAAAACCTTCAGGTCCTGCAGATTCTTCAGTTTTCCAGCATCTTTTGCATATTTGAACCCTTTCCAGCAGTGACTGAATGATTTTGAGATCCATCTTTTCACACTGAGGACCACTGAGGGACTCAAACACAACTGTTAAAAAGGTTCAAACATTCACTGATGCTCCAGAAGGAAACACAACGCATTAAGAGTCGGGGATGTAAACTTTTTGAATTGGATGAACAGAATAAATTGTACTTTTTTGTCTTCTGGGAAACATGTAAGTATCTTTTGTAGCTTCCAAAGGGCAGAACTAAATGAAAAAATATGTTCTTTAAACAAAATTTAAAAAAACGTACACATCAACTTCTTGTTCAAAAGTTTTCACCCCCTGACTCTTAACGCATCATGTTTCCTTCTGCAGCATCAGTGAATGTCTGCAGCTTTTGTAATAGTTTTGTCTGAGTCCCTCAGTTCTCCTCAGTGTGAAAATATGGATCTCTAAATCATACAGTCACTGCTGGAAAGGTTTCAAATATGCAAAAAATGCTGGAAAACTGAAGAATCTGCAGGACCTGAAGGATTTTTCTGAAGAACAGAGCTCAGTTTAACTGCTCAGAAAAAACAAGGGACACGACAAACAAAAGGGACTCATGAACAACCATCACAAAACAAAAAACAAACAGTCATGGATCATCCAGGTAACCACACAGTATTAAGAATCAAGGGTATGTAAACTTTTGAATGGGGTCAATTCTGCTATTTTTTTGTCTTGTGGACTTTATGTAAACAACTGTTATTTGAAATAGTTTATTAAGGACAGTACTAAATAAAAAATAACAATTTTTATGATCCTTCTTGTTTTGTTAAAATGATTCACATTTTTCTAGATTCTGCAAGGGGGATGTAAACTTTTGAGCTCAACTGTACGTGTATTACATTATTCTACATTACATTAGTTTTCATAAAAAGTAAGAATGTGAAATTATTTGTTACTAATTATGAGTATGAAATAACGTTAAGCCCCGTTCACACTAATCGCATTTAAATCTGTTGTTGTTTTGCAGTTTTAAATGTGCCTCTGCTTATTTGCATAATGTTGAGTAATTCTCAACCTTGATGCATCAACGAGTCTCATCCTGACATTAAAAACTCTAATTAAAAAAATAAATATCGGGTCACTTTGTCACTTCAAATCTCTGTCAGTGTGAACAACCCTTTAGTTTTTAAAGCAATGTCCCCAACACTGTTTATGAACAGTAACAGGAGAACAGATGCCCCAAAATGGTGTCCAGCCAGCGAATCATGTCTGATGACAGATTTGCCTACTCATATTACAGTTAGTAGGACGGTTGCATCCAATTAGGTAATTGCTTTTTAAAAAGTCGCTTGTCACAGGTATTCTCGCTCAATCTTAATAAGAGCAGCGAGTTCTGCCCGGCATCAAAGACATTCTTGCCTAATTCATAAAATGAGCTTCACAAACAATTATTGTAAATTGCAGAAAGAGGAAATGAAAGAGTGACATTTTGTGTGAGTGCCATGAATGTCTCTGTGAAATATTTCTATTCAGGTCATGCAGGGAAGCGTTTCGCTGCTCACACAAACCGTACAGTCAATGAACCTTTTCCAGTTGCAAGGGCAACTGAATATGCAAACGCTGTGTAAAGGCAGGGGTGTAGCAATCATAAAAATTGACTTCAGCATTGACGTACTGTGTATAACATTAATTAAGTTCTGTTTGTCCATTTTAAGCAACTTTTGTAGGCTATTTAGGAACACATGACCTTGGCATTGCTAGGCCGTTCACGCCAAGGACGATAACTATAAAGTAATTATCGTTCATCAGCTGGAAAAAAACATTGTGAAAGTGATTCCAACATTATCATTACTTTGTGTCGTTAGCTGTGGTATTGAATATTACATGGATGAAAATGAGGCTATGAGGCACATCCTACAGTCTTTACAATGGTACGCTCTGTATAAAGGTGTTAATCACATAATTTTAAAAATACATTTTTTTCTGGATATTTTTGGTTGCACAAAAAACTGTATCTGACATTACAAGAATCTATTTATTGCCTTTCTTTAAACACATTATCAGCAATGTTGATCAACTTCTAATTCGTATCGATATAAACCAATTTGTGTATATATTAAACAAAACATGTCTTGAGTAAAAGAATCTGAGACACATGCTGTATTCTGAAATTGTATAGGATTGTTCTGTATGTTGTCGACATACTATCAGTTTTATTTGCACAACTCAAAAAGTGTCTTTTAAAGTCTTAAATTTGATTTTGAAAACAGGACTGACCGCCGTATTCTAATGGTGTGTTAACGTGACCGATTTTATTCACAATAGAACATAGATAACATAACAAATGTTTAAACTGAGAAATTTTACACTTTTATCCACTAAATGAGCTCATTTCAAATTTGATGCCTGCTACAGGTCTCAAAAGTTGGCACGAGGGCAACGAATGGCTGAAAAAGCAAGACATTTTGAAAAGATTCAGCTGGGAGAACATCTAGGAACTAATTGAGTTAATTGATATTAGGTCTGTAACATGATTAGCTATAAAAAGGGATGTCTTAGAGAGTCTCTCAGAATGGGCAGAGCTGTGAAAGAGTGCGTAAAAATACTGTGGAATACTTTAAAAACAATGTTCCTCAATGTCAAATTGCAAAGGCTTTGCAAATCTCATCATCTACAGTACATAACATCATCAAAAGATCCAGAGAAACTGGAGAAATCTCTGTGCGTAAGGGACAAGGCCAAAGACCTTTATTGGATGCCCGTGGTCTTCTGGCCCTCAGATGACACTGCATCACTCATCGGCATGACATGCCGTGTCAATGTCATTACTAAATGGGCCCAGGAATACTTCCAGAAACCACTGTCGGTAAACACAATCCGCCGTGCCATCTGCAGATGCCAACTAAAGCTCTATCATGCAAATAGGAAGCCATATGTGAACATGGTCCAGAAGCGCCGTTGTGTCCTGTGGGCCAAGGCTCATTTAAAATGGACTGTTTCAAAGTGGAAAAGTGTTCTATGGTCAGACGAGTCCAAATTTGACATTTTTGTTGGAAATCACGGACGCCGTGTCCTCCGGGCTAAAGAGGAGGAAGACCTTCCAGCATGTTATCAGCGTTCAGTTCAAAAGCCAGCATCTCTGATGGTATGGGGGTGCAGAAGTGCATACGGTATGGGCAGCTTGCATGTTTTGGAAGGCACTATGAATGCTGAAAGGTATATAAAGGTTTTAGAGCAACATATGCTCCCCTCCAGACGACGTCTATTTCAGGGAAGGCCTTGTGTATTTCAGCAGGACAATGTAAAACCACATACTGCAGCTATTAAAACAGCATGGCTTCGTCGTAGAAGAGTCCGGTTGCTGAATTGGCCTGCCTGCAGCCCAGATCTTTCACCTATAGAGAAAAATACATCAAAGACGACCACGATTTCTACAGCAGCTGGAAACCTATATCAGACAAGAATGGGACCAAATTTCAACACCAAAACTCCATAAACTCATAACCTTGGTGGCCAGATGTCTTCAAACTGTTTTGAAAAGAAGAGGAGATGCTACACCATGGTAAACATGCCCCCGTCCCAACTATTTTTAGACCTGTAGCAGGCATCAAATTTTAAATGAGCTAATTTTGTGCATAAAATTGTACAAATTTCTCAGTTTAAATATTTGTTATGTTATCTATGTTCTATTTTGAATAAAATATTGGCTCATGTGATTTGAAAGTCTTTTAGTTTTCATTTCATTCAATTTAAATTTACAAAATTTAAACATCCCAACTTTTCTGGAATTCGGGTTGTATTAGAATAATATCATCACCTCAAATGATCTCTGACCTTCATTATCACGGAGCATGTAACTTTTAGCATTTTTAATTTACTGGATCAGGAACTTAAACTCAATACAAGCAGCAGTAAACAGTAAATTAAGGCTCTCGAGAACAAACCAAGTCCTGTTTTTCTTACAGACAAATAAACACAAATAAACTTTCTTGTTTTTCACTGGGACATCTCTTAGGTGTTGTGTTGAGGACTAGTGCATCTTTGAGCCTACATTCAGTACGACTAAAATACCTAAGTACTGTTAAAATCAGATACTCTTAAGACTTTTACTCAAACCATATTGGAATTGGTGACTTGAGATGTCATTTTCACTGTAATATATCTCTACTTTTGCTCAAGTATGGTTTTCAGATCATTTTTACACTTCTGCACTCAGACTTTTCATATAGTCTCTACAACCCATGACTCAATAACTATTGCAACAGACAAGCAAATGTTTTGTCATTAGAAAGTAAATGCATTATCACTTGGGTTACATATTTACTTGAAGCGACCTTGCATGCATATTATTTTCAGATATTAAGAACAAGAGCTTAGCTTTAAATATAGTAACAACAGTGATAGTTACTTGACCTCTAAATCCTGGCTTTAGTAAGCGAGCGCAAGGGTTTCTTAAACACTGGATGCAGTTGAGAGAGCAGCACTGGGGTCCAGCAGGACTCTGACACTCTTATCGCCCTCCAAGTTCTGCCATGGTGGAGTCAATGAACCATAGCCTGAAAGAAGCCATTGCCAAATCTCTCCCCTGCGTGGTCCTTAAGCTAAGTATCAACACAACTACAGGTGCTGTTGAAGGACCCCGACCGTCCCCGCAGATCCATTGGCCCACAGCCACAAAATAAATAAAGGTTGTACCTTGAAATCAGTGTGAATGCCTCCACAATCTAGCTAACCTAGCTTGAATTTAAAGATAATTTATGCAGACTTTTTCAGAGTACAGTGTACTGTTGTGGTTAGTGATGCATAAAAATTTTAAAGGGGACCTATTATGCCCCTTTTCACAAGATGTAATATAAGTCTCTGGTATCCCCAGGATGTGTCTGTGAAGTTTTTAGCTCAAAATATCCCACAGATCATTTATTATAGCTTGTCAAATTTGCCCCATTTGGGTTCCCGACCCCCTTTCCAGAAGAGGGCAGAGCTTTAACAGCTGAACAACAACAAAAAAAGTTCACGCAGCCAAAATGAGGATTGTCAGTAACGGTGTTCAGCCTTACACTGTTCAAACCGGAGTCGGGCACTGATGGAGAGACCAGGAGGAAGTTACAACTTTTAGAATGAAAATGGACGTTTCTTAATGGTTAGTGGATAAATGTATGTAGTTGCTGTGGAGTTTATTCAACTCATCGACTAGCATGTGTCGTCATGTTAATCCTTTGTGTAAATCCAGCGTTGAATTGACCCTCGTTTGTGAAGCAGTCTGGCGTAAAATGACGGCATGGTAACAACACTCTACTACAACTCTTCCTCTTCTCTAAAGCAGCCCAACATGGCCTCACACCCTTTGTTGCATGTTTTTGGGGGGAGGGTTTATGTAAATTTTTATGTAAATGTCAGTAACCCGGGAAGAAGCTTGTTGTAGTCCCTACCAGCCGTTTGTTGTAGCAATTTCTGTAAAAGAAAATATCTCCCTTTGCATTGAACTTTGAGCGTCGTAACTTTGCAAATGTTGTTTATGCTCAAACAGCAACACTAACTAAAAGTTAAAAAAGTGAAACCATAATCAAGGACACCTTTAAACAAACACCAAAACTGAAATTAAAGTTAGTCGAAAACTTTAATTAATTAATTTTGTATAAATTAACTCGATGAACTTGATGAACCAGCCATAGTTAAGTTCTTCGGCAATGATCTGCCTCTTGATATTTCAGTTTTTAATATATTTATATTTCAAATTTTATACATTGCCAATCTAACATAATTTTCATCAGAGAAGCGGCTTTTGTTTGATTAAATGATTTCAGGCATCCAAAACTATTTTGGACAAAAAAATAATAATTTTTTTCGAAATTTTGGTGCATCGCTAGTTGTGATACTAAAAAATTAGGTGGTAGATTGAGTTTTTGCACAGGACATTTTCAAACTGTCACGCATTTTTAGAGTTTTATTGACTGATCAATTGAAACCAACATTAAACAAACTGTACTTTTGTCACTTGCACCCTTGTCAACTGTGTCACTGAATTTAATGCAACAATTTACATAAGAATGGTTTTACAACATATAAACAATATTTTGAATAAATATTCATTTTCTACAATGAAGTTTTCCGCAATTTTCGACCCTAGCAAACATGGTCATCAGGTTTTCATCCTACTGTTTCATGTTTTTCCCATTTCTGTAATGAGGTCCAGTGATTAATTATTTTGCCGTTTTAATACTAAATGATAAATATCATGGAGTATATTTGTGCTCCAATAAGTCCAGTGCTGAAAGCATAAAATTGCTAAGGAGATAGCTCTCATTTATCAATTAATGTCTTCTTGTAGGGCAGTAGGAAAAAATCATTATCTCTACGCACTTAGTTAATGTACCTTCCAGTAAGTGTCCAGTCCCTCGTACGGCCTTCAGCGTAATAAGGAAAAGGGCAGAATATAACCGTAGGACGGTATAAAACATTAGCACACAGGGTTTTTAAATGACGCAGGAAAATAAAACCATTTATCAGAGGGTATGGGTATAATTGGCCTATCCACCAAATGTCTTCTCGTTTGATGAATTATGTTGTACTTACTGTGTTTGGAGTTGGAGATGCAGTGATATTTCCTACTGGCTGCTTGAGGTTGGCTGATCATTTTTAAGCCACTTTATAAATGGCTTAATTGGTGTTATTGCAATATCAGAAGCTTTGATAGCGGTGTTTTTTGAACTGGTGTGTGGTGTAGTCATTAAAACCCTTCAAAACCCATGAGCTTTCTCTGTTGTGCAAGGCACTTAACGTCAGGTTACTCCAGGGGGGTTGTCCCTGTAGTAAATGTACTGTAAGTATAAAATTGTCTGATTAATGAGTGCTAATTATGGCTGTGCTCGGAAAGGAATACTAGCATACTGCTCACTGTGCAGTACATACTAAATATTGCCTAAAAGGTGTGTATTATGTAAGGAATAATTGATGATGGGCGCTTTGCTTCGTGTCATGGCCGCATTACCACCTCAGGTGTGCATTGTTTTCTAATAATTCAATGGATCAGAGCCAATTATTCCTCTTATACTACAGTTACCACACTTCAAGACATTGTTCAGATGTTGTATTTAAAGGGTTAATTCACCCAAAAATGAAAATAATGTCATTTATTACTCACCCTCATGCCGTTCCACACCCATAAGACCTTCGTTAATCTTCAGAACAGGAATTAAGATATTTTTGTTGAAATCCGATGGCTCAGTAAGGCCTGCATAGCCAGCAATGACACTTCCTCTCTCAAGATCCATTAATGTACTAAAAACATATTTAAATCAGTTCATGTGAGTACAGTGGTTCAATATTAATATTATAAAGCGACGAGAATATTTTTGGTGCACCAAAAAAACAAAATAACGACTTATATAGTGATGGCAGATTTCAAAACACTGCTTCATGAAGCTTCGGAGCGTTATGAATCTTTTGTGTGCATGCACGGTCATGTGACATGCATTTTCGTCCGTGCAGTGTAGACGAAGATCGTTTCTGAAATGCTGTGGAAAAGCCATTGTAGACAAGGATCGTTTTCATTTTAAAACGCTGTTTTAAAACAAAAATGCACTAGTATAAACGGGGCCTAAGAAAAAAAAAAGATTCTTTTGGGGAACCCAAAAATGGCATTCTGTGTTGGCATTGCTGCAAAACACCCTTTTGGATTTTTCTTCTTTTTTTTTTTACTCTTGTTTCAGTCATATCTTTATATGAACTCACTCTGTATGGACTGCATTTATAATACTTCATATGGTGTTTTTTGTCCTTTTTAGGCTTTGGCAGCATGAATCACCATCAAATTTCATTATATGGAAAACAGAATCTTGGACCTTCTGCCTAACATCTCACATTTTACTGAAGAAAGAAAATAACAGGGTTGGAAAACACACATACACACACACATTATATATATATATATATATATATATATATATATATGCTCTGTCCTATTTCTATGACTCTAAGTACTAAAATCCAGAAAACAATGGGCTATATGCACGGAGCTTTATTTATTTATTTATAAAAAATAAATAAATAAAGACGTAGCCTACCTCAGTGTTCCTCCTCGGCTAAATTCAATTCGACCATCAGTTTTCACACTTTTATGTGAAAAAAAACTTTTAAAATTAAATATTTATTGTGCACTATAGTTAGATTAATTTAATAAAATGTGTGTTTTTACAAGTGTGCTGAAATCATTGATCTTGCGCTGCACTGACTGACAGCTGCTGTGATTACAAAGTGAAAACGCGGTGCTCGCTTTCTGTGTAATTGACTGACAATAAAAGTTATTGTTTTTCTTAAGATTTTTTAAGTATTTCATATTTCACATTGACAAAATGTATTTTCAAACCTAGTTATTTTATAATATTTAATATTTAGTCAAAAACGAAGTGAAAAACGATGAGAGGAAGTGGCTGATATGCGCAAATAAATGCTATTTTGCCGCCACCTGCTGGTTAAAGTGGTAATTATTGTCTTTTTTATTTTTAAATAAGTGTTTTCTATCAAATGTTGAATTTCCTACATTTTGAAACGTTTGGTTTTACAATGGGGACAATCTCAGAAGGATGAACAAATAATGTTTGTGGTCATCACATTAAAAATAACATTTGAAGTGCTGGAAAAAAAAAATTGTGTGTGTCTAATTACAGACACTGCGTTTTTAAACGGTCCCAATAGCTTCGTCTTTATTGCAATCAATAAAATTGGTTTATTGGCAAATTAGGTAAATGTGATAACTGCATTAAAATATGAATACAACATTAAAAAGTCAACCATTGATGGTTTTGTGTCCATGTACAGCTAGCATAGAATGAACAGCTAACAGTTCACCGGAAATGCCTGAGCTGGCTTAACGACAACCAGGAAGTAACCGTGCATATAGTCCATTGGCTGTTTTAAGTTTTTAATTATCTTCAGAATTTTTTTTTTTTTTTCCAGTTAGCTTTACAAAATAATACACACTCACATTTTAAACATGTATTTTGAAACAGTTGCTAACAAGCTTTTAATTAAGGACTACAACTACCACAAGGATGCGAGTTGTGTGTGCTTAATGAATCAAACAAGCATTATGTAGCAACAGAAGTTTCATAATTGACATTTAATGTGTGTAATGTATGTTGTGGAACGAGACATTGTACTCATAACTGAACAGCTTTGTTCATATGTGGCCATTCAATTCTCCCCTGTCATGTTACTGTTGATGTCATGACAACTGTCATCATTACGTGACGAATCAGAAAATTCCAGACAGTAGTTTCATGCTAATTTCCATCTTTTTCAATTGGTCAGCACCTTCTCTTGTCCTACCTGCCTTTATTATGTGTGCAAAATCTCCTTACGTTTCTAGCAGCAGCTCATCCATGTTTACATAAGAGTCTCAGCCATGTGAGGGACCCGGATCAAGGTGTGTCTGCCGAGACCACTTCAGGGTGCCAGCCGTCGCCGCCAAAGGTCACAGGTCTAATTAACCTAGTAGCTACGTTTGAATCTGGAACGGAGTTCCAACAATATGTTTGGTGTCACCTTAAAGATTAGCGCCCGTCCGCCTCGAAGTTCGGAGCGTACTAATCGCCCACACCCTTTGATGTCGCCCTCCTCTGAGTGTGCAAACTCTGGGTAATAATTGAAACCATCAAAGGCTCTCGCGCGTAATCCCTGACTATGGCAAATCCCCTACTCTGCGTCTCTCCGTCTCACCCTCTCTCGCCGACTCACTCTCTCTCTCCTTAAACCACAGCAAGAAAAAATAGGGGCGTCTTAAATTAATGTGCTTAGCTTTTCCATCAAGACATGACAGATCTTTGCAAATTATCCCTTTGAATAGGTCACGGTTTCACAGTTCTTCCCAGCTACAGTTTTTCACTCGCTCCCCTCCTCACTTTTTTCCCCCCATTCCTCTTTTCATATTTTCTGGGGTTTCATTTGTCACTTGAACATTGATTTGAGAGCGCAATTCATTTTTGTTCCTTTAAAAGCATTAATACTCTCTGGATTTGTCGGAGAGAGAGAGGAAGACAGCACTGTCTACTGAACGTCTTTTGTGATTGGAAAATTTTGCATGATTAATAACATAACGACTGAAATGTGCTTTGACAGGCACAATCCTCTTGTTTGATCTCAGCTGGCTTATACCGGGCTATGACGACACACGTCAATCATTGTCAGTTTTTCATTATATAACTCTAATGCTCATTCGTCCAGAGCGCATCGATTTGTAAAGTCTTTGGCGTGGATTAATTTCAAACAAGTTTTCGCTCTAAGATCTTTAATGCAAAGAATCTTTAGAAGATATGGGTCTTTTCTGTTAGTCCTCTGTAGGGAGAGAGAAAAAATTATATATTTTCTTCAGATGTGAACATCAATAACTTATCAAAATATGTTATTTAGAAGTTAGTTCACCCCAAAATGTAAATCACGCTGTTGTTACAATCCTGTGCGACTTTCTTTCTTACATTAAACTAAAGGAGATGTTTAGGAGAATGTTCATGCTGCTCTTTTCTGTGCAATGAAAGTGAACGAGGATGTCAACACTCAAAAAATGAACTTTCCCTGTTGTTAGTTTCACTCAAACCATCTTTGTTCACATTGTTTCTACTAAAAGGAAGTACTGTCAGCTTTACTTAAAGGGTTAGTTCACCCAAAAATGAAAATTCTGTCATTAATTACTCATGTGATACCCAAAGTCATGTGAACCATTGAAATTTCGAAACACTTATTACGTAACGAAACCTCATTTACTGAAATCACGTGACTTTGACAGTTTGATACACGCTCTGAACCACTGATTCAAAACAAAAGATTCATAAAGCTTCGAAGAGAGATATTGTGGAATAAAGTCATTATTTTGTTTGTTTTTTGGCGCACAAAAAGTATTCTCGTCGCTTCATAAAATTAAGGATGAACCACTGTAGTCACATTAATTATTTTAATGACGTCTTTAGTACCTTTCTGGGCCTTGACAATGGTAATTAAATTGCTGTCTATAGAGGAGTCAGAGAGCTCTCAGATTATCAAAAATATCTTAATTTGTGTTCTGAAGATAAACGAAGGTCTTACAGGTGTGGAACGACATGAGGGTGAGTAATTAATGACAGAATTTTTTATTTTTGGGTGAACTACCCCTTTAATAAGTGTTTGTTCAGTCAACTTAACATTGCTGATTAATGTTGACATAACTAACTGGGCAGTGGATCCATACATCCCAGCATGCTTTGCAAGGGACTGCATTTGGAGAGTAAATTTAGGGATTAAAGTGTTATGTTTTTCAGTGAAGGGAAAGATGTTTTTAGTTTATGTTAGTGTCTAATGTTCCGTTATGTTATGTTAGACATTTAGATGGGTTTCTGTAATGTTTTTGAATTTTTTTGGTTACCGTTATGTAGAAGAGTGGCGCCTGTGTTTAGGCTGTGAGCACACATTTTATAGGATGGAATTTCTGTTCTCATTTAAATTGAGTTTGTTCAATGAGTTATTTTTTGAGTGCATTTTGTAGAGCAAATAGTTAATTTAATAAGGTAAATTAAGCCAATAAATGTGTTTACCTTACGTAATAAACTTTTATAAATTTAACATAACATTATTAAGTAAATTGCACATATAAATATTGTGTAACAGTGACAAATTCAAATGATTTGTATTTACTCAAAGAAATTTTGTCAAATTTCTTTTGTTCATACAACTAAATTGTTATTTGTACAAATTACTCAATTTTGTTGCGTGAAACCACTTGACACTGCTTTTTAAAGTAAATCCAACAATTCATTTTTTTGAGTGAAGCTTGTAAAGAGGGGAAAAAAGCATTAAAGTCACATCAAAGTAGACCACATGATTTGTGCACTATAATACAAAGTTTCTGAACCATACAACCGCTTTTTGTCAAGGAATGGATAAAAATTTGATTACGCTTATGCTACCAGTTAAGTTTCGGCTCGGTAAGATTTTAATGTAAAAAAGTATCTTATGCTCACCAAGCATAAGAGCTGAATTTTCAGCATCATTACTCCAGTCTTCAGTGTCACATGATCCTTCAGAAATCATTCTAATATGCTGATTTGCTGCTCAAGAAACATTTATTATTATTATTATTAATGTTGAAAACAGCTGCTTAATATTTTTGTGGAAACCGTGCTACATTTTTTTCAGGATTCTTTGATGAATAGAAAGTTCAAAAGAACAACATTTATTTTAAATAGAAATTTTTGATGAATTTAATGCATCCTTGCTTTACGGTAGTGTAAATAACATACGAAAGCTGCAGCAGAGGAGAAGATTTTCAGTGAATTACTTAAATTTCAGTCTGTTGCTCATACAAAGCTGCCATATGACGTCAGAAGATTTAAAATATGGCCCCAATCCCTTTAAGTAAATCAAATGAGTAATATACTCAATATACTCATAAAGTAATATACTCAATATACTCATAAAAAAAAAAAAATGGTAATGGCACAACAGCATATTCACTGTTTATAAGTGTATGACCCAAACCATTACACCCTCTGGTTGTATTTCAAACATATGCTCAGCACTGACCTTTTGCACTAGGATTAAATATGGGTCATATTATGAATAAACCAAGACTCAGAACTAGACCAGCGGCTTTGTGCTGTTGTTCCACGTCACCCATGTGACTCATTTATCTCAGCAGCCCTCCTACATCATGTGTCACACTGGTGAGCTTTCTGAAATTGCATTTTCCTAATCCTTCATTTTAAAGCCATTCCCCCAAAACCGCAAGCAATTAGGATAACATCGGGCAAATTTATCATCATTTTCAGCTTGAATATCTTACTGTGAAATGTGAAATAGTGATGCTGATTATTCATGAAAAGCTCATTTCAAACTACATCTCTGTCTGTTTCGTCTGTGTTATCTATCACATCTGCTTTGATGGTTAGCCTGATGGTCAAAATCAGAAATGCATCATCTTAGCATGTCAAATATGTTAGAAACAGAAATGTGATTTTAGCAAGAGTTATCATGTTCAGTTATTGCAAAGTCCATTCGATATGTTTATAAACTCATTTCAAAGTATAGTTAATTCTGTCATCATTTACTCACCCTCAAGTTGTTCCAAACCCGTATGAATTTTTTCTGCTGAACACAAGATAAGATATTTTAAAGAATATGAGTAACCAAACAGTTGATGGGCCCCACTGACTTTCATAGTATGGAAATGGAACTGTTTAGTTACCCAAAATATCTTCTTTGATGACAGAAGTTTCAATTTTGGGTAAACTAACCCTTTTAACGTAAATGCAAGTGTGAGTAAATGATGGCAGATACTTTAATTTCTTCCATTAAATTGTTAGACACTCATGCTGGTTAATTAAAGCAGTCAATATATTTGTTCGTATCGCTAAACTGCCATTTACAAATGTCAATCACATGCTTGGCTACATAAGTGCATTGATTGTGCATTGCAAAAAGGAAACATACAGGCACACTGTTTGATGGACGCAAGGCTTTGAATGGGCCTGATCAATAAATGGGTAGAGAAAGATCCAGTTCCTTTCTCCTGTCTCGCCTCACAATAGGGAATCGCAGTAGTATGTCTCCCTCAATATGAAAACAGTCTGCACACACAAAACGCCCTTTATCATCCTAACTCGACGACACAATGGCCCTGCTCTCCTCTCTCCACGCTGGCGACTCAATGTCAGCTCTCTTCACTTCTCCCCCAAAAGCTGTTTCCAGCACCTCCCCGACATTTCCATAATCACTTCATCCGTGCGATGTGATCGGACTCGCATACAAAAAGAAAGACATTAGCCCCGATTTGAACTGCTAAAGCTTTGCCAGAGCGAAGGGGCTGTTTTGGGCAGATAAGAGGTTTTGGCAGGACAGCGACACTGGAAAGCGGTGAAAACTCAACTCTGCTGTGCGCTAGCCCACTTAGTATTATAGCTGCTGTAAGAAGGGCTGTTTTTCTTTTCTCAGACTTCATTTTATTATTCATTCCTGCATTTATTTTGTGAACGGGGCGGCACGGTTTCATTTTATTGTATTAATTCAAATCATGCGGTTTGTGTTGAGGTGCGACTGAAAATCAAAGCAGGCTGTTTTCTGTCATCGTGGCTAGATGTGTTTTTTACTGTTGGCCCTGTTGTTTTGAACGAGTCAGACATTGAGCGTTAAACACTGAACACATGCTGCTCGCCTTAAGCACTGCATATGTAGGCTACTCTGTCAGAATATCAGGCTAACATGCTGAGCTATTATTGTTTTTTGCTAATGTTTTCAGTTTGTTGAATTTGAGAAAGTTGTTGAGTCTTTAACTTCATGTTGTTTTTCTTATTTTCTACATGCAAAAATGTTTTCACAATGCTTGGTCTGAACTTCCCTTTCCTCACATTTTGATATTTACATTTATTTTCACATTACTTTGGATAAATGCGAATGTTTTCTTAACCAGGACATCAGTACCAAATTTGCATAAATACCAGGGTATATTTGGATGTTCGAACTGATAGGCTTTTGCCAGCTTTAATGTTTTACTCATGTTTTTGTGGTTAAAACCCTAGGGTCCTATAAGTAATTTTGCAAAATTTAGCCATACGCCTCTCTCTAAAATGATTTACAGACAGAGATTACTCAAAACTGTGCCTGTATACGTGTACAAGCTGTGCGTTCAGCGCATAGGTGCACAGGCGGAAGGCCAAAAGGTTCAAAAACGTGAATTTTAACACATCAATAATTTTTAAAATACATGTTTATGTCACGTTAAGTACATGTTGTTTGAGAGTGAAAAATCTGTGCGTAAAATGCGCGTATTCAACACGTGTGAAATACATGTTAAATACGTGTGAAATACGTGTTGTTGACGTGTTAAAATTCACGTTTTTGCACCTTTTGGCCAAAGTATATATTGCAAAGTATACTTCATTTAACTTGTATGTGTTCGACGTATGTGCAGTGTTAAGCAATCTCTTGCCACGAGTTACAACCCATGTAAACATCTTTGTATTCTTTCTAACCTCTTAGCACATACCTCTTTTCTATGTAGGCCTACATTGTCACTGTAGCTTGCATGCATTCCGGTCTGTTCAGTTTATGATATTCAGATTTTCTTCGACTACCTTGTGAATCGACACCCTAGGGCACGGTTGCCACCTTGTAGATAAGCTAATTACTGGAAAAAAATTAAATGCGCATGTGCAACCTGTGCGTACAAAAATCTGGTGGTGTGCATACAGTATGCGCGTATTCTTCTGATGACGAAATTCATGTCACGCGCACTGTACGCTGACCCTCGCGTATGTGTAAAGGGTGAAGTATACTTTGGGCTTTACAGTGATAACAGGAAAATGATTCAAACAGTTCATTTCGGCTGTACAGTTGTGTCATAGTTCAGCTTAAGTTTGTTCAGTGTTAATTCAGTTCTGTTGTGAAGATCATCAGTTATTAAATTAGTTCATTTCAAAAGCTTGGTCAGTAAGATTTTTTCCAAATAAATGTATATGTTTTTCAGCAAGGATGCATTAAATTGATCAAAATGGACAGTAAAGACATTTATGATGTTACAAAAGATTTTGAATACATTTCTATTAATGAAAGAATTCTGAAATAAATATATTACGGTTTCCAAAAAAACAACAAAAAAACTGAGCAGCACAACTAATTTCATTATACTATCTGGAAAAAAAAATTGGTGTAGTATTTAATTTGACTGGATTAATTTTGCGTTCATACCAGTTGTGAACTGCATAGAGTCCATTTCAAGCAGACTTGTTTTGTAACTCTTGACTCCCACGAAAGTGTCCTAAAGATTTAGCAATTTTCTGTGGTTTTATTCTAGGCCGAAAGAGTTCCTGAGTCATTCGAGACCCTGGTGAAAGCGTTCATGAGGCTTTCATCCTCTTTAGTGATTAACAAAATTTTAGAAAAGATTTTGCAATTTGGTGTTGCGTCAGATGAGTCTGCATTTGAGCGAGACACAGGTGTATTCGGTCACGTCAAAGTGTGTTTTCACACTCTCCCCAACTCTAGAATAAGTGGACTGAGGATTGTCATCAACGAAAGTGAGCAAAAGTGGCCACTCCAGACAGATTACCTGAGCACCATCTTTGAGACCCTCTGATCTGCGATTTCAGCAACAGCGGAGGACAGACCGAGAGCTATTTCCTCTATTTCTATTTCTTTTCGAGCATTAATAGATTTTCCCATTGGCTCTGTCATGTTAGAAACATATGACGCTATTGCTAGGCAGTGAAGCATTATAGTAGCTACGGCAGGCTGTCAGAGTCGACTAGCGGTGCGCTGTGGCCTGCTGGAACCAGTCATGGAGATGGACAGTGGCAGGTGTTCTCAAACGCACCTCAGCATAATTGCAGTTTCCATTGTCATCGCATGACCAGAAACTGGAAATTCATGCAACTAAGACCCCACCACAAACTTTTCTTTTCTTTTTTCTTTTCACCATCTTAATTAAAATGAGTTATGCCAGATGGGTAGCAGATTGTAGTATGGAAATAAGCCAAGTAGGCAGTAAACACAGCTCTGTTAACAAGACAGAATATTCTCCAACTAACATGCCCTCATGCGCTCGAACGTGAAATAGAGTGTGACGGTCGTGTTTTAAGACCTCAGCTTTGGGTTAAAAGGTTAGTTCACCCAAAAATGAAAATTCTGTCATTAATTACTCACCCTCATGTCGTTCCAAACCCATAAGACTTTTGTTTATCTTCAGAACACAAATTAAGATTTTTTTTTAAGCTTTCTGTCCCTCCATTGACAGCTATGCGACTACCACTTTGACGCTTCAAAAAGTTCATAAAGAGATCGTAAAACTAATCCATATGAATTGAGCGGTTTAGTCCACATTTTCTGAAGAGACTCGATCGCTTTATATGATGAACAGATTTAATTTAGGCTTTTATTATATACATGTAGGCTTTTATCACTCGTTTCATTTGCTCCAGATGAATATTGTTGGTGTAACAGGGCTTGAATTTCGGCGTAGGATTGCGCATATTGCGCGTAATTTTACTCATTCCTGCAGATTTTGTGCTCACACCCAAAGTGCGCGCACATAAAGCCACCTCTCAGTACTAAATTTAGTACTTTTTTGCAGACAGATGCACACAAAATAATGTCAAAATGCCGATCTTGAAGAGTATTCACGTAAACACATTTATGTTTTAAGTGAACATAAGCAGTTGAGAAAGAAAACGTATGTGTAACAGTATAATGGATCTGTGTGTCAGGTCTTAAAATGACAGCAGCCTAATATACCTGCTGCCAAATTATAACATAATATTAAAAATATCTATATGGCAGTTTTTCCCCATGGTGTATATATATATATATATTTTTTTTTTTTTTTTTTCTGTGAGTGAAAGTGTCCAATAACAGGGTAGTTACCGGAATGAAACTAGCAGTATTCAGATGGTCATGTGATGTTTTCAGCTTTGGTTTTCCATATAGCTCATAACTAAATAAAACAGGTTGGATTACTGCAAGAGGAAGTTTGACATGCTGATGCACAGGACTTTGACCTTCATTTATAAAATAAATAACTAAATAAAAATGAATAGATATTCAAAATTAAAGTTTCCATCCCCTTGTCCAGAGTTTGAACAATGCTTGCTTTGATTTTCTGGGACAAGACTTTCCCAAGAATGAACTTCCCAAGATGTGTGATTCACGTGCTGGGAAAGCTGACAATGCTGGTATGGCCTTTCAACCGCAGTTAAGTGGACTAGACAGTTCAGGTGTCTGGAGCTGTTAGTGGTAATCCAGGTCACGCTGTGCCTTACTTGAGGCGTGCCTTTCCATATCTGATTAAAAACCTCTCCATTAGATATTTATTCACTGCATTAGCTGTGGCTGTTCTGGTGGTATGCATGCACTTTCAAATCATGCTTCAGGGGGTGCTGCATTCTAATTGGCCAGCAGAACATTTCCGCTGACCAATCGGAGAGCTCACTTGCATTCTTTGCCTTGGAACATCCTGACAACACGTCTTAACTGGCAGACCATTTTGAGATTGTTTAATATGTAATTGCCTGCGGTGCTGTAAATTGCTTTCTCATGGTTCCTTTGAAACCGCAATACTTCAGGATATTTAATGTTCTACCAAGAGCTGTTTTATTAAAGCTGCTATCTTTTGATACCAGCAGAATGTTGTTGTTGTTGCTGTAAACGCTTTCATTTCATAAAAGCCATTTGCACTATGTAAAAAAAAAAGTGTGATGAAACATATTTGTGCACTCCCTTTGGACTCAGACTACAGCTGCTAAAAGTCTCCGGATCACTGGGACATTTTTTACTCTGTTTTTATGTACAGTGAAAAGCTTTCAGGAGTCTGTCTCATTAGTTTAGGATAAGGATGGATAACTCTCAGTGAAAATGGCCTTCTGTTTCCTCCCCTGCACCGCTTTGGAGTGCCGAGGTTGATTGTTTTATATTCTTACTGTGTGATCTGGTTGTTTTGGTGTGTGTTTGAGCTGTGTAGTAAATCATGCTGAGTGAATGATCTTATTTAACATCAATAAAACATTAATCACTCTCCATTCATCTGATAATTAGGACAGGCTTAAGCTTCTTTGCCAAATGGCATTATCTTTACATAAAATCACAGACCAATGACGGCCATTAATGTCTGTATACATATATCTATTGTGCTTAAAATTTTGAAAAGGTGCAGAAATGAATTTAGATTTAAGCAAAACATTACATTAAGTTATTTTTATGGAAAAAGAAATAGTCATTGCTATTAGGGGGGGAAAAAGGTTTATCAAGAAATCAAGTACCTAGTTTAAATAATTAGGTTACTTATTCAAATACACAATAACAATGATTATAATGATCATTTAAAAAGGTGCAATTACTGATGTTTGGAAATGTCTTACATTACTGTTAAAAAGAGACCTAAAGTGCCCCCTACTGGATTAAAGTGAAACTGCTTGTTCAAATATAACAAAACAGAGAGAGAGAGAGAGAGATGGATGGATGGATGGATGGGTGGGAGAGGGATGGGTTAATGGATGCATGGATGGATGAATTGATGGGTGGATGGATATAGATAGATATAGTTTTTGAGGCTGCATTTATTTGATCAAAAATACAGAAACAGTAATATTGTGAAATATTATTACAATTTAAAATTATGGTTTTCTATTTTTTAAATACTTTAAAATATAATTTATTTCTGTGATGCAAACTGAATTTTCATTACCATTACTCCAGTCTTTAGTGTCACATGATGCTTTAGAAATCATTCTAATATGCCGATTAATAATAATTTTATTTATTTACTCTTTTTTTTTTAATAACCTGTGATACTTTTTTCAGGATTCTTTGATGAATAAAATTTTTTTTAAAAAACAGCATTTATTTAAAATAAAAATCTTTTGTAACAATATACAGTCAAACCAAAAATTATTCAGATGTTTTGATATTTTTGATCTATTTTTACTAGTGGGTGCAGGACACTATAGTTCATTTCTGTAAATGAGGAGAGCAAAATAAAGTAAACTGTGACATATTATACCCAAAAATTCTTCATACAGTGGACTACCAGTAAAACTGATAAAAATATGAGACCAAAAATTATTCAGACACTTTGACCTGACCATGTTTTGCTTAAGTGTTATCTGACATAATTAAGATTATTTTTTTCTGACACAGTTTAACCCTGAGATCTTGTCATTACCATTTTTTTAAACTATAGTGAATAAACTGAATTAATAAATAAAATGTTTAAGGTGTCTGTGTATATATATATATATATATATATATATATATATATATAAAATTTCCCCCTTTTATCAAAAGAAAGTTGTATTTGTTGTTTTCTTTCATCCAAAATCACAATCATCCCACTTTCAGATAAAGAGCTCATGTAACAGAACTGATTGAATTATCAGTTTGGGACAGATTTCATTATGTTGACGGCTGGCCTGTGCATGTAGAACTCTTTCCATGAATTAGAGGGGGCAGTGTATCTGTCTGATCAGCCTATCATTACAGTCAATGGTGGAGATATTCTGTTGTTCTTCTTAATTTATGGGCTGTGTGCTTTTGTAAGATTGCTTACAAAGGGAATGACAATTGATGGCAAGTGTTCAAAATTTAAATCTTTTCTTTTGACTCTGTCCTTTTCTCTCTATCATCCCTGTGACAGATTCACAACACGACAGGCAGATCAGGTTGTTTATTCCACTGTGTAATGAGAGCAGAGATACAAGACAACAATTACTATTTACTTCATTTATCCATTGTAATATCATAATGTATGCCACATTTGTTCTTGTAATGCACTGATACAGCATCAAGTGACAGTACTTATAGCTGACAGACGGTACTACATGGCTAAACGTTGCGTTCTGTCAAATAGCAGCATGCTGTTATGCGTCAAATACAAGTAGATGGGGAGTAGAACACTTATGAAAACACGAGTTGTGAAGGAGCTGTTCTCCACTGAGGGTATTTTTACAGTAGCAGCCCACTGAAGTGTAGCAGCAGTAGCTCTGACAGAAGGCTCACTGACAGCAGCGCATTTAAAGCACAGGTGTGTGTTTTCAGGGCTTATGTCAATCCTGCCAAACACAGTGACCACTGCGGTCAGACCCTAAAATCTAAAGCATGTCATGTTTATGTTGTTCCAAACCGGTGTGATTTTTCTCTCACAAAAGAAGAGGATTAGCAAAATGCTCTTTTCACTTATGAAACAAGTATACAATGATAGGGACTGTCAATCAATCTGTGTTATTTTAGTATCATTGATATACAATTATAGTTTTTTAGGTTCACTTTACAGTAAGGTTCATTAGTTAACATTAGTTAACTACATTAGTTAACATGAACTAGTAATGAACTGAACTTCCACAGCATTCATTAATCTTTGTAAATGTTAATTTCAACATTTACTTATATATTAATAAAATCAAGAGTTGTATTTGTTAACATTAGTTAATGCACTGTGAACTAATATGAACAAACTATGAACTGCTGTATTTTTATAACTAACATTAAGATTGACTAAGATTGACAAATACAGTAACAAATGTATTGCTCATGGTTAGTTTATGTTAGTTAATACATTAATTAATGTTAACAAATGAACCTTATTGTAAAGTGTTACCGTTTTTTTTTTTATTATTATAGACTTTATTTTTCTGTTTTGTTTACAGTTAAAGTATTAATAATGTTGTTTTTGCCATTTTTTATAGTTTTGTTTTAAAAACAAATATCTTTAAGTTTTTATTCATTTTTATTTATTTATTTTAGTTTATTTAGATTTAGAACTTAAAGTTAAAATACACAAAAATAAAAAACGTTCCCTTGGAAACTGGCTGAAATAAAATAAGTTTAATTTTTTATTTATTTTTAACATTTATTTTATTTCAAGTAACTTTTAAAATTACTTTTAAAATTATTATTATTATAATTTTTTTTTTTTTTTTTTAGTCAATCTCCCAAAAAAGTATAGCATAAAATGAGTTTTAAGTAGATTCAAAGATTGGAGAAGTCTAGTATACATTACCAGAAAGTCTGTCCTTGCACCACAAGATCAAGAGATTTTGGCAAAAAAAAAAAATAATTAAACGTATGCATGGATGAATTGTCCACAGTCTGATCTTACAAAATATAAAAAATGTTATTCCTTAGAAATCTGGCCCTCCACTGCAACTTTCAAACATTCATTCTCATTTGCATATAATTGAATATGCACATCAGGGTTTTCACAACAAAACCTGCCCAATTGCTACTCAAAACTAGCCCATTCACATTCTGGGGGGTGAAATACGAGTTTTGGCAGGGTTCCCCTGGTAAAATTTGCATTCCAGGGCCTAAATATAATGTTTTTTGGGGTCGCGGACATAGAAAACAAGCCCCGGCATCAGTGTAAAAGTAGCCCAATTCCTCAGACTTGGCAACACTGATGCACATGAAGACACAAGTTTATTGTCAGTGATGCTAAACACTATTGGTTCTCACATGTCCCATAACCAATCAACACGTGCTAAATTTGAATATGCAAATGCAGTCGTGTGAATTTCACTTCTTTTTTTTTTCCTTTTTGGATGTTCACAGAACCTGTTGACTACTTCTTTCATTGTTCATACCCTCTCCTTTTGTGTTCTAGGAAATAAATCAAGTCATAGTGGTTTGGAACAACATGAGATTGAGAAAATGACCCAGTTTTCAAAATTGTTGAATTTTTCTTTTAACAGAGCCTCGGATTACTGCCAGGATAGTCAGATGGTCCCTACAGAAAAAATGAAATGAAATAATTCAATGACTCTCAGGAAAAAGAAAATATTAGATTGAACTAAAGCATATTTTAGAAACAAATTCAAATTCATTTTAGCAGAAATTGAGACATCTGCATGGATTAAACACTATGTTCATGTCAACATTGTCAAAGACACAAGGCGTGTCACTGGTATTGTTTTGAATGGGAGAAAGTGCAATGCAATGCGCAATATTGCACAATAAGTCCCGCCCTCTAAATAAGAGCCAATCATCGATTGGTAAAGTCATCACTGCAGTGGCCGTTTAAGCTCCGGTTCCTATAGAAACAGTTAGACGCATGCTTCCTATAGAGATGCATGCTTAGGACTGATTTGGTCTAATGATTATGCAAGTTTGTTCTTGTCATCTAATCTGATTGGCCAAAGCATTGGAGGAAAAATATATCCAAACTGTTCAAATGTAGTCAGAAATGTTGGTTACTCTGTTATTTTCTTGTGAACCATTGTATAAAAGCAATATCATATTGGTGCTATTGTCCTGAATATCATATGCAGGTAATCACAGCCATGTGACGTCTCCTCACCTTTACTTGTGGAGTGATTCCCTTCACCGTCTTCCCCACAGTGTGTTTTCTTGGTTAAATGATGCACGATGATAGTGGCATTAAAGGCTCTCTGGAACACAAGACACCAGTGATAACGCTGCAAAATCTAGTGATATAAAATATCTTTAAATGGCAAACGGTGAACCTACACTACACATAAGAACAGAAGAGTCCGTTGAATGTTTAGAGGCATTTATTGCACTAAAACTAAAAGCCTGATAGTTACAGCAATTACAGCATTTGCCCTTTTAAAGGTACAAGCTGTAATTGCATGTCAGGGCAGACTATCAGAAGCAGAGCAACAATGACTGGCGAATTATAACACAGCCTCCATATGCCGCTAAAGTATCTCTAGCCATACATTTACAAATGCAAAGTTTTGTTTCAGCCACAGAGGTCGCTGACACATGTCATATAGAGCCGTTTTATACTTCAGAGTCTTAGGATGTTTTCACACCTGTAGATCGATTGCATTGTTCCGAAACAGGGACTAAATTTGTTACAATGTTGCATTTTCTCCTTGGTTCGGTTTGCTTTCACAAGGCAATACTTCAAAGCGAACCAAAATGTGTTTATGCAAGTCACATGCGTGTACAACTGTCCCCTTATTGGTCAGAGTTTTCTCAGCATCATCCATTAAAATGATTGACAAGTTCGCTTCATGAGCATATTGGCTTTTTTTGTACTGTCGAGACACGCAAACACTATACGAATGTAGCCATCATTCCCGCTGTTAAATTATATACTGCATTCATATTAATTCCAGCTCTCTCTCTCTCTCTCCCAGCGCTGTCTAGTAGGCTAACAGTGTCGAGACACATGGAAACACTATACGAATGTTATAATGCAGCAAGAGCGGGAATCAAGGCTTCGTCAGGACAGCGTGCTTGCACGGATAAGCGCGATTACACAACATTTTAAGATGATGACATGCTCTTTGGTTTTTTAACTGCAGTAACTAATGTGCTCACTCACAGAATCAAACACTGCTGCCTTTTATATAACACATTTCCCAATATGAAATATGATATCGTTTGGGTCGTTGCTCTGTTGGGTTGGATTTCTTTCACACCACAAGGGAACCGCTCCAGAGTTCATTTGCAATCGGGCCGAGACCACTTAGTTCAGGCGGTCTCAGAGCGATTGTTTTGATGCGGGTCTGAGCGCGATTGTTGTGTTCACATATGCCTAAACGGACCAAGCCAAGAGAGAAAACGTACCAGGTTCCGAAACAAACGCTCAGGTGTGAAAACACCCTTATACTTCAGTCTACTCTGGTCCATTTTTGATATTACTCAAGAACTGCCTGCTTATAACTAACACAGGGGTTCTCAGCTGGTTTTGTTTCAGGACCCAGATTTGAACTCAACCCAGTTAAATTAATCAGATTGATTTCAGCTATTTTTGTGTACAATATGCACCAGACGGTCTGTGGCTATGCTGTATGAGACTTTCCAGAAGAGGGCGGAGCTTTAACAGCTCGCGCTTCAGTTGCTCAACAACAACAAAGCTGGAGAATCTCACGCAGCCAAAATGAGGGTTGTCAGTAATGGTGTTCAGCCTTACATTGTTCAAACCGGAGTCGGACACTGACGGAGAGACTTAGGAAGAAGTTACAACTTTTAATGTTTCTCAATGGTTAGTGGATAAATTTATGTAGTTGCTGTGGAGTTGATTCAACTCATCGACTAGCATGTGCCGTCATGTTAATCTTGTGTGCAAATCCAGCGTTGAATTGACCCTCATTTGTGAAGCAGTCCGGCGTAAAATGATGGCATGGTAACAACATTTTACTACAGCAACTCTTCCTCTTGTCTAAAGCAGCTCAACATGGCCTCACACCCTTTGTTGCGTGTTCTCGGGGCGGGGTTTATGTAAATTTTGGGTTTGTGATCCCAGGAAGAAGCTTGTTGTAGTCCCTACCAGCCGTTTGTTGTAGTCCTTAAAAAATCGATTTCTGTAAAAGAAAATATCTCCCTTTGCATTGAACTTTGAACGTCGTAACTTTGCAGATGTTGTTTATGTTGTTATGATTGTTAACAGCAACATTACACACTAACTAAAGTTAAAAAAGTGAAATCATAATCAAGGTCCCCTTGCATGATATTGCAACTTGCATATCATGTTTTATTCCCTATTATGACGTATATCAGAGTCAAACGGCTTATCTAACAAATGTAGAGTGGGGCCTGATTTTGTCCATCGGAAATTGATTGGATGGTTGATGTTTGCAATTGCAAATGATATGTAAGTGACAGGTTGTCCCGCCTTCACGCCAGTAAACACATCATCATCAGAGAAGAGAAGAGATGTCGGCTGCCTCCAAAAACTTAGGCAGCGGAATTGTTGCCTTGCTGCTTAATTAGGCAATGACTTTGCAAGCAGCATTTACGCATTAAGGTTCCTCACGAAACTGATTTTGGACAGACTTCTGAGGCAGCATAACGATTTAATGATCTACAGCAAAATAGAGCGAGCTTTGGTGATAATTAAGCAAATATTTAATTAAATAACAAATAACATCTTTATTTTTTTTAGCTCAACTGGACTGTGGGATTTCAAAGGTAGCGAAGGATACATTTATGCTGCCTTCAAAAATCGGTCAGATGAAGGTATCTCAGGAGACAGGAAGAGAAGCTATTGGATTGGGACGTACCTTGATGCCTTCCTACCTTGGAATGTGTCCTCCAAAGGGAGCATTTTTAAGCTTTTGGACGCAGCCATCATTGCAATAGGGAAGGGAAGTTATTTTAAATGAAGGTTATGAGGGCACATGAATTTAAAAAAAAAAAATGTGCATGGATAAATAATTTTTAATAAATACTACAATATTCCATAAATATTTTGATTTCATGGTGACTTTAAAGTTCCAGTGTGTAATATTTAGGAGGATCTATTGATAGAAATGCAATATAATATACATAATTATGTTTTCAGTGGTGTATAAACACCTTACATAATGAACTGCTATGTTTTTATTACCCTAGAATGAGCTGTTTCTATCTCGTACACCGCGGGTCCCTTTACATGTTAAGTCGCCATTTTGTGCCGCTATGTTTCTACAGTAGCCCTAAGCGGACAAACTGCTCTACAGAGCGCGTTTCGTCACTATGTTGTTGTTGTTCTTCTTCGTTGGTGTTTTTAGAGGCAGCTTGCATCGTCACTATGTTGGATATGCACGAAGAAGTAGTAGTAGTAGTAGTAGTTGTATGGTTTATTAGAAGCAGAGACCGTTCTTTGTTAGAAGTAAGAAGAAACATCATTGCTTGAATGGCTACTCTCTGCTGTTTCAGACGACATATTTGTCCTGTGTCAGCCACCGTAGCTTCTCTATATTGAATTTCACAGCCTCACCATTAGATGCCGCTAAAATTTACACACTGCACTTTTAAAGTTGACTTAGGTTTGTTTCATCACTCTTACCTTCCAGTGACTCTTGGCAAAGTTTTTCTGAATCTGCGCTGACACTGAGACATGGATGTTCTTGTCCAGAGCCGCACCCCCTGATATCCTGTCATGACAAAACTATATTCATTCAAAATTAAACATGTACACTACTGTTCAAAAGTTTGGGGTCAGTGGGGTTTTTTTTTTTTTTTTTTTTTTTTTGAAAGAAATTAATCTTTTTATTCATATAAATTAATTAAAAGTGACAGTAAAGACATTTACAAAAGATTACTATTTCAAATAAATGCTGTTCTTTAGAACTTTCTATTCATCCAAGAATTCTGAAAAAAAAAGTATCATGGTTTCCAAAAAAATATTAAGCAGCATTAAGTGTATTTCAATATTAAGTGTTTTCAATGTTGCTAATAAGAAGAAATGTTTATTGACTATGATATATTGGCAACAGTTGTCTCGTTTTTGTCTTCTTTTTTTTTTTAGGTCTCCTAAGGAACTTTAGGAGAAACATCTTAGACATAATTGGAAACTCAAATGACTCATTTTATCTACAGTAAGTAAGATCTGAGCAATTTAAATGTTCTTCTGGGAAACTATAATGTATGTTATCAAGTACCATAATAATCCAGTTCCTCAATTGTACGTATTTCTCTGAATGCATCTTTGAGCTCTCTGTTCCATTTCATTTCTGCAATGAAAATCATAATTGTTTTGTGCTTCTTAAAGATCTTATACAATCTCAGAGTGATCTGCAGGTGAAGAAACATCTGTTTATTCTACATTTCATAATCCTCTTCCTGTTTGTGCACACCCTCCCACGCCGCTGCACAGATGTGACCCAACTCTTCATCTGTTCTTCAAGGTCAGCCTATCTTTTCACTGCTGATCAACCCATCAGCTCCCCGTCCGCCTCTTTCCTGCTATTTATGGACTCACCAAGGATGCTGCAAGGCCTGGTCACAATTGAACCTCTT